>JAWNND010000730.1:0-600000 GCA_035043265.1 Drosophila testacea
TTTATTTATTTAATGTCGACTATGTGCAATCGACAGGTAAGTTTTTAGTTACATTATAGATAAAAAATATTAAAAGTGAAATGCATTAATGTAAAAATAAATAGAAAAAAAAATATATATATATAATATATATATAATGGGCAAGTTCAAATTTAAGATCAATTACTCAGACCCAACATTCGTTGCGGGGATTGGGGAAAACCCAAGAAAAACCCAATCAGGTCTGATATGATGTTAGCGTTGGTTATTATGAGTTAGAGAGAATAAGATAAATTTTTTAATAGTGAAAATTGAGGCATCTGCATTGAAGACATTGTAAAGTCTATTATAATCCGTACAGAGCACTCGAAAGGGTTCATGCAGGGAATAGTTATTAGTACAACGATTAAGGGATAGTGGTACATAATTACGGGTAGACCTGGCAGGAACTGAGAAATTTATTTGACTCAATAAATAAGAAGAATCAATTTCGCCAGCAACTAATTTAACAATAAACATGACGCCAAGCATAATACGACGGTTAGTTAAAGTGGGTAGATTAATTAAAAGAAGTCTACTAGTATACGGGGGTAAATTAAAGCCTGAAACCCAGTTAAAACCACGTAAAGCAAATAATAGAAATTTTTTTGACAGATTCAATACGATCCTGGTGGTTAGAGTATTGTGGAGACCAAACACACGAACCATATTCTAGAATCGGACGAACAAGAGATACATAAAGTAATTTTGTCGTATAAGGGTCATCAAATTCCTTTGCCCATCGTTTGATGAACCCTAGAACTTGAGTCGCCCTACTGACCGTTAAAGCAACATGTGTATCAAACTTCAGTCTATGGTCGAGGAGAATACCAAGATCATTTACTTCCTCTACTCTAGTAAGGGGTACCAAATCAAGAGTATAATTGATGATGTGATGCAGGTGTCTATAGAAAGACATAACCTTGCATTTAGGACAGTTAAGATTCAGTAAATTAAATTTGCACCATTTATAAAAGCGTGCCAGATCTGCTTGCAGTAAATCAGAGCAGGAACTGTCCGTAAATGACAGACACAACTTCACATCATCAGCATACATTAAAATGTTAGAGTGTAGAATAATAGAAGGAAGATCGTTAATAAAGAGGTTAAAAAGCAGAGGTCCAAGATGACTACCCTGAGGAACACCAAACGTTGCCACGAAACAGCCGACTTGAAGACAACGTTTTGTGTTCTGTTAGTAAGGTAATCGGATAACCATATAAGAAGATTATATGGAAATCCAATTAAATTCAATTTATTAATTAGAAGACAGTGGTTAACAGAGTCAAATGCTTTACTGAAGTCGGTATAAACAACATCAGTCTGCCTTTTTTTTTTTTAAAGCCCTTGATCACTAAAGAGGAAAATTCGAGCAGGTTTGTGGTTGTAGATCTATGTTTCACAAAACCATGTTGGTAAGGTGAAATTATGGAACTACAAAAATGAGTAAGCTGTGAAGTAATAATTTTCTCAAAAAGTTTAGGTGTAGCAGACATTTTTGAAATTGGCCTATAGTTGTTAACGCAACTCTTAGGGCCACTTTTGTGTAACGGAATGATATGTGATTCCTTCCAAAGAGAAGGGAATGAGCAAGATGCAACAGATAAAGTAAATAGTCTATGTAAAAGTAGATATAAAGAGCCAGCGCAGTACCTAAGTACGCATCCTGGCAACCCGTCGGGGCCTGGGGAGAATACTGGTTTAATTAAATTGAGTTCACATAATACTGATTCTTCAGTGATCAAGGGTTCAGGAATAAAGTTAGTTTTTTGCAAATTATAGGGATAGGATGTACTAGGTGAGTAGCTATTAACAGAGTAAGTAGATTAAAAATATCTGCAAATAAATCGGCTGCAGCCTGATCATTTTTTGCCGTCGTATTTTCATATGAAACTGAATGAGGTAATAAAGATGATTTACGTTTAGAATTAACAAAATTATAAAATCGTTTAGGGTCCTGAGCAAACTGAAGCCGGCAACGACCCAAATATTCGTTGTAAAGTTGCAAGTTAAGTGAGTTAAAATTACATTTAGCAATAGAATAACGTGAAAAGTCGACATCATTCCCGGTACGTTTATATTTTTTAAAATATCGCGATTTTAAATTTTTTAGACTTGATAGCTCTCGGGTAAACCATGGGGGCTTATTAGACCTCACTGAGTACCTTCGAGGAACGCATTGATTAAAAAAGATGTTCAAAGTGTCATAAAAAAGACACAGAGCAAATTCTAAGTTATTGCTCGCAAAAAACTGGGACCAGTCATGATTAATAATGAGATTATTTAATTTGTTAAAATCGGCTTTTCTAAAACAGCGAGGTTTAGACGCTGCTTTAGGTAGCACAGTTTGCTCAGGAACAGGAAGATCAAGGTTCATTTCTAACGTAGGGTGAAATGAATCTTCGGGAAGCACGATCGGATCTATTCTACTAACAGCACAAACTGAGGGATCAGATACAAATATTAGGTCCAGAAGACGGTTGTTACAATTACGAATATTGTTTACTTGATAAAGTGAAAGATCTAGGATGCTATCTATATACTCATGAGAACTAGTAGGAACAACCAGATTATCAACAATAGACCAAGATATATCGGATAAGTTAAAGTCTCCCAATACACACAAAAAATCTCTATCCGAAAGTTTAGAGGATATTAAACGTATATTAGAAAAGTGTTCAAGATAAACAGAAAGATCCGATTGCGGCGGGATATAGGAGCAGGTTATAAGAATAGAAGTTTGATAAACAGTTAACTTAATTGCAACAAACTCAACATTAGGTAAGCAGCATAATAATTCCGACGGAAGGTCAGAATCAACTGCGATTAATACGCCGCCACCCACTCGTGACAAACGGTCACATCTATAAGTGGTGTACTTGTTAGTAAATAAAGACAAATTAGATATTTCAGGCTTTAACCAAGTTTCAGTGAAGGCAAGAATTTTATAATCAAAAGAGATACTATTTAAATATAGATTAGTTAATTTAGATTTAAGGCCTCTAACATTTTGGTACGCTAACAGGAAAGGAGAATTTAGTTTTTTGAAAGATTCGATGGATCAACTGCAGATAAATTAATTGGTATCGAGACAGTAGGTCTACTTCTTTTATGAGGAGTAAACTCTTTGACAAGCAAATCATTTGGCCAAAAATTTTTACAACAAATTGTTGGAAATAATTCCGGCGGCACATTCAATTTAAAAGATGATATGTCTCTAGCAAAAGAAAATTTAAATTTATCTACAGCTATAAGAGCACTAGGAAATTTCGATTGTACATACGCTTTTACGTCATCAATCGAAGTATCCGGATGCAACCTAGAGATAAATATCTGTTTCCTTAAGGGAACAGCTACAAGAGGCTTGGGTGCAGGCAAAGAAGGCGGAGGAAATGTGTTAGATATGGAAGGCAAAAGTATATTTGATGATGGACCGGCATCATCATCACTAACTACAATGGAAGGATAAATAGACTTGTTCGATACTATGTTAGGGTGTTTGACAGGTGTATAAATGAAAGAATTCCTTGGAGACAAAGAAGAGACGTCATCCATAGGTGTATTAGTAGGCGACTTTGGAGAAACGTCCAATACCTTAAGGGCACTGAACTGCATCTCCATTGTCTGAAATTCTTCATGCAACATATTAAAACCCTTTCGCAATCTACAGAAATTCTCTCTTGTTTGCCGAACAAATCTGGACATGTTCGCCTCAGCTTCACGACAAGATTCGCAAGACCATTTCAGTCCGCTGTTATTTTCAATAGAATCTCTAATTTTCATCGTGAAGCCGGCACATTTCACATGTACAAATTTGTCACATAACCAGCAAACAATGCATGCAGCATTTGAATCTTGCTGGCATTTGCAGTTCTTAATGCAGCATACAAGCATTATGGAGAATTAAGTAGAACCTGAGGAAGGGTATTCGAATCACAACACTACTCAAAAAGAGAGAGAGAGTAAGAACGCAAAAAGAAAAAAAGGAGAGAACGTTAGTTGAGAGAGAAATTGAAGCGTTAAAGGTGAACTTAAAAACGTACGCGTAGTTGCGAACAATAACAACGAGTACACAATTTCAAGTACAGTTATTAGGATAGGGTGCAAAAAGCGAGAGAGTTAGAAGAGCGTGCACATAAACAAATGAACATGCACGTGGAATTGCAACTAAAAGCAAACAACAACACGCACAAAGAGAGCACAAAAACAATTGCAAAGGCAAATACGTATTATAAAACAACTTTAAAATACAGTGTTTAATTTAATAAGTTACACAAACCAACCACCGGCAAAATAAATAAACTTTCACTAATTGACAAATTGTACCTTTTACCGGAATAATTTAGTTTATGTTAACACAATAGACACACAAAACAAAAGCTGACACTAAACACGTCTGCACACAACGAATGTTAGAATGTTTTCGGAAAATATTCGGAAAATATTCGAAGACAATCATTCCATATAGTGACTCTAATGTTTTGTGCGTGCGTAATGATATGTTCTAATGTCCTTACATATACATATATGTATACACGATCGTCCTTGACTTCCACATGGTATTTTACTGTCGAGCCTTCGCGACTGAATGATATATACATATTTAACAAACTTAATATACCCTACAGGGTATAAAAAAGCTGTTTTAAAACGAAAGAAAGTTACAAAAAAGCTGAAACAGCAAACCAAAAAGATACAGTAAGCTACAGTGGAGCAAGAACGACAGTAGGAGACCCAGTACTTTTTGGGTGCAAAGCGTTCACTATTGATTGTTCTTCAATAATGCGTACCAAACAATAGATGGCGCCACTACGAAGTTAATAAACACAGAGGTCGCTAGAGTCTCTTCTTCTTCCTTTTGCCTGTAACATTGTTAGTTGAATAACTTCCGTGTTTACCATCCGATTGGAATTAAATTTTTAAATTTTGGTGGCTCTAGCTCTTATAGTCTCTGAGATATAGTTATTCAATAAAGGGACAGACGGACAGACAGACAGACAGACGGACATGGCTATATCGACTCGGCTGTTGATGCTGATCAAGAATATACAGTGAAACCTCTGTTGGGCGGACACTCATGGTCGCCCAATTTGTGTCCGCTCAAGGGAAGTGTCCGCCTATAGGAATATTTTTTATTTACTACTGCGTCTTAAAAAAATAATTTATTTTGGTTTGTCGAGCGTTCTTAAATTTTCTCTCTAATATGCAGGACTGCAAATGGCTTTCCAAATGTTATACTTATTAAAACGCTTTATAGTCATTTTGAACTCATTTTTTTAATTTCTTAATTGTGGTCATTGCCTTATCATTCGAATTTATTGGGTCAGGATAATAGTCAGGCTCTTCCGGTTCTTCTTCGGATTCCGAAATATCATTGTTTCCACCCTTGGTGGGGTTACTAATGTAGATACTTACGTAGGTACCCATTGTAGGGGTACTAATGTAGGTACTTACGTAGGTACCCATGGTAGGGTTACTAAAGTAGGTACTTACGTAGGTACCCATGGTAGGGTTACTAAAGTAGGTACTTACCTAGGTACCCTTGGTAGGGGTACTAATGTAAGTACTTACCTAGGTACCCATGGTAGGGGTACCAATGTAAGTACTTACGTATGTACCCATGGTAGGGTTAATAATGTAAGTACTTACCTAGGTACCCATGGTAGGGTTACTAATGTAGGTACTTACCTAGGTACCCATGGTAGGGTTACTAATGTAGGTACTTACCTAGGTACCCATGGTAGGGTTACTAATGTAGGTACTTACCTAGGTGTAAGGAATGTAAGTACTTACCTAGGCACCCATGGTAAGGTTTCTAATGTAAGTACTTACCTAGGTACCCATGGTAGGGTTACTAAAGTAGGTACTTACCTAGGTACCCATGGTAGGGTTACTAATGTAAGTACTTACCTAGGTACCCTTGGTAGGGGTACTAATGTGGGTACTTACCTAGGTACCCATGGTAGGGGTACCAATGTAAGTACTTACGTAGGTACCCATGGTAGGGTTACCAATGTAAGTACTTACCCAGGTACCCATGGTAGGGTCACTAATGTAAGTACTTAACTAGGTACCCATGGTAGGGTTACTAAAGTAGGTAATTACCTAGGTACCCCTGGTAGGGCTACTAAAGTGGGTACTTACCTATGTACCCATGGTATGGGTACTAATGTAGATACTTACCTAGGTACCCATGGTAGGGTTACTAATGTAAGTACTTACCTAGGTACCCATGGTAGGGTTACTAATGTAAGTACTTACCTAGGTACCCATGGTAGGGTTACTAATGTAAATACTTACCTAGGTACCCATGGTAGGATTACTAAAGTAGGTACTTACCTAGGTACCCATGGTAGGGGTAATAATGTAAGTACTTACCTAGGTACCCATGGTAGGGTTACTAATGTAAGTACTTACCTAGGTACCCATGGTAGGGTTACTAATGTAAGTACTTACATAGGTACCCATGGTAGGGTTACTAAAGTAGGTACTTACCTAGGTACCCATGGTAGGGGTACTAATGTAAGTACTTACCTAGGTACCCATGGTAGGGTTACTAAAGTAGGTACTTACCTAGGTACCCATGGTAGGGGTTCTAATGTAAGTACTTACCTAGGTACCCATGGTAGGGTTACTAAAGTAGGTACTTACCTAGGTACCCATGGTAGGGTTACTAATGTAAGTACTTACCTAGGTACCCATGGTAGGGTTACTAAAGTAGGTACTTACCTAGGTACCCATGGTAGGGTTACTAATGTAAGTACTTACCTAGGTACCCATGGTAGGGTTACTAATGAAGTACTTACCTAGGTACCCATGGTAGGGTTACTAATGTAAGTACTTACATAGGTACCCATGGTAGGGTTACTAAAGTAGGTAATTACCTAGGTACCCGTTGTAGGGTTACTAATGTAAGTACTTACCTAGGTACCCATGGTAGGGTTACTAAAGTAGGTACTTACCTAGGTACCCATGGTAGGGTTACTAATGTAAGTACTTACCTAGGTACCCATGGTAGGGTTACTAATGTAGTACTTACTAGGTACCCATGGTAGGGTTACTAAAGTAGGTACTTACCTAGGTACCCATGGTAGGGGTTCTAATGTAAGTACTTACCTAGGTACCCATGGTAGGGTTACTAATGTAAGTACTTACCTAGGTACCCATGGTAGGGTTACTAAAGTAGGTACTTACCTAGGTACCCCATGGTAGGGGTTACTAATGTAAGTTACTTACCTAGGTACCCATGGTATTACAAAAGTAGGTACTTACCTAGGTACCCATAGGGTTACTAATGTAAGTACTTACCTAGGTACCCATGGTAGGGTTACTAAGTAGGTACTTACCTAGGTACCCATGGTAGGGTTACTAAAGTAGGTACTTACGTAGGTACCCATTGGTAGGGTTACTAATGTAGGTACTTACCTAGGTACCCATGGTAGGGGTACTAATGTAAGTACTTACATAGGTACCCATGGTAGGGTTACTAAAGTAGGTACTTACCTAGGTACCCATGGTAGGGGTTCTAATGTAAGTACTTACCTAGGTACCCATGGTAGGGTTACTAAAGTAGGTACTTACCTAGGTACCCATGGTAGGGTTACTAATGTAAGTACTTACCTAGGCACCCATGGTAGGGTTACTAATGTAAGTACTTACATAGGTACCCATGGTAGGGTTACTAAAGTAGGTACTTACCTAGGTACCCATGGTAGGGGTTCTAATGTAAGTACTTACCTAGGGTACCCATGGTAGGGTTACTAAAGTAGGTACTTACGTAGGTACCTTGGTAGGGTTACTAATGTAGGTACTTACCTAGGTACCCATGGTAGGGGTACTAATGTAAGTACTTACCTAGGTACCCATGGTAGGGTCACTAATGTAAGTACTTACCTAGGTACCCATGGTAGGGTTACTAAAGAAGGTACTTACCTAGGTACCCATGGTAGGGTTACTAATGTAAGTACTTACCTAGGTACCCATGGTTGGGTTACTAAAGTAGGTACTTACCTAGGTACCCATGGTAGGGGTACTAATGTAAGTACTTACCTAGGTACCCATGGTAGGGTTACTAAAGTAGGTACTTACCTAGGTACCCGTTGTAGGGTTACTAATGTAAGTACTTACCTAGGTACCCATGGTAGGGTTACTAAAGTAGGTACTTACCTAGGTACCCATGGTAGGGTTACTAATGTAAGTACTTAACTAGGTACCCATGGTAGGGTTACTAAAGTAGGTACTTACCTAGGTACCCCTGTTAGGGCTACTAAAGTGGTTACTTACCTATGTACCCATGGTATGGGTACTAATGTAGATACTTACCTAGGTAGGGTTACTAATGTAGGTAGGTCAGGTGGCGAGCTGGATTAACCAGTCTCTTCAATTGGAGCATGCTCCGTTTTGATCCACAGGGGGGGGTACCTTCTCGTCAAAATTATGTATAAGTACTATATGTTAATGTGTTAATCTTTCCTAAACCCTCTAAATCCACTTGCTGTGGTTTAGGAAGTTTAGGATTTTGTCTATTGCGATGTATCCTACATCGTTTAGCGACGCGAGTTCATGTGCCCCAAGCCATCTGTGTCTGCTCCTGCCTAGAGCTGGGCAGTGGCAGAGCAGATGCTCGGGGGTTTCTGCCTCCTGTGGGTCATTGCAGCTGCGGCAGTGCTGGTTGAAGGGGAGGTTTGTTTTCCTGGCGTGTGTTCCGATCCGCCAGTGACCTGTAAGTGTTGCTGTTATTCTTGCAATGTCCTTTCTAGATTTGCTCAGTAGCTCTTCAGTGCGTTTTTTGTTGTATTCCGGCCAAGTTTGTTTAGCTTTCCTACACCCATCGTGAGTTTTCCATCTCACGTTAGCTTTACTGGCGTGCAGTTTGCGGATTTCATGTTTAATGGAATTAAGGGGTGGGCGCACCTCTTCTGGTGTTGTTGTCATCTCTGACCCTAGTCTGGCCAGCTCGTCCGCTTTTTCGTTACCTGCGAGATCCCTATGACCTGGGATCCAAATCAGAGAAACAGTGTTGTTGAGTCCAACTGCATTGAGAGCTTGTTTGCAGTTTGTAGTTAGTACAGAGTTTTGCCGAACAGAGCTGAGTGCTTTGATTGCCGCCTGGCTGTCCGAGAAGAATGCCACAGTTGCATTCCTGAGTCCACGCTCTAATAGATGCTTAGCTGCTTCCATTATTGCGAAGGTCTCTGCCTGGAACACGCTCGCCAGACCTGGTAGATGGAATGACTTTTCCACTATCAGGTCCGGCGAGTATACTCCGGCCCCTACACCACAGTCCATCTTGGATCCATCGGTGTAAAGTTTCATGTCAAATGTGGCATCCAGGTTCTCGACAGCCCACTCCTCTCTTGATGGGATTCTTGTTTTGAAATTCTGTTCAAAATTTGTTTTGGCAATTACGTAGTCCGTCTTCATGGACGAGCGGAGTTGATTGCCGCTAAGAATGCTGCTGTGTCCTGTGTTTCTGGCCTTCCAGCACTCTGACTCCCTGAGTCGTATGGCCGATTGTGCCGCTATACTTTTGATGTGCAAATCAATTGGTAGCAGATTCAGTATGGCGTTCAGAGCCATTGTTGGACAGGATCTCATAGCGCCTGTTGCTCCTGCGCATGCTGTCCGCTGAATTCTTGTGATCTTGTCTATGTTATATTTTTTAGACAGTGCTGGCCACCAGACCAGCGCTCCGTATGTGAGAATGGGTCTAACAACTGCCGTGTACATCCAGAGAGTCATCTTAGGATGTAGTCCCCACGTGTTGCCGAAAGTTTTTCTGCAGGAATAGAATGCAATGCACGCCTTCTTGACCCGCTCCTCTATATTTAGCTTCCATGATAGTTTTGGGTCTAGTATCACTCCTAGATACTTTGCTTTGTCTGATAGTTTCAATCTTTCCCCGCTAAGTTTCGGCAGATTGAAAACTGGAATCTTTGTTCGTCTTGTGAAGAGCATCAATTCCGTTTTGGCTGGGTTCACTCCTAGACCGCACGACTTGGCCCAATCGTTTAGTCTCCGGAGTGCACTTTCCATAATGTTGCTAATGGTGTCTAAAAAGGGGCCTGAGACCAGTAGCACTACGTCGTCTGCGTATGCTATTGCCTTCACTCCTCCTTGGTTTAGTTGGTGCAGTATCTTGTCCATATTTATTAGCCAAAGTAGCGGGGACAGTACTCCCCCCTGAGGTGTGCCTCTGCTCACGTATCGCGTGAGATTATCGCCACCCAGGTCGGCTGTTATCTTCCTGCTCTTTAGCATAGTTGCGATCCATGCGCTGATGTATCCCTCGACTTTAAGTTCGTTGAGGGATTCCAGGATGGAGTTCGCATTGTCATTATTGAAGGCTCCTTCTATGTCTAAAAAGGCCGCCATCGTGTATTGTTTAGCCTCCAGGGTTCTTTCAATTTGCCGCACTACTTCGTGTAGTGCTGTTTCTGTTGACTTCCCTTTTGTGTACGCATGTTGGTCTTTAGATTGCTTGCCTTCAATTTTGTGTCGAATGTGAATGTCCAGAATTCTTTCTAACGCCTTAAGATTGAAGGATGTAAGGCTAATGGGTCTATAGTCCTTAGCTAGGATATGCCCTCTTCTTCCTGGTTTAGGAATGAATATTACCTTTGCCTCTCTCCAGACAGACGGAACATAGTTATGTCTGATGCAGGCTTTTAGTATGTTTAGGAGCCATGAGATCGTGTCTTCATCTATGACTTCTAGCATTTTTGGGATTATTCCGTCCGGTCCTGGACTTTTGTATGGTTCAAAAGTATTTATCGCCCAGATGAGTTTCTCTCTGGTTACTACTTCTGTATCACTGTTGTCGTGGGACATGTTAATTGGGAGGGGCTTCTCCTTTGCAGTGTTTCCTGGGAAGTGTGTGTCTACCAACACTTCTAAGGATTCTTTGGTCGACATTGTCGAGCTCCCGTCTGATCTGTTTATCAGACTTGGGCTGTTGTGGTCTTTTGATAGGATTTTAGCAATTCTGGCCGTGTCCTTTATGTTTTCAATGGATTCGCAGTATTTGGCCCATGAGTCCTTCTTGGCCTTATATAGTGCCTGCTTATATGCTTTTAGTGCATCTTTATATGGTTGCCATATTTTGCTAGCGTGGCTCTGGTTGAAGGCTTTTCTTGAGATCTTCCGGAGTTTAGCTAGTTCTTGATTCCACCACGGTGGATATTGTTTCCTTGCATACGTCACTGGGCATGATGACGTGTATGCCTTGTTGAAAATTTTGTTTAGCTGGCCAATCTCCTCATCTATTTCTTTGGTGGAGAGATTTTCTTTTATACACTGAGATTTCACTTTGGACTGAACTAGTTTGGCGAACTTGTTCCAGTCCGTTTTGCGTGGGTTACGTAATTTTTCGGTCTTGATCGCGACGATATCAATTCCGAAGAGTAAGTATCTGTGGTCTGAAAACGAATGACGCATGGATACCCTCCAGTTACTTATCTTAATGTGACTGTAGCTAGTAAGCAGTGTGAGGTCTAAAACCTCCTCCCATCCTTGGTGCTCCTCACTACTGGGGAAGACAAAGGTGGGAGTACTGCCCTGGTTGCATATTGTCATGTTACTATTTATAATGTAATCGAAGAGAGACTCACCTCGTTCATTAATTTCTGTTACTAATGTAAGTACTTACCTAGGTACCCATGGTAGGGTTACTAATGTAAGTACTTACCTAGGTACCCATGGTAGGGTTACTAAAGTAGGTACTTACCTAGGTACCCATGGTAGGGTTACTAATGTAAGTACTTACCTAGGTACCCATGGTAGGGTTACTAATGTAAGTACTTACATAGGTACCCATGGTAGGGTTACTAAAGTAGGTACTTACCTAGGTACCCATGGTAGGGGTACTAATGTAAGTACTTACCTAGGTACCCATGGTAGGGTTACTAAAGTAGGTACTTACCTAGGTACCCGTTGTAGGGTTACTAATGTAAGTACTTACCTAGGTACCCATGGTAGGGTTACTAATGTAAGTACTTACCTAGGTACCCATGGTAGGGTTACTAATGTAAGTACTTACATAGGTACCCATGGTAGGGTTACTAAAGTAGGTACTAACCTAGGTACCCATGGTAGGGGTACTAATGTAAGTACTTACCTAGGTACCCATGGTAGGGTTACTAAAGTAGGTAATTACCTAGGTACCCATGGTACGGTTACTAATGTAAGTACTTACCTAGGTACCCATGGTAGGGTTACTAAAGTAGGTAATTACCTAGGTACCCATGGTAGGTACTAATGTAAGTACTTACCTAGGTACCCATGGTAGGGTTACTAATGTAAGTACTTACCTAGGTACCCATGGTAGGGTTACTAATGTAAGTACTTACATAGGTACCCATGGTAGGGTTACTAAAGTAGGTACTTACCTAGGTACCCATGGAAGGGTTCTAATGTAAGTACTTACCTAGGTACCTGTTGTAGGGTTACTAATGGAAGTACTTACATAGGTACCCATGGTAGGGTTACTAAAGTAGGTACTTACCTAGGTACCGTTGTAGGGTAACTAATGTAAGTACTTACCTAGGTACCCATGGTAGGGTTACTAATGTAAGTACTTACCTAGGTACCCATGGTAGGGTTACTAATGTAAGTACTTACCTAGGTACCCATGGTACTTACCTAGGTACCCATGGTAGGGTTACTAATGTAAATACTTACCTAGGTACCCATGGTAGGGTTACTAAAGTAGGTACTTACCTAGGTACCCATGGTAGGGTTACTAATGTAAGTACTTACCTAGGTACCCATGGTAGGGTTCTAATGTAAGTACTTACCTAGTACCTTGCAGGGTAACTCAATGTAAGTACTTACCTAGGTACCCATGGTAGTTACTAATGTAAGTCTTACCTAGGAACCCATGGTAGGGTTACTAATGTAAGTACTTACCTAGGTACCCATGGTAGGGTTACTAAAGTAGGTACTTACCTAGGTACCCATGGTAGGGTTACGAAAGAAGGTACTTACCTAGGTACTGTTTTAGTTACTAATGTAAGTACTTACCTAGGGTACCCATGGTAGGGTTACTAAAGTAGGTACTTACCTAGGTAACCATGGTAGGGTTACTAATGGGGACTTACCTAGGTACCCATGGTAGGGTTACTAAAGTAGGTACTTACCTAGGTACCTAGTAGGTACCAATGTGCGTACTTACCTAGGTAGCCATGGTAGGGTTACTTGAAGGTACTTACATAGGTACCCATGGTAGGTTACTAAAGTAGGTACTTACCTAGGTACCCATGGTAGGGGTTCTAATGTAAGTACTTACCTAGGTAGCCATGGTAGGGTTACTTAAGAAGGTACTTACCTAGGTACCCGTTGTAGGGTTACTAATGTAAGTACTTACCTAGGTACCCATGGTAGGGTTACTAAAGTAGGTACTTACCTAGGTACCATGGTAGGGTTACTAAAGTAGGTACTTACCTAGGTACCCGTTGTAGGGTTACTAATGTAAGTACTTACCTAGGTACCCATGGTAGGATTTCTAATGTAGTACCTTACTAGATACTTACGGTAGGTTACTAAGGTAGGTACTTACCTAGGTACTACCTAGATACCCATGGTAGGGTTACTAATGTAAGTACTTACCTAGGTACCCATGGTAGGGTTACTAAAGTAGGTACTTACCTAGGTACCCGTTAGCTAGAGTTACCACATGGTAGGAGTTACTAATGTACTTACCTAGGTACCCATGGTAGGGTTACTAAAGTAGGTACTTACCTAGGTACCCGTTGTAGGGTTACTAATGTAAGTACTTACCTAGGTACCCATGGTAGGGTTACTAAAGTAGGTACTAACCTAGGTACCCATGGTAGGGGTTCTAATGTAAGTACTTACCTAGGTACCCATGGTAGGGTTACTAAAGTAGGTACTTACCTAGGTACCCGTTGTAGGGTTACTAATGTAAGTACTTACCTAGGTACCCATGGTAGGTTACTAAATGTAGGTACTTACCTAGGTACCCATGGTAGGGTTACTAATGTAAGTACTTACCTAGGTACCCATGGTAGGGTTACTAATGTAAGTACTTACCTATGGTACCCATGGTAGGGTTACTAAAGTAGGTATTACCTAGGTACCCATGGTAGGGTTACTAATGTAGGTACTTACCTAGGTACCCATGGTAGGGTTACTAATGTAGGTACTTACCTAGGTACCCATGGTAGGGTTACTAATGTAAGTACTTACCTAGGTACCCATGGTAGGGTTACTAATGTAAGTACTTACCTAGGTACCCATGGTAGGGTTACTAATGTAAGTACTTACCTAGGTACCCATGGTAGGTTTTAAATGTAGGTACTTACCTAGGTACCCGTTGTAGGGTTACTAATGTAAGTACTTACCTAGGTACCCATGGTAGGGTTACTAATGTAAGTACTTACATAGGTACCCATGGTAGGGTTACTAAAGTAGGTACTTACCTAGGTACCCGTTGTAGGGTAACTAATGTAAGTACTTACCTAGGTACCCATGGTAGGGTTACTAATGTAAGTACTTACCTAGGTACCCATGGTAGGGTTACTAAAGTAGGTACTTACCTAGGTACCCGTTGTAGGGTTACTAATGTAAGTACTTACCTAGGTACCCATGGTAGGGTTACTAATGTAAGTACTTACCTAGGTACCCATGGTAGGGTTACTAAAGTAGGTACTTACCTAGGTACCCGTTGTAGGGTTACTAATGTAAGTACTTACATAGGTACCCATGGTAGGGTTACTAAAGTAGGTACTTACCTAGGTACCCGTTGTAGGGTAACTAATGTAAGTACTTACCTAGGTACCCATGGTAGGGTTACTAATGTAAGTACTTACCTAGGTACCCATGGTAGGGGTTCTAATGTAAGTACTTACCTAGGTACCCATGGTAGGGTTACTAAAGTAGGTACTTACCTAGGTACCCGTTGTAGGGTTACTAATGTAAGTACTTACCTAGGTACCCATGGTAGGGTTACTAAAGTAGGTACTTACCTAGGTACCCGTTGTAGGGTTACTAATGTAAGTACTTACCTAGGTACCCATGGTAGGGTTACTAAAGTAGGTACTTACCTAGGTACCCGTTGTAGGGTTACTAATGTAAGTACTTACCTAGGTACCCATGGTAGGGTTACTAATGTAAGTACTTACCTAGTACCCATGGTAGGGTTACTAATGTAAGTACTTACATAGGTACCCATGGTAGGGTTACTAAAGTAGGTACTTACCTAGGTACCCATGGTAGGGGTACTAATGTAAGTACTTACCTAGGTACCCATGGTAGGGTTACTAAAGTAGGTAATTACCTAGGTACCCATGGTACGGTTACTAATGTAAGTACTTACCTAGGTACCCATGGTAGGGTTACTAAAGTAGGTACTTACCTAGGTACCCATGGTAGGGTTACTAATGTAAGTACTTACCTAGGTACCCATGGTAGGGTTACTAATGTAAGTACTTACCTAGGTACCCATGGTAGGGTTACTAATGTAAGTACTTACATAGGTACCCATGGTAGGGTTACTAAAGTAGGTACTTACCTAGGTACCCATGGTAGGGGTTCTAATGTAGGTACTTACCTAGGTACCCGTTGTAGGGTTACTAATGTAAGTACTTACATAGGTACCCATGGTAGGGTTACTAAAGTAGGTACTCTAGGTACCTGTTGTAGGGTTACTAATGTAAGTACTTACCTAGGTACCCATGGTAGGTTACTAATGTAAGTACTTACATAGGTACCCATGGTAGGGTTACTAAAGTAGGTACTTACCTAGGTACCCATGGTAGGGTTACTAATGTAAGTACTTACCTAGGTACCCATGGTAGGGTTACTAAAGTAGGTACTTACCTAGGTACCCATGGTAGGGTTACTAAAGAAGGTACTTACCTAGGTACCCGTTGTAGGGTTACTAATGTAAGTACTTACCTAGGTACCCATGGTAGGGTTACTAATGTAAGTACTTACCTAGGTACCCATGGTAGGGTTACTAAAGTAGGTACTTACCTAGGTACCCATGGTAGGGGTACCAATGTAAGTACTTACCTAGGTAGCCATGGTAGGGTTACTAAAGAAGGTACTTACCTAGGTACCCGTTGTAGGGTTACTAATGTAAGTACTTACCTAGGTACCCATGGTAGGGTTACTAATGTAAGCACTTACTTAGGTACCCATGGTAGGGTTACTAAAGTAGGTACTTACCTAGGTACCCGTTGTAGGGTAACTAATGTAATTACCTAGGTTCATGGTAGGGTTACTAATGTAAGTACTTACCTAGGTACCCATGGTAGGGTTACTAAAGTAGGTACTTACGGTACCCGTTGTAGGGTTACTAATGTAAGTACTACCTAGGTACCCATGGTAGGGTTACTAATGTAAGTACTTACCTAGGTACCCATGGTAGGGTTACTAAAGTAGGTACTTACCTAGGTACCCGTTGTAGGGTTACTAATGTAAGTACTTACATAGGTACCCATGGTAGGGTTACTAAAGTAGGTACTTACCTAGGTACCCGTTGTAGGGTAACTAATGTAAGTACTTACCTAGGTACCCATGGTAGGGTTACTAATGTAAGTACTTACCTAGGTACCCATGGTAGGGGTTCTAATGTAAGTACTACCTAGGTACCCATGGTAGGGTTACTAAAGTAGGTACTTACCTAGGTACCCGTTGTAGGGTTACTAATGTAAGTACTTACCTAGGTACCCATGGTAGGGTTACTAATAGTAGGTACTTACCTAGGTACCCGTTGTAGGGTTACTAATGTAAGTACTTACCTAGGTACCCATGGTAGGGTTACTAATGTAGGTACTTACCTAGGTACCCGTTGTAGGGTTACTAATGTAGTACTACACTAGGTACCCATAGGTAGGGTTACTAATGTAAGTACTTACCTAGGTACCCTATGGTAGGGTTACTAATGTAAGTACTTACATAGGTACCCATGGTAGGGTTACTAAAGTAGGTACTTACCTAGGTACCCATGGTAGGGGTACTAATGTAAGTACTTACCTAGGTACCCATGGTAGGGTTACTAAAGTAGGTAATTACCTAGGTACCCATGGTACGGTTACTAATAAGTACTTACCTAGGTACCCATGGTAGGGTTACTAAAGTAGGTAATTACCTAGGTACCCATGGTAGGGTTACTAATGTAAGTACTTACCTAGGTACCCATGGTAGGGTTACTAATGTAAGTACTTACCTAGGTACCCATGGTAGGGTTACTAATGTAAGTACTTACATAGGTACCCATGGTAGGGTTACTAAAGTAGGTACTTACCTAGGTACCCATGGTAGGGGTTCTAATGTAAGTACTTACCTAGGTACCCGTTGTAGGGTTACTAATGTAAGTACTTACATAGGTACCCATGGTAGGGTTACTAAAGTAGGTACTTACCTAGGTACCCGTTGTAGGGTTACTAATGTGTACTTACCTAGGTACCCATGGTAGGGTTACTAATGTAAGTACTTACATAGGTACCCATGGTAGGGTTACTAAAGTAGGTACTTACCTAGGTACCCATGGTAGGGTTACTAATGTAAGTACTTACCTAGGTACCCATGGTAGGGTTACTAAAGTAGGTACTTACCTAGGTACCCATGGTAGGGTTACTAAAGAAGGTACTTACCTAGGTACCCGTTGTAGGGTTACTAATGTAAGTACTTACCTAGGTACCCATGGTAGGGTTACTAATGTAAGTACTTACCTAGGTACCCATGGTAGGGTTAAGTAGGTACTTACCTAGGTACCCATGGTAGGGGTACCAATGTGTTACTAGGCCATGGTAGGTTACTAAAGAAGGTACTTACCTAGGTACCCGTTGTAGGGTTACTAATGTAAGTACTTACCTAGGTACCCATGGTAGGGTTACTAAAGTAGGTACTTACCTAGGTACCCATGGTAGGGTTACTAAAGAAGGTACTTACCTAGGTACCCGTTGTAGGGTTACTAATGTAAGTACTTACCTAGGTACCCATGGTAGGGTTACTAATGTAAGTACTTACCTAGGTACCCATGGTAGGGTTACTAAAGTAGGTACTTACCTAGGTACCCATGGTAGGGTACCAATGTAAGTACTTACCTAGGTACCCATGGTAGGGTTACTAAAGTAGGTACTTACGTAGGTACCCATGGTAGGGTTACTAATGTAAGTACAGTGAAACCTCTCTGGGCGGACACTCATGGTCGCCCAATTTGTCCGCTCAAGGGGAGTGTCCGCCTATAGGAATATTTTTTTTATTACTGCGTCTTAAAAAAATAATTTATTTTGGTTTGTCGACCGTTCTTTAATTTCTTCTCTAATATGCAGGACTGCAAATGGCTTTCCAAATGTTATACGTATTCAAACGCTTTATAGTCATTTTGAACTAATTTTTTTAATTTCTTTATTGTGGTCATCGCCTTATCATTTGAATTTATTGGGTCAGGATCATAGTCAGGCTCTTCCGGTTCTTCTTCGGATTCCGAATTATCATTGTTTCCGCCCACTTCTGATTTTTAATGACAAAACTAGCTCGTCAGCGAACGTTTTTAAGAAATTCGTGTCCCGCCAAAAGAGGTTTTCGTTAGTTTTTGTGCTTTTTTTAGTGTCCGCGTTCGCTCAAGAGAGTGTCCGCTCAATAGAGGCAAAATTGGTCTGAAACCCCCACCAAAACCAACGTCACGGAAAAAGTGTCCGCCCAAGGGGGTGTCCGCCTATTAGAGGTGTCCGCTAAGGGAGTTTTCACTGTATATACTTTATGGGGTCTGCCACGTCTCCTTCTGCCTTTTTAAAAAAGCCAGTATTCCCGCGGTCCGTTGTTCTCCATTTTTTCTCCCCATCGGACAAAAAACCAGATTTTACGGGAAAAAGATGAATTGGCAACACTGTCTGCAAAAGTATACAACTTTTGGTGCGCCAACGACAGCTTGCGTTATCTTTTATTTTGCAGCGACCGATGTTAAATAGAGTTGTTTTGTTTTGTTCCGAATAAGTTAAAATGAAGTGGTCTTTGAAATGAATGAATTAACCTATTCAGGATTTCATGAACTTTACTGTTCAATTTTTTTTAGTTGTTCATCAACGAATTCTTGGCCTTTAGGGCTATTTTTTAGGTATCGTATCGATGATAAATCATTTTTTAATAAAATATCAAAATGATGAAATAAATATAGCTTGAACTAAAAGTCCCACGTTCACTGTCAAAAGAACACTGCAGTTATTTCTGTTGTTGTTTGTTCGCGAACTATAGGCACCAGTTAGCTGGATAATGCGCCAACAATGAAGAAGCCAGTTTGTACAAGCTAGTGACGTAAGTCTAAACTGAACGTCGATTTAAAAATCGGATTCTTAAAATCGCCCATGGAAGAATTGATTGATCGAAGCATCGAAAATTTCGACATCGATTGATCGATTTTCCATATGGATTTAAATACACAGAAAAGTGCATGAACACTTAAAAGCCGGTCCTCACTGGCATTTTGAAGGATTTGACACAATAATTACCATAAATCGAATTACCAAAAAAACGAATAGTCCTATCGAAACGCAGTTGCATTTTGGTTAAATGCACCTTTTTCCCAACACTAGCTCCCATAAGAAATGTATGGGGTAAAATGCAGCATTTGTCCGAAAATGCATAAATGCGGAATGCAAGTGCAGTGAAGACAGGGCAAAACACAAAACACATATTAACTAAGCTCGCGATCAGGAACATAATCTAATTATGTTATTTATATGTATACATAGACGCTTATAAAATAGCTCATGCTTTCTTTGACATATTCGTAAACTATAAGGCCCATTTTTTTAATGTCCGTATAACCTTTATGTAATATCTTTGACATTTGATATTAGTTTCTATACATTTTACGTCAGTTTATCATTCGACATTGAAAAAAATGGGCCTAACTTTTCTATGAAATGAAATTTTGACACCGGGGGTGTATTTTTAGCGTTTGCTAAGGATGTGCCTTTATTTCTAACCGAAATTCAAAAATAAAAATTGATTTTCTTTAAATTTCAAGAAATTTGTCATGCATTTAGTTTTAAAAAGAAACTAACATAGTTAATGTAAACAAATAAGTTAAAAACGAAGACTTAGCTCAATTTAAAACCTTCTGCATAAAATACTTCAAACAATTCTTTATTTAAAAGTATTAAGTCCAATTGCAGGGAAAAATGATTTTACGTCTCCCGTTTTCTTATTAGAAATGACATAAGGTCCGGCTATAGCTGTGTGAAGTGTTCCCTGTTTTCACTCCACATTTCTCCCCGAGATTTTAGCTAGCGTAGCGAGCCGGGGTTGGCGACCGTAGCGAGCACGGTCAAGCCCCCTAGTTTAAAAGTATAAAACTCTTTCTCAAACGGAACAACTCGAAAATGATTTTTGCAACGAGTTGTCCGGAAACGAGCACTGTGTGTGTATTTTGTAGCGTTTTGTTTAAAAAACAAGAAAATGCAAACATCGATCATTTTTTACTTCACTAGCACGATTTCACTTTTGTGAGTGAAACGATGTTGTGCCTATCCCTGTCCTAGACCAATGAGCACAAGAGTATACAAAGTACCTGTTAAATAGGTTCTCTGACTAGTTTCATGCTTTTAATTTAATATGCCTACTAATTGTGTGTGTCCACGCTCAGTACGAGTCGGACCGACTATTGTTCTAACTAAATATTTCGTTATAATTTACACGCTTCAATTAAGATTTCCGCCATGAATTTGCCGTTTCACGTAAATCTGGACGACCACACTCAATTTACTTTAATTCAGTTCTTTAGTCTGGCACTAAACCAACAGCCCCATTCGCGGTATGAATTGTCTGAATAACTCAGAAACTACACATTTTTATTTATGTATGTACATAAGTACATACATATGTATGTTAAGGTGCTATTATGCACTTATTCGCACTCAATTGATATAAATGTTCGAGTTGAAGAATAACTTAAAAGGGGGATTTATGGAATTAATTTTAAGATGATACCTATTGATATACTAGATAGGCTTGACGGGCCCCCAAATTTTTCAGACACACCTCCTCTATATCAACTGTTGAATTGCTGAGAAATTAAGATTATAACCCATATCACTGCACTCGCCTGATAACACTCTGACTCACACTAGATATTTGTTCGACTCAATCTAGACTAGTAGAATTCGTTGGACTATAAACTGACCAATAAATATGACCAATTCATACAGATTTAGTTGCTAATCACAGGGCAAATCCGAAGGTCGTTGGCTTTTTACTTGCTATTTAACCAAAATGAATTGGAGAGTGTATTAGTTGGGCAAAGTAAACTCGCAATTTTTACTTATTGTTGAAAAAGCACGAGACTTGGAACCGGTTCACTTTCAGTGGCCACTGCCAGCAGCAACAGTTGTCAAGGGCACCTTGAAATCGAGCCAACTCAAGTATGTGTGCTACTAGCAAAAGCTTAGGTACATGCATATGCATACATATGTATGTATACGTGTAAACAAATTGTCGTATGGCTAAACATATTGTTTGGAAAAAAATCAGTCGGCACTTTGTCGTCAACATGCCAAATTTCAAGAGCGGCCGCGAATTGCATCAGCGTCAGAAGCACCTCTAGATGTTGAAAACGGGATAAGGGCTGAAAGCGCATCAAGATGTCTGCTGACTGCCGGTTATGTTTGAAGTTGGTCGCGTGTGACGCATCATGTAAGTCGCTTTTTGGCTCTCTGCTCTCTCGGGTTGTATGGGCACCTTAGAGGGTCAGAGGGTATACATATTTTGTGAAGTGCTTACACACATTTAGGCTAAGGTAATCTACATGACATTGGTCAATGCTGATGGATATTACTGTTTCTAATGCTCTTTATGTTTACCTGTTCCTTGGACTGAGCTACGAACCACACAAACATGCATTATTAAACAGTGTAATGTGAGGTAAGGTATATTTTAGTCGAACCACTGTGAAATTTAAAAGTTGTTGCGTGCTTTTTATCACAACAACAATGCAAAGTCAACACTCGTTTCGCTCTCTGCTTGCCGAATTCTCTCTTCTTTTTTCTCTTGACTCGATAACAGCTGACAACCCAGCAAGCTTAGATATACACACATTTGCACAAGTAGACATGTGTGTGCGCAAGAGCGGCAAAAACTATTTATTTACAAGGGGGAACATGACGATCGCCGTTACAGTCTGTTTTGCAGCGTTTCGCCAGCAGGTCGCCTGTGCTTCACGTTCCCGACGACGATTAAAATTTGCGCAGAAAATTCTTTTGTTTAGTGATAAATAAAAACAACGCGTGTTGAGTGATAAAAATAAAGTCGCCCGAAACAGGCAAATACCAAACATCACAAATAATTTTTCATTTGTCGCCAAAAATAAAAAAACGGAACGATAAAAAACAACAAAAAAAACCAATACGAACTCAACTCGTTTTGTTCGCCAAACAAATAAATAGTCGCCGCGTGGCGTCGAGTGGAGTTATTCAAAGTGCAGATAAACAGAGTACGATAGCTGATTTTCATCAGGAACCCAAACGGTTACAACACAAGATGAATGCCAACGCGTAAGTTTGAAATATATTTATATCTTGCCATTCTCCTTTTACATTTTCTCATAGTTCGCAAATTACATAATTTTTGATTTAGGGAAAATAGCAGACAGTCTGTCTGCTAAGCTAGGAGGTGCTTTCACTTTTCAACCCCCAAAGCTTTACATATCAACAGACAGAGATACTTTCGCATATGCAAGTCTTATGGACATACAAAATATGTTTTTACACTTCTGTTATTGTGTTAAAAATACCAATCGTTGGTTTGCTTTATTTAATTCTTGCCACTTTACGTTGTGGTGTTTTTTATCTCTCTATATTGCTCTCACGCATTCGCGTCACAACAAACCATGCGCAGATCACGTTTGACTTAAACTCTTTCTTTTGGTGCACATCAACAGGCGAATCTGCCAATTGGCGAAGACAAAAGTTAACAAAGGAATTAATTTAAAAGTGAGGAGTGCGTTAGCCAGTATGGACGCCACCTAGCGGGCTTTTTCAACAACCTGTTTGTTTAACATTAATATTCGAGCAATGGGGACTTGTATGCCGTTTTTCTTGTGATTTGCTTTGTTTGCTTTGCAAACGCATTCTTCTTTGAGCCCCTAAGTGTCAGGAAAAAAATTTGTTTAGAAAGAAGTTTGAAAGTAATCAGACAACCGATTACAGTTTCTTTAAAAATTGTGAAGGCATATGTCAAAATTATAAGAATACAGCACGCTCCAGGCATATTTCTCAGCTCGTGACTAAATATTAAATATTATTAACTGTGCTACTTGAAATGCTGCTAACTTGAAATTACAAATGCATTATTTCTGTGTACAAAGCAGAATATTAAGCAGTTTAACACGTGTTGCAGTCCCCAGACTTATAATAGTCTCTTAATGACGACCTTGCTATTGCTGTGCTATTCAGTTTATTTTGTTTTTGAATTGCATTGGGTAGCTTAACCTTTGGAACATTAATGTGTAAATTACGCAAGGTATTGAAGCCTCAACGGGTGATTCCGAACTAATTCTTGTTTGTTCTGTAATAAAAAAGTGCCCTACAGAAAAATACCCTGTGGAAAAAAGATTACGTTGTTAGATTCGTAATTCATGCACACAGGTTAACTTGGTCATACACATATGGGCACTTCCAGGATGACGAACGCGAAGTTTGTACACCTTTAAAATAAAAAAAAATATAGCGCAAGCTAACTTTGGCGCGCCAAAGTTTGGATACCACTTGCAGAGTCCTGCATAAGCCGTCAAATTTTTACAAAATTTGTTAGATGTTGATTTCGAACCGTTTGTTCCTATGGCAGTTATATGATATAGTAGCCCGATTTGCACCAAATTCGGTCAGACTATATAAATCGGAATCAAACACAAAATTGGTGACTTTCGTTAAGATATCTCAAGAAAAAAAAAAGTTTTTCAGACTAAATGTTGATTCCGAACCGATCGTTCCTATGGCAGCCATATGATGTATTGATCCGATCCGGCCGGTTTCGACATATGTACTGCGTGCAGTAAAATGACGGACCTGTACCAAGTTTCATCAAGATAGCTTCAAAAATGAGAGACTAGTTTGCATAGAAACAGACAGACAGACGCACCGGAATGATGGCTATATCGACACAGCTCGTCGTCCTGATCAAGAATATATGTAATTTATGGGGTCTGACACGCCTCTTTCAATGCGTTACACTTCGTGACAAAATTATAATACCCTGTGCAAGGGTACAAAAATGGAAAAAGGTACATTCTTCAAAATTTTTTTTTACATAATAATTGCAATTAATGAACACTATTTTCATTATAAAAGACAAGCTTCACTAACTTGTCGTTTTGAATTATTTAAAGAACACAAAGCAAAACGAACGCGACAAAAATGAAAGTCACATTTAACTTCATCTCGAAAAATGCAAAAGTCTGCGAAATATGGCAAGTAGTTTGGAAGTAAATAGTCTTAAATCATAATAAAAAAATTTGTGGGCGAAGGGAGCGTGGCATCTAAAATTTGAAACTAACTTGATCTGCACGCAAATATAAAAGGTCTACATACCAAATTTGGTGTCCCTAGGTCTTACCATCTCTGAGTTCCTTTCGTTCATACGGACGACCGTCGGACAGACGAACATGGCTCGAACATGTTCCTCTGTTGCTGATCAAGAATATATATATATACATACTTTATGGGGTCTACCTTGCCTCCTTCTGCCTGTTACGTACTTTTTTCTTGAACAAACTTAACACATTTATTTCAAATTTGAGATATCAGTAATGATTGCGATGTTTTTAAGGAAGGGGCCAAAAAAAAAAAATTCAGTAAGCTACAGTGGAGCAAGCTCGACAGTAGGAGACCCAGTACTTTTTGAGTGTAAAGCGTTCACTAAAGATTGTTCTTCAATATTGCGTACCATTAATAGATGGCGCCACTTGATAAACATAGAGGCCGCTAGCGTCTCTTCTTCTTTTTGCCTGTAACATTGTTAGTTAAATAACTTGCGCGTTTATCAAGCGATTGGAATGAAATTTTTAGGAGAGGTTTGGACTATAGCGAGTATTATATATACCAAAACTCAAGGCGCTAGTCTTAAAGGTTCTCTTGTAATTTGTCTTTAAAATTTTGTTTTTCAATTCTAGGGGCGGAGGGGCGTGGCAAAAATCCAAAACAAACTTGATCAATGGGAGATATAGATGAACCTGCATGCCAAATTTGATGTCTCTAGCTCTTATAGTCTCTGAGATCTAGGTGACACAAAATAGGACAGACAGACGGACAGACGGACATGGCTATATCGACTCGGCTGTTGATGCTGATCAAGAATATATATACTTTATGAGGTCTGCCACGCCTCCTTCTGCCTGTTACGCACATTTTTTTTGGACAAACTTAATAGACCCATTTGTACTTTTTTAAAGTACTGTATCTAAAAACTTAATCTAATAAAAATGCAGTAAGCCACAGTGGAGCTCCTACAGTAGGAGACCCTTTACTTTTGAGTGCAAAGCGTTAACTATTAATTGTTCTTTAATGTTGCGTATCAGAAATTTCAAGAGATGGCGCTACTACGAAGATATCAGTTGATAAACACAGAGGTCGCTAGCGTCTCTTCTTCTTGCTTTTTTTCGTTAACAGGAGATATAGATGTACCTACATACCAAATTTCGTGTCTCTAGCTCTTAAAGTCTCCGAGGTCTAGGTGTTCAAATTTTCAAATTTCGAACAACCGTATACTATCCATTTATGACCCGTTCGGATAAAAATTTCAGGACAGGATTGGACTATAGAGTTTGTCATGCGTGCCAAAAATCTTATCGTTTGCAAGGGTGCTTTCGTAATTCGACTTTGAAATTTGGTTTCAAATTCTCGGGGGCGGAGTGGGGCGTGCAAAATTCAAAAATATACTTGGTCAATGCAAGATATAGATGAACCTTCGTGCCAAATTTGGAGTCTCTAGGTCTTATAGTTTTTGAGATACAAGTGTTCAAAAAAAGGGACAGACAGACGGACATGGCTATATCGACTCGGCTGTTGATGATGATCAAGAATATATATATAATTGATGGGATCAGCCACGCCTTCTTCTGCCTGTTACGCACAGACTTAATAGACCCATTTGTATTTCTTTAAAATACTGGGTCTAAAAAAAAATAGCGCAAGTTAGCTTTGGCGCACAAAGATTTTATACCTATATAAGTCGTCTGATTTTTTACAAAATTTGTTAGATGTTGACTTCGAATCTATCGATCCTATGGCAGCTATATGATATAGTGATCTGATACGTCCGGTTCTGACATATGTACTCCGTGCAGCAAAAAGACGGACCTGTTCCAAGTTTCATCAAGACAGCTTGAAAACTGAGAGACTAGTTTGCATTGGAACAGACGGACGTAAGCTTGCTAAAAATCAGAACAAATTGATAGGAAATCTAGTAATTATTAATTTTTCCAATACTTATAAGTTGTCTCTGTTATCGTTCAAACCAATATGAGTCATTTGAAAGCATATTTTCCTAAATAAAGATAAATTTAAAAGGTACAAAAGTTTTAGAGGAATGCATTCGGATGTGTATTGCCTTTAAGATCTTATCTAAACTTTTATAAGCATTTACGCTGGTTTTCAAGCCAATGAACTTTTTAGCCATAAGTAATTGCTAGTAGTTCACTAAACCGAAATAAATGCAAATTTAAAGAAACTTAACGATAAGTAGTGATATTAGCCAGGTGTGCACTTGTTCATGTCGTAAATTTGGCCAACATCTGTCCCGTTTCTGTTTTGTCTATATTTAGTTAGTTATTTTGGTAAATGCAAATCGAAATCGTTGCAAATTTGCTAAGCGCACAAGGTGACATTTTCTTAGAATTCTTGTGCAAAAGAATTTATCACACTTGCTTTATCTTACAATAAGATACAGTTTAATTAAGAATGTGCAATTAATTAGCAACAATCAGACAATGCTTCCACAAAATACATCCTGAAAGCAAAAATTTATGGTAATTTTCCTTAAAATCTGGTTTTAACAGCCTGGTCTGCTTCCGACATTATTATTTGATCTGGTGGTGTTGAACAATTGCTTATAGTGTAAATTAATGTACAGTTTGTCTTACTCCTTTGAATTCCGTTGGTTTTATATACTGACCGTTTCGGTCAAATCTTATCGATATGGGCTTTTAAACAATTTATTTGTTGAGCATCATATCGAATTTGTCTTAAACCATCATCTCCAAGTTTTGAGAATTTACTGAATTTGAAATTTTCTTAAGAACTTATAAATATACATAAGTAAGTAGCGATTATAGTGAACAAGTAAATTTAAATTTTAATCAACACTAAAAGCAATTGCGAGCAAAAAGAAAGAAAGACACACATACGAGTATATGACAGCAGTAAATAGTAAACTACCTACATAAAAGATAAACAGCTTGGAATTCGTGAATAAAAACAGCATCATTAAGATGGCTGGCACGAATTGCTTTTCAGTAGCACATGGTTTTGGCTCCTATTTCACCAAAAGCAACTTCAATTTCATCAAAGAAAATAATCCAATGGGGGTTACATTGCAGCTACTAGCTGGCCAATTATCTTTGGAATTTTGGCTGGTTATTCGGCTTTCGAAAACAGTTTCCAAAAGATCTAATGTAACTTTTGGCTGTATGGCAAGTGTCCCTCTCCGTTCAAGGAAACGGCATTTCCTTGCTCATTTTCGAAGAAAAGTGGTCAAATGATTTTGTCTTGCCAAAGCCACACCAAACAGTCACTCTTTGTGGATGCATTAGCTTTTAAAATAGTGATTTTCACTTTAATTTTCCGAGCCATAAATCCTACACATTTGCTTGATTTAACACCCTCCGAGGCTATAGTGAGCTTCATCTAATTTCTTTAATAGTTGTCCGATTTTATTACCTGCAATCTGGCGGCCACACTATTCGTGTAATGAAAACTCTGAAATTTTCTATGGCTGAATTCGTAGACTTCGTAGAACATGTAAAAAAAATATCAACCAAAGGTTTGAATTTTGTTTTTGAAATTTACGCATAATACAATAACCAAATTGTAGTCCTAAAAAAACGGAGCTAGCAAACAATAGATGGCGCAAACTACAAAATTTTGTTTACTACAGTTCACGTACATAAAAAATATCGCATTATACTTTTAGGCACTTCTGTACACTTCGAATTTCCGACACCCGCAAATTTCTTTTAAACATACGCTATTATTTTTCCATTGCATATGCTCAGTGGCACTAAAAATAATTGCATACGCTTAGGCAACTTCAAAATTCCATCAACATTTAAAAATAAGAATAATAAAAGATAACCATTCAATCTTTGTCACGCCAAGGATTGTATACTTTTGCAGCGGCCTGCATTCAAATTTCGACTTATAGCAGGTTTATTATATAGTAGTCCGATACCAAATTTGGTCAGGCGGTATAAAACTATACTAAACACACAATCTGTAAGTTTGGTTCAGATATTTTAAGAAACAAAAAAATTGTTTATACAAAGGTTAAATTTGAATAGATCGTTCAGATGGCAGCTATACGATATAAGTACTAGTCCCATCCAGCAGACATCCATAAAAAAATGTGCGTAACAGGCAGAAGGAGGCGTGGCAGAGCCCGTAAAGTATATATATTCTTGATCAGCATCAACGGTGGAGTCGATATAGCCATGTCCGTCTGTCTGTCCCTTTTTGTGTCGCCTAGATCTCATAGACTATAAGAGCTAGAAACACCAAATTTGGCATGTAGGCTCATCTATAACTGTTGTTTTAGATTTTTGCCACGCCCCCTCCGCCCCCGGAAACTGAAATACAAAGTTTCGAAGTCGAATTGCAAGAGCACCTTTAATGCTAGCGCTTTGATCTTTGGGACATATAATATACACTATAGTTCAAACCTCCATTAACATTTAATAATCCTGCAAATTTCATTCCAATCGGATGATAAACGCGGAAGTTATTCAACTGACAATGTTACGGGAAAAAGGAAAAACACGAGACGGTAGCGACCTCTGTGTTTATTAACTTGTCTTCGTAGTGGCGCCATCTATTGAATGGAACGCAACATTGAAGAATATTCTATAGTGAACGCTTTGCACTCAAAAAGTACAGGGTCTCCTACTGTCGAGCTTGCTCCACTGTAGCTTACTGCATTTTTAAATATGACAACTCTAAATTTGTTTTGCTAAGGAGCAGAATTTTCTGCGATCTATTAGGAAAAAATCCTGCACGAAAACAATAAAAATCATAAATAATGAATTATGTATTTATTATTAACTTCATTTAAAAAAAAACTTAAGAATTAACGATTTAAAAATCAAGCGAAAATCAAGTATCATTTTAGTGAAACCATTTCAAAGTCAGTGATTTTTTGATTTTAAAAATTTCTATAATTATTATTTGGGGCTCCAGATTTCAACTTGAACAACAATAGTCCTTAAGTTAATTCTACACTACGATTTATTTAACAAAATATTTTTCAATCATTTAGTTATAGGAACACGTGCGCATTATTGTCTGAGATCATTCACTAAAGTCGGCTCTGTCTTCTTTCTATCTCGTACCAAAACAAATCTATTCGTAACAAACACATTCGAAAAAAGCCCATTCAATCATAAATCATGCATGCAACCATCTTTAACAGTTCAACTTTATTTGCGCACTGTCCGAACACTTTATAGACTGCTATATAATTTAATGAATACCTGAAAATTGACAAATTCAACCAAAGCATTCTCAATATACTCGATACTGGTAAGCGGCAGGTGCACCCTAAAACAGTTGTCGGTTGTTTCGATACACTTGACTCTCCAATTTAGATCTTTTTCCAGTGCTCAGCTGTAGTGCAATTGGCTGACACTTTGCGGTGTGTCGGCTACGTATACGTAATATGAATGTAACAGGTTGTATGCATTTAATAAACTTATCATTCGATTTCACCTGATGGTGAATACCTTCAGCTTATTTAAGAGATCGTAGAATGGAAATGTAAAGTACTGGGAGAAGGAGCTAGTTACTTGATTACTTTGATGTCTATCGAGTCATACTTGGGAATATCAGCTTTGCATATGTGACACTGTGTCATTTGCCTTATCAGTCAGCAATTTTCTTATCAGCAGAAGCCGTCATGGACCAACTACTTATACATAGAGCTGCTTACATTCAGTCTCATTTCAAACTAGTTCAGAGCTTCTTAAATGCGTGTAGTCCAAGCTCTGCTTCACTTGAAGCAACTTCGGAGCGAATTGTGCTCTTTGTTAAGGCTAAATTTGAGCTATGCTGTGCAAACAGACAGAAAATGGAGAAGTAAAAGATTCATATCCAGGTTAGTACCAGATATGGGGCTTTATAACAATCTAATCGCTGACAACAAAGATAGGCAGCTACCAGCCTGATTCTTACTGATAAATCTGCCAATAAAATTTCAACTGACCTTGAGGTATACTTAATAAAAAATCATGACTGTGAAAACAGTACATATATTTTGCAAATGTGTGAGGGTTTCAAGAGTTTACTAAACTATGACTAATCTCAGAAACTGTAAATATTAAGACCTACATCATATATAATTATTATTTATTTAAAATATGTTGCTCTTCAAATCATTTCCTTTTCAAGCAATCTCGACTAAAATTTTCCTGAAGTCAAAAATATTTTGAGATTGGTTTGCACTGACTTGAAATCAAAACTCAATTTATTGCCCAAGATAATATTTAAGTATGTTAAGTTAACGTCAATGAACAATTCTGTATATATGTATGTGTGTGTATACAAATTTATTAGCCCGTAAATACTACGAGTATATGAGTGGAGCAGTAAATTAATTGTATGCTCACCACAACAAAGTAATATTCTTAATAGATATAGCTGAAGCACACTTGAACTCAGATTTCATACTCTGACCAGTGAAATTACTAATTATTTATTTATTCCAAAAATTAAGGGTTAGCTGTAACATGATTACAATCTATATTATTCAGTAATAATATTAAAAATTGGAAGAACACGCTGCTAATGGGTTGACAGCAGAGAGAGATTGCAAATCTTATTCAAATGTAGCTTATCCATGCACGACCTAAGACAGTCAGACGAGTGGCATCAAGCGTGCAACATCAGAATGTGTCGCCGCGAGATTTGAGTACAAGATTAAGAGCCAAGGTGCCAAGGGCCAACTGACAGCTGTATTAATCCGAAAAAGTATAAAACACACGCGACAGTGACTACGAATCTAGTTGATCCGTTTATATATGTATAATATCAAAGTGAATGTGAATGAAAATCTAATGCTAATACTAATTAGAATGAGAATATAAATCAAATTATCAATTTTATAGTAACATCAAATTTAACAGCAAAGGCATTCATCCAACCGCAATTCGATAAGCAAAACATTGATTTGTATACAGTAATAATCGCAGATTGCATACAAAATAAATAATAATATTTAATAATTAACATTAACCGCTGACAAACAAAGGCCCTACACAAAATTACAACAATTAAATTGTAGAATTTTCCAAGCATTTTCACTGTTATTTCTACAGCATTTGCACAGCAATTTCAATGTCTTGCGAACACCTTACGAATACAGGGTGCTTCCTTGCCGTTGCGTCGCCGTTGCAAAGTCTCGTGTTAAGAATTGACAAGCAACACCAGACATAAAACAAGTATATTTGCTCTTGGCTATGGAGATTCACTGTAATATACCCTCTAAAATTCTTCGTTAGCATTAACACTGCGTGCAGTAAAACACACACCAGCTGCGAGCAGTGGTTGCAATGTCTCTCGCCTATTGCCAATTTACACTGCCTCTGAGTAGGCAATTACGGTTCAAAAATTTAGCAGATAGGTTAAAAGACAATACCTCTGAGGCGCTCACATTTCATTACGGCGTCAACGAAGACGTATTTTTAAACAGAAAATGTGGCGCCGTTAATTTTTAACAAAAAGACAAGTGACCCTTTAATTAATTTATTATTATCTTTTTAATTTGTATTGCTAATCAAGGCTGCTACCCTTAAAAATGCTAGAGAAATTTTGGCTCGAACCATAGGGAAGGGTTTTGGTTCAATGCGCGGATCGCATCGAAAACAAAATAAACGCAGTGATTGTTAAGTAATTCACCAACTTACGACAATTACTTCCTGCTTCACCTTCAACCATATGAGGTCACTAAATAGGCCACTAACCATTGATTCAATGTATATATTGATTAGTGATTGGGCGATATCAGACAAACATGCAATTAATTTAATAATCGTTTTTTTTTTTTTTGAAGAAAATGTACCGGTTCGAGCTCGAAGGTCTAATAATTATTAGATAATAATTAATAAAGGTTTAGTTTTAATCCGGTTCGGATTACCCAAACTTCGGCTCAGAAACTTTTTACTTATGTTCCTGTTATGTTAAAATTAATTGAAAAGCAACAAACAAGTACAAAGGTGGATCGAGTAAATAGAAAAATGTCTCAGTGAGATATGGAATGAAAAAAAATTTAGGTATAGTCAACACAATTTAAGAATATGTTTTAGGAACATACATAGATGTGGCATTTTACATTAAATTTTATTTGTATATTTCTTTATTCTTTTGTAATTTACACACTTACTTCAAATTATATTTCGGTTATTTCAAATCCTGTTTTCCAGAGAGACTTCGCCGTAATCAGTGTAAATTGACTATTACTTTTATCTTATACAAGTAGATTTATCTTTATTCTCCAATCTTTATAAGACCCGAAGTATATATTAGGGAAACCTGTGCACAGATCCAACGTGACCAAATACTTGAAATTGTTAAAAGATAACTCAATATTTTTTGATATCATGTTCCAGAAACTTATGAATGATCTTATTTACCTTGACAAGCAACACGACTGTACAAACGGGAGATGTTTTAACATATACAATAGTTAAGGATCATAAGTGAAATACTATGACGTTCAAAAGAAAACGCATCGACTTATGAAATAATTTAAATACGTACATATATAAAAGATTTTGAAAACAAAAAAAAAAAAACAAATTTTCAAATACCATTTACACATAATAATTTGAAATTATGTGCAAAAAAAAACTCGGAGTTTGATCTGTTTTTAGATGTCCACTAGAACTACTTTTGTTTAAAAATGATTTTTGGGCTAACAAGTCGTAGTTATGCATTTTAAAACTGTTCGACAATTGCATGTTTAAAAAAAATTTTAATGTTTCCGTGATGTTTTCGTCGGAAAAGTCGGAAATTAACCATATATACTAGTAGATTCAACAGACTATACCCTGCTTACACACTGACTGACTACAGGGTAAACAAACACCTAAACACATGCTTGCATTACATGTGAAAATGTGCATATGTGTCTGTCGCGAACACGTTTTAAACAGATCGCTCTGATTTGGATGGGGGTTTAATGATCTTACCGTTAATAATATGCATTGGTATATCAGTTAATAAATTCGTTCAAGGCAGGGACAGTCGACAAAACTCTAAACAAATTCGTGTGCACGTACTACTTCCATATACATACAAATAGTCAGCTAATGATAATAATAATATTAATGATAATGATTTTTGCTTATCATTTTTTTGTTTTGCCCTGAACTTGTGACTTAGTCGTAAACGCGAAAAATTGTCAATGTAATGTTCGTTTGAAGTGGATTGAAGTTTATTTGCAAAGCTCGTGGAATAAAATTGAGTACTCGAAAGTGTAAGAGTTGATCAATACTTTAGCATTGACTGGGGCCTGGGGATTAAGTGAAGTAGATTCCACTTTGACCAACTCATTGATCAATGAATGTGCTCTTGATCTAGTGAACCTCATGGTCATATCATTGAAGGATTGACCTCTTAGTCTTTGGATGACTTTACTTATTTTGTCCAGCAAATTTAATAATCTATCAATATCTATATATCTCATGCATTTCAGAATAAACTCGCAAAAATTGTAATTTGGAAAATGCTTTTAATTGGAAATATAATAAAAATAGAAAAAGTTATTTGAACTGGTACCCGTATAATTAGCACACGATCAGTATAGAAATTTGTTTGCAAGTTTTTGCAGATAGATATGCTAATTATGCTATTCGACCATTAAAATACTATACACATTATTATAAATGTCGTCCTTGAATCTTAAACTTGTACACGACCGTTTCGCATTATTTTCATTGGCTGCAATTAGTTATAACGCGATTGTTGGGCCATTTTCGAAACGGGTTTTGTGGTCGCTTTTCTGTCAGATTTAAGCAAAAATTTTATGTTAATTATGAGTTTAGATTTCGGTAAATACTATTAAGCCAGTTGAGCGTGTAAAAACGTCATTCGGCAAAGTCAATAAAGTCAATAAACCAAACGATGACGTCTATATGAATAAATATAGCCAATTTGAAAATTGACTAGAGATACTAAACTGTTAAGCTTAATAATTCCCAACTAATTAAGAAAATGAATAGCGTAGATAAAAAAGGTATATAAAAGCAGTATGTATTAACTTTATGATAATATGCACAGTTATCAATCAAATAGTACACAAGTCTATGTACAGTGAAAACTCCCTTAGCGGACACCTCTAATGGGCGGACACCCCCTTGGGCGGACACTTTTTCGGGGACGTTAGTTTTGGTGGGGTTTTCAGACCAATTTTCCTCTATTGAGCGGACACTCTCTTGAGCGGACGCGGACACTAAAAAGGACAAAACGAACGAAAACCTCTTTTGGCGGGACACGAATTTCTTAAAAACGAGCTAGTTTTGCCATTAAAAATCAGAAGTGGGCGGAAACAATGATAGTTCGGAATCCGAAGAAGAACCGGAAGAGCCTGACTATTATCCTGACCCAATAAATTCGAATGATAAGGTGATGACCACAATTAAGAATTTAAAAAAATAGGTTCAAAATGACTATAAAGCGTTTGAATAAGTATAACATTTGGAAAGCCATTTGCAGTCCTGCATATTAGAGAAGAAATTAAAGAACGCTCGACAAACCAAAATAAATTATTTTTTTAAGACGCAGTAGTAAAAAAAAATATTCCTATAGGCGGACACTCCCCTTGAGCGGACACAAATTGGGCGACCATGAGTGTCCGCCCAAGAGAGGTTATGCTGTATATTGAATTCAATTCTATTGTCGATGATTCAACTAAGAATTCAAATCAGTTATATTCTCTCCAAATATAATATTTGAAAATATCTTCTAGCTAATAGATAGCCAGAGGAATAGAGTAGTCTTACCCATAAAACCTTTTGTTAATATCTATATGAGTACTTTGATACGTATATTTGTACTTATTCATATCTAAATCTGTCTCTGACTTGACATTGTCACTCTGGAAATAGTTTAATGACTTAACTGCAATATGTTTGAATTATCCAGAACGTGAACCGGAATTAATTGTGTGTTTTTCTTTCGTTTTGCTTTATTTAAACGGAATCGGAAATATTTTGAAGTATGTTTACAAAGCCAAATACATACTCGTAGTTGATATCATGGGTTTGTAATATCTTTTATATTTAAAATGCCTATCACGCAACAACTGGCATCTATTTGTCATCATATCACACAATAATTATTAAAAGTCCATTACACCCGTTTAAATATTTATTCAACAAGTTCTACAGTCATAACAATCGAATGGCCTTACTTTTTTGGGAGGTGTATTAAACAGAACAACAAGTCGCATAAGTTATTGTGTATTTATCATTTGTTTCAGTTACGGCTCAAGCCCTTCCTTATTCACTCTACTCTGTTGTAAATAGAACCGGGGAATTCCCAACCAAAAGATATCGATAAATAAATATTAAATATATATGCTGATTATATATATGAAGTTGATAACAATGATTCTTATGAAAATATTAAAGATTGTAATGATTCCGTAATTAATGTAATACAATTACATATAATGGTACTCAGTAAATATCACTGACATTTAACTAATTAGCATGTATGGAACTCAATTTTAATTATCGAGTCCTCTGAGTTGCATGTAATACTTACAATTAGTTGACAATTAGAAAATATTTAATGTCGAAAAATGCGGTAGCTTTACAATAAGTATCAAATCATAATGCTATCAGATCGTAATGATATCACGATTTTCTAACGACAGCTTGAGCTGAGATTGTGACGTGCTTCATTTTCTGGCCCGAGTTGAATGCATTAAACTTTAATGAATCGATCTTACTGTCGTCACACATGGTATAGAATGACGAGATTGGGCAGATACAATGATCAAGTCTCTCCCACAGGTGCAATTAAATTGCACAACTGTTCCGTTATTTTTTTTCTTTGCCGTCAATTTGCGAGTCAACAAAGTGGCTTTTGTTTCGAGAATCTAGATGTCACAACAATAGATAGTACAAGTGCTACCACACACCGATACTTGTGCTCGCGTATGCTCGGTTATATCATCGTATCGCTTGAGTCTAGAATACGTACTTAGAATTCAGTGTGAATGCGAGTACATACATATGTACATATACTGAGTACACTTAAGTGAACATTAACTAACTAAACGCGATAAATCACTAAAAGTGCCTATGCGACAAGTGACTCCCGACATGCGACAATTCATAATAAATTTCCCGGTCAATGATCAGGTCCAGGTCCTCAGATCTTAATATGTTTGAATGTCGTCATTTGGCGCTGTGATCATTGACACACGCTCATCTTTGCCAATCTTGTTGCATATCTTTATCAGCAAAGATCTTTTTATATTACCCCCAAAAAAACATCCCTATTCAGCTCAAATCAGTAGAGCGTATACACACATATACATACATATGTTTGCACATCCATTTAAGAACGTCGCAGTTTTATTTCATTATTCCTTTTATATATAGGGTATATCTATATATAGGGTATATCAATGTAAGTTGTGCGGAATTTTCCAAGCAACTCTATAAATAAATAAATGCATATGAACATTTATAAAACAGTGCGGACTTTTCCCATTTGTCTGGTCAGTGTTAAGCCAATTCAAGATGTAAATAAATCAAAAGTATCTTGTGTTTACACACAACTTTTAATGTGTCTATAAGGGGCTTTCCACATTTAGTAAATCGGATTGTCACTAATTTTAAATAGATCGTTTTTTGCATGTCAAGTTGTATGATTATATGCCCAAATCGTTGGGTTTCATTTGATCCAAAAAACCGTCATATCATACCAACATGTTCCACATACCTGTATGTTTTCGAAACTCTGACTTTGGTTTACATATTGTACCGTAAAAGCTGGTAACAGCGAAGAATAAACCACAGAACCCAGTTGCGGTTAAAAGTTCTTTCTACATACATATGTAAATAATGCGGGGGTCGTAAAAAAGTAAACCAATATAATCATTCCTAAATAAATACTTTAAACTATAATATATACATTTAAATGTACTACTTCCACAAAAGAAGATTTTAACTGTTTCAAAAATGATCATATGAGGAGGAACTTGTTAAGAAAAGTACTCGTAATATAATTAAGTGGTCAATACTCAATCATGTACAGATTAATTGCAATACTTGGGTGCATCTGGATACCTTCTGTGTACATATTGTCGTATATAGGGGTATAATGGTTTTATCAGTTGATGAAACGCCCATAAAATGTACTACTTGTATGCCTGTATGCAAATGTGATTGCTTGCTCTGTTTTTCCCTCTTCAGCTCGTATTTAAATATGCATTTAGATTAAGGCATTGCACAAAATAACCCAATTAAGTTAACTAGCTGTAGTTATTCATTCAAGGAACAAACATTATTTGACTGATAAATGAATTCCTGTTATAAGAGAATAACAGAACATATAAAATCACATTCGAAACCAGAACAAAACGACAAAAATACTGATACTAGCTTCAACAACAACATCAGCTAACGGGTAAATTAAAATACCGTACACTTGAGTACTTAGGCTTCGGCTTCGGTTCAGACACAATTGCAGCTCGGTTGATTTAAAAATAGAACGAACACACGATCCACGCCCACTTTACTTATTTCAAGATCGTGTTTAAGCTCATGCTCGTGCTTTGCTCGTGCTGTGTGTTGTTGGTGTTGTCTCGCTGTCGTGTGCCGATCACTTGCTCTTGTTCGGCACTCGTTGTTGTTGTAGTCTGACGTTAGGCCATTTATTTTATAAATGAAATCGATCGGAACAGTTAGAAGTATTCTTGCACTGACAGGGCGCAGGTTGTGTCTGTGGGGTTGGCGCAAGAGCGAAGTGCGAAGTGCAGTTGAAAAGGACATACACACTTATTATCCTGTAAATAAATACATTTACGCATACAATTACTTAACTAGAGAATCGAAATCTACGACAAAGTGCTGTCGGTCACTGTCGCAGAGTCGCAATTTCCTATTTTGTGCAAAAACTTAAAAAAAAAATACTTTTAAATCAGCCAAAGCTCACTCAGTGTGATAATTTCGGTACTTAATTACAAACATGCACACTTACTTGTGTATGTAGACTCGCGTACTCGTAAGTGATCAAGTGAACGGCAAAGCGTTTAATTAAATTCAACGGCTGAATAATACCAACAATAAAAGCAATATACATACATAGTTCCTTAGTCTCAGTACAATTACAATTATAATGCTAAGGGCATTCGATCTGGTAATCCTCTTCTGCTGCGTTGCAGCCTTGCCCCAACTGCGGGCAAGAAGTCTAACCGAATTCAGCACGGATAGTGACAATGCGATCGTTAAAACCGTCGAGACCTACAGTTTTACCTCTTGGTAAGTTTTCCACTTTTTTACCACTCTACGTTTCGCTCTGTGTGTGGTATGTATACATAGCATATGTAGGTACCTTATAAGTGGAGACAGTACAGACAATGAATGTATGTGGGAGAATCTGTTTTAAAATGCTAAGAATTAAATAATTAGTACTATTACGAAATATATGTATACTTATATATTTAAAGTCTGTACGAACTTATTAACTGGTTTCCTTTTAATCAACGAAACGACGAACCGGTCCACATTTTTTTAACCGACAATATTAATTTGTATATTCAAAAAATTTAATATTGCGTACTATATACTTAAGCACTGTTTATTCAAATAGCAGATTGTATATAAATCTACAGATATATATTGCCATATAATGTAATTTGCAACTTGTTTTCCCAAACGTGTTCAAAAGCCAATAAACGTGACATTAGATACCTATAAAATTAATTTCGTGAGAAGTGTATATCATCTATTATATTGAAGTTCAAACTCAGTTTTACGTGCACTAATTAATGACATCAGCTTGAAGTGCTATTAAGCTCTGACTCTCTCTCTATCTCTCTCATTTTATAAGTATAAAATACGGTTCAAAGCTTTTGAGACTAACTATTGCGTTAATACAGTCGATAAGTACTTAACGCTATGTACTTTATGCATATGTAACTAAAATCTATATCAGAGACATAGATCAGAGACGACCAATCAAAGAAATGTGTATAACATACATTTTTTAGTGATCGGCTAATAGTATTTATGGAAGTTTTGTTCTTAAGGGTCTCAGGGGCTAAAATTGTAGACTTTTTTTTAACATAAGGATAGAAAAATTTGTTTCACGAGCTAAAAGCGACTTAAAAACTTAATTTGTGGATATTTTTCTCAAAAGTTTAAAATGTTAAGAAAAGTAGAATAACAAGAGCAATGAAAAGCCAAAACAAATATTTGAGCCAATTTCGGTTTTCCGTATGAACACCAAACTTTAAACTAAAATAAAATAAATGGAATTGATCCTCTTCATCGAAATAATCGAGACATAAGACCTATAACTTGCAATGCGATTGTCTCAAATCGGAGTTGTTAATGGATGATGAATGATTGAATGGATAGTGATATTATTCATATTTGATGACTGTTTTCGAGTAGGAGAAAGCTTTTGAAGGCAGATTCCATATCTGTTGAAACAAAATAATAAATGTGAATTTATTAAAGAAAAATTAAGTTCTATATACTCGAAAGATTTGCACATTTTAGCATGTTGTACACCCAAATAAAATCGGAAAGAACGATCTAGTTGTTAATAAAAGATTAATATAAACTTAACTTATCATATATCAAATCTCTGGATAGTAGATTGTGCTATTAGGATTGTGCTATTAAAGAAAAATAAGTTCTATATACTCGAAAGATACACATTTTGCACATTTTAGCATGTTGTACACCCAAATAAAATCGGAAAGGACGATCTAGTTGTAAATAAAAGATTAATATAAACTTAACTTATCATATATCAAATCTCTGGATAGTAGATTGTGCCATTAGGTATATTATCATAAACGATTTGCGCATGAAAATCAAGTTCTCTATTTGTAAAATATATTCTTTCTGTTCATATCTGATTCCTTTTAAACTGAATCGAATTACTTTTTGTTCCATTATAGCCAAATTTACTGCTATGGACCTCTATTGGACACTATTCAAATGGCGAAGCTATTTCCGGACTCAAAGACATTTGTGGACATGAAATTGAAAGTGTCGCCCGAGAAAACCATGGAGGATTATGAGGCATTTATGGCATCGAAGAATAATACTCCCAGCAGAGATGACATTCTCGAGTTTGTCAATGTGCGAAAGAATTGGAATTGCGTGGATTACAAATTACTCTAAATTTCATTAATTTAATAATTTATAGGCTCACTTTGGGGAGAAAGGCACCGAGTTGGATGTGTGGACACCAACAGATTGGAATGAGCATCCGGGATTCCTTGACATCATCCGTGATCCGGATCTTAAGCAATGGGGCGCTGATCTGAACAACATCTGGAAGGAACTAGGGCGTAAAATGAAAGATGATGTTCATAAGAATCCAAATTACTACTCCATCATACCCGTTCCCAATCCTGTCATCGTGCCAGGTGGTCGTTTTATTGAGTTCTATTACTGGGACTCTTACTGGATCATTCGTGGTCTGCTCTACAGTGAGATGACGGACACCGCACGTGGCATGATCGAAAACTTTATGTCCATTGTCCAGCGCATTGGATTTATACCAAATGGGGGTCGTGTCTACTACTGGGGTCGTTCCCAGCCTCCGCTATTGACAGCAATGGTAAAGAGCTATGTTGATTTCACCAAGGACGATCTGTTTGCCATCAATGCTTTGGAAGTGTTGGAGCATGAGTTTGAGTACTTCATTAATAATCACACCGTGCAGGCTAAGGGTCATAACCTGGTCGCATACCGTGACTCGTCAACCGGCCCTCGACCCGAGTCCTACAGTGAGGATGTAGAAACATCTCAGAGCTTTGCCACAAAGGAGGCTAAAGAGGATCACTTCAGCGAACTGAAGTCAGCTGCCGAATCTGGCATGGACTTCAGCTCCCGCTGGTACATCAACGAGAATGGAACAAACGTTGGAAACCTGACTGACGCCAAAACCCGTTCCATTGTGCCCGTCGAACTGAATGCCATCCTATACTGGAACGCAAAGATTATTGCCGAATTCCACTCCAAGGCGGGCAATATTGAAAAGATGAAGGAGTACGAAACCAAGGCACAAAAAATACAAGAGGTATGTACAAAAAATTACTTTAACTTTTTCTAGTTCGATGTCTATGTAAATCCTATTCTCTTTCCAACTTTGCAGGCAATTCAAGCTGTATTGTGGAACGATGAGGCTGGTTGCTGGCTAGATTATGATTTAATTAACGATAAACCACGAAATTACTTTGTGCCTACTAATCTATCGCCATTGTGGGTTAAAGCATACAATATTTCCGATTCGAAGGTAATCTCCGAAAAGGTTATCAGTTATATTGAGGAGAACAAACTGGACACATTCCCGGGCGGCGTGCCAAACACGCTGTATCACACGGGTGAGCAGTGGGACTTCCCCAATGTGTGGGCGCCCATGCAGTACATTCTTGTTGAGGGTCTGGACAATCTGGGCACGCCAGAGGCAAAAGAGCTGTCCCAGCGCTGGGGACATCGTTGGGTCAAATCCAACTTTGAGGCATATCGTGAGACCCGCGCAATGTTTGAAAAGGTGAGAATGTGGTCCCCTTTAAATAACAGATAAATAATCTGACAAATCTTCTATATCCAGTATGATGCGGAGAAGTTTGGAGGACATGGCGGCGGTGGAGAGTACGGTGTGCAGAAGGGCTTTGGCTGGACCAATGGCGTGATTATTGAATGGCTGGCAAAATACGGACGTCACATCTCTTTGAGCAACACAGGCGCTGCAGGTGATGAGGAGAAATAGAATGGCCTTACAATACCATATACCATCGACGCTATCATCATTGAATTTACATCAAATCTGAGCATCAGTCCAATCTTAGCTTGGGCTGAAATCACACAAATCCATGCACACATACTTAGATTTAAAAGGAAGTTTGACGAGATGCTCAAATGCTTAGATGATAAACGTATTTATAAGAACCTTTTAAAGTACCAAAACCACGACAGCGTGTAACTATTGTTTATTAAATAGTCTAAGTACTATCGCCCTCTCTGTCTCTCTCTCTCTGTCGCGCTCTTTCTCTTACTTTTTTTAACCAACGTCTCTCTCTACGCATCGACAACAATCAAATATGTCTTTGATTTAGAACTATAAACTAAAAATGTCAACTACTTAAGTCCAACATCCAGCATCCACTCTCAACAAGCACCAAGGACTAACACTAAATGATTGATGTTGCGGAACCAGATCTAATCTCTGCCACGATCGCACACACATGTCTCTATATGTTTCGCTTATCATTTATCTTCGACTTTGCCTTCGTCTCTCCTCGTCTCGTCTCGTCTCTCGCCACGCATCTGTGTCTGTTCTATCAAATTTCTAAGAGTGTCAAATCTCAATATGCCGCCAAATTCTTTACGTAAGTGTCTTAATGATCATTTGCCCTCAAACTCCCTAATTTGAATTTTCATCATACGATAAATTACCTGACAGTTAAACATCATTTACAAGTACTACGATGTTACGTTTCAATGCTTTTATTTAAATAATTAACGCTTGGCCTAATTTATTGAGAAACTGTTTGGGATCCCCATATTTTACAGTACTCAAAATATATATCTAATTACATGACTAAAATCACATCGCGTTTTCCATTCGTACAGCTCGGAGCAGTAAACTAGTCACCTTGCTGGGAGCTACAGCCGTGGCGTTAGTTGGAGTTCTCGCCGGACGATTCATATGGTGAGGTGAGCTTCGACAATTGAATATTAATTCGCTTAAACAAAAAACAACCAATTATAATGATCATATCATATGTATTTTTTCTTGACTTTTTCATTTCAGAAATTAACTACGTGCCAACTGTTATGGAAAATGTGATTTCCCTTATTGTGTGCATGTGTGTGTTTATAGTCCCAATTAAATAATTTTTTCCAGTTTGGTTTTTGTTTTTTGAATGCGCAGAGATTGCAGTATTAGATATCAATTAACAGTATACTACCCTCAAGTAAAAGTGAACAGAATTTAAATTGTTTTTGTTATTGTAATATATGTATTAAACAAACATTAGTTTAAGGTGAGCATGCATGTAATAATATCCTCGCAAACCCCATGAAGACACAGTAGTTTTAGCGAAAACAATTTGTTGTATTTTTGATGTTGTTAATTGTTAACAGAAATTGCCAAATTGTTTGCTGATTTTGAAATAAAAACACAACATCTATTTTTGAATAAACATGTTTGTTATCTTGTTTGTATAGAAATTGTTTTAAATATTTACAACTTTTTTCACCTTTCAGGCGAAATTGGTTTAAATAAACAATGGCGTAAGAAGTCACACATGCGCAGTGTTCCCAACTTTTTATTTTTATATTTATATTTATTTATAAGTATTTTTGCTTTGCTTGCGCTAAATTCAATAATGGAAACATACCTACCAATCTACATAAGAGGAGATAACACATAAAAAAGGCGTAGTAAATCTACAGAACTGAGTTACATCATTACATCTTTACATGATTTGCAATCTTAACGCAACTTTGCGACTGGATATGACACGGTTCAGTGTGACAAGGAAATACAAATAATCAAAACAAAAGATTAATTATAGTACACGACAGTACACAGTACATATACAAAAGAACAAAATAAATAGTGTTGCACCACATCAGGGCGAGCGGAAAACCGCCTAGTTTGACAGCGGCTGCTCGTGACTAAAGTAGGGAGCGGTGTTTGGCGTGAGCAGTGTGTGACAGATATCACAAACCCGAGCGATTCGTTTCCGTGGTCCTGATGGCACCGTTTTCGTTAGACATTTATCGCAGTAGATGTGTCCGCAGTGGCGGCAATGGATTTTTCGTACCATCACAGTAAAATATGCATTACACGTAGGGCAATTGTTTATATCATCGTCGTCTTGCCAGCGCACCTCGGTGTCGGCATGACGCAGCTCCTCCAAGGACATCTACAAAAAACGAAATGGTTTTGAATTTCAACCTTGTACTTTGTTTAATAAAATAATTTTGCAACTAATTTTTAGAAAATAATAAAATCATAATCAGTAATTAGTATGTAATCGAATTGATATCTTGCCTGAAGCGTTTGCGACAATTTAACGAAATCCTTTTGCACCGTTTCCATTGTGGACAACTCCTCCTGAAGTGTCTTGATTTTTGACTTGTAATCTGAATTTGTTTTTCCTAGTTTTTCCTGAAAGTGTGACAGCTTGTGGTTTAGGTCGATGAGTATATGTAATTCTGTTGGATACTTACGTTGGCATCCTGTAGTTCTATAATCTCAACACGGCACTCGGAAAGCTGCTTATTCAGTTCGGCCTCCTTGCGCTCTAACAGGGTTTTTGATGATTCATGCGATTGAACGGCGACCAGATGTTCCGTAACGCGATCTCTGCAAGAAATATTAAGTCATTCACTCGTAGGTATATTTGGCTATAACTGATATCGACTTACTGCAGCGACTTAATATCTAATTGCACTTTACGCTTGTAGGCCCGTTTCTCGTTGTTGCTTTCGTCAAGCTGGGCGCGGAGTATTTGAATCTCATCCAGCGAGGTGACGCACTTTTGTTTCTCATATTCGCTACTAACGCGCGCCTGTATTAACTCACTCTGCTGACGCAGCATTAGCTCTTGCAGCTCGACGACAGTATTTGGGAGATTTATGTTCTGATTCTCAATTTCCTCTGATGTCGCCAGATAGCGACCAGATAGAAAATCATTATCTGCTTGAAGAGTCTCTAGCTGCTGATTTACCCGTTCCCGCTCGTCTGTGACACGTTGCAACTGCCGCATAACGTCTTCCTTTGTATCAAGAAACTTTTGTTGCATGTTCAAAAGTTGTTGCTCGTTACTTTTGACTTGGTCGCGCAGGCTTTGTACTTCGCTTTTGTGAGTCTCACGCTTAGCTTGCCACTGGTTTTCCAGATCATTTCGCAGTGATGCCTCCTTGCTTAACTGTTCTCGCGATTCAACAAGTTGTTTTTGTATGGCATCCAACTGTTTTTGCTGATGTTTGACTTGTCTACTCAGCTCTTCCGAATTATGTTCCATTGCGCTACATGAACTGCAAGTAGATTCAATCAAATCAGTTGATGTGGACTTGTGTATGGCATCTCCATCATTAGTTATAAGTGTTGATGTAACCTCCTCCTTGTGCTCTATCGTGACGGATTTGGCCTGCAACTGATCATCTGTTTCCCGCAATTTTTCCTTTAAGGCCTTCATTTCCTCCTGCAGCTGCTCGACTATTGAGTGCATCATTTCGGCATCCTCAGTAGCCTGGTGAAGCATATATAAATGCATAAATTTACATGTTCGATTGCTTAAAATGCTTGGGCATATATACTCACATATTGCTTGACATTGTTCTTGGCTATGCCGCGCGTATTTCCGTCAGGAGTTTCCTGTTGAAAGCTATTGTTCAACGAATCGCTTCCCAGCTTTCGTACGGATCCCAGCGTCCTTTTCACCTGATTCAAGACATGGGGCGCCAAGCCCCCTGATGGCTCAGCTGGTTGCTGAAGCTGCTGCTGTTGCTGGCGTAGCTGATCCAGTTTAATGCGTTCCAGTTCAGCTTTGTACGTGGCCGACTCCTCAATTGTATCCTGCACCAGCTGCTGCAGCGATGATATCTCCTCTTGAGCTCTTATATCCTTCAACTGCATTTCGTTCTCGGATTTTAGGTCAGCCACCATTACATGAGTCCTTAGCTCATCCAATTCCTCTTGCAGCTGTTTCCGCTCAGCCTCCTTCTGCATATAGAGCTCCTTCATTTTTGCTCGCTGCGTATTAAACTCGTTCTGCATTTTGCGCATATCTTCTTGGAGCAGCTCCAACTTATGCTGGTATGTCGCGTCATCATCGCCTGAAATGTTTATATTTACTATCTGAAAACAACAATAATTATTTATCTTCGAATTACCATTTGCGACGTCATTCTTGGCATCCGAAGAGCTTTCGTTTTCTTCCATTTTACAATAATTTAGGTAAGGCAAACAGAAAAACAACAATTATGTTTAGTTTACGCCACCAGGGATGCAAAGCATTCCAGTTAGAAATGAACGCTCATCGTGCATATCGCGGTATTGTTCCGAATTGACTGCTTTTTTGATAATGATAATTCTTCTTAAACTTTAAGCAAATACAGTATGTAATTCTGCAGTTAATTCAGAATTAATCATGAACTGCCCACCCGAAGAATGAAAATTCCAGTGCTGAAATATCGATAGCATCGCGATTGGAAAATCGATATTTTTATTTATGTATATCGTATGGCTTGCACCTCTAATGCACATGTGTTTGGAAGACGACATTCGTAAGAACCTGCAATTATCGTCTTTAAATAACAAATAGCCTCAAAAACAGTTCAAAAATGGTAATATATAAAAGGTTTAATTAATAGCAATTATTAAATATATTTAAATTGTAGGTGAAAGGGAAAAAACCCTATATTGACCGCAAAAAAGCAGTAACATTTCACTTAGTGCATCGCAGTCAACATGATCCGTTGGTTACCGATGAAACTGCTCCACAGCGTGTGCTTTTGGAGGCAGGTGCTCGACAGTCGCACGGCAAAACACAAAGTGAAACAGCCTCTAATCCGGCAAATCGCCAAGAAGAACTTAAGAAGTTTGGCATTCACTTCGATGATGACTACGATTATATGCAGCATCTAAAGAAACGTGAAAACGATGTAGTCTGGGAGTATATGGAGAACCCAAATCAAGCTAAGAAGCCCATCGCTGAGGAGTCCAAGAATCGCAACCTCCTTTCGCTTCCCAGTTCAGTATTTGCTAGTGAATTTGAAGAGTCGGAGGGAATGTTGAACAAAGCGGCTCCGCAGCCTGGACCGCGCCCTGATTGGGATCCCGACGTAGTGGCAGCTCTTGATAGCGATTTTGAGGATAACGAGGACTTAGAAGATGATTTCGTCATGCAGGCAATGGGCGGTGATGACGATGATGATGTTGAAGATGATGATGATTGGGAAGACGAGGACCCACAAAATGCTATGGATTTTGATTCGGATGATTTGAATGATAATGAAGACGCTGACGAGCTTATGGACCGCCTTGCTCCGCTGATGCGGAAACGTCGCTTTGACAGCGAGGAAACCAAGTCGCGCTTCACTGAATACTCAATGTCATCAAGTGTTATCCGACGTAATGAACAGCTATCCTTGCTGGATGATCGTTTTGAACATTTCTACGCGAGCTACGATGACCCTGAGCTTGGTGATCTTGCCTTAGAAGATATTGAAGGCAATTGGCATCAAAAGCATCCCGTTGTCATGCAATGTTTTAAAGAATTCAAAAAGAAATCGGATGATTTAAGTTACGATAAGGAATGGGATAGGGAACGCATCAAAAAGTACGATAGTGTTGTGGATGGTGAACAAGATCCGACTGAAGAGCTGGTTGATTACAAGGTGGAAGATGCGAAGGAGAAGAAGTGGGACTGCGAGTCCATACTATCCACCTACTCAAATATTTATAATCATCCCAAACTAATCGATGAGCCACGTCGACGTGCGCCTATCCAACTCGATCCAAAAACTGGTCTTCCCACAAATGTGCTGCGTGGTGGCTCCGATTCCCAGCTAACAGCAAAAGCACTGGCCAACCTGGCCGACGATACACCAAATGCAAATGGTCCCAAATCATTGTGTGCCAAATCTGTGCTGTCCACGCTTAGTGTTTTATCTATTCGCCCCAAATCCGAAACTCCCGAAGAGAAACGCGACCGAAAACGTTTGCTTAAGGATTATCGCAACGAACGTCGCATCGAAAAGAAGGCAAACTCAGAGGCATTCAAGGAGGAAAAGAAGCGACAGACAAATGTGAAGATTAACCAGCGTACTAATCAACAGGGATCTACAATTGTTTGAACTACGTCGATTCGTTCGTATAGACTTAGCTTAAAAATGAAAGTGCTAGTTTTAAATTATGTTTTAATACATCAAGTAAATATGAACATGTATTTGTTAACATAAGATGTATATTTAACTCAAATACAATATTATTGTAAAGATTTGTTTAATGCAATAACATATTAAGCATGTCATAATGTTTCTACACCAACCAGTACTGTTTCCAGCTATTCTGGAGGTATTGCTTATCGGACTGAAGTTAAAAACGAAAGTTAGACGCCAGGAACACTGGATCTATACATACTGTGGATGAATCTTGATTAAGAAACCCATAACTTTCTAACGATTTTGACTTGGTGTTATAAATTATGTGATGTTTTTGAATTAAAACAAAAACAAGTTATTATGAATAAAAGTGAAACATCATAATAATGTTAAAAAAAATAATATATGCTACTTCTTATTTGTTCAATATACTTCAATACCAGAAGAGAACTCAAAATAAAAAAAATACATGTATATGTATGTACAATGTACATGGATATAAAACTACGAGCCACGCGACAATTTGCCGTAAACTTAACAACATTGCCTGCTTTAAGTCCACTGGGGCCAACTATTTACTGAAATTTAAACATTGTACCCACATACATGTAAAATAAACATTGTATATAATAACAAGTAAACAAATACATTGAACTGATAATGTCACTTGTTACCCACGAAAATGTTGTGATAGTAATGGTATGTAATTGGTAGAAGTAGGCCCTACAGGATTAGGAAAGCCGACAAGAAATTTATTTGTATAGCTTCGTAAATGGTTTTAAAGATATATATAGATACATATAAAACTTAGCATTTTTTTCGAGTAATGATAAATGTTTGCTTAAATTGTATAGTAAAGATTGAAGGTGTTCGAGAAACAATTTTTCAAAGTACACTGGGGCTGATTAACTGTGACGGATATTTTAAGACCGAGAATATTTCCTACTTATTTTGCCTATTACTAACAGCAACAAATTGTCATAACAAATGCCTTTTGCCAGCTCCCAAGATAGATGTGACTTTAAATTTTACTAATATAGTATACAATACACAGTTAATTATATATGTACATATATATGAATGTATATTTTAGTCCTAAAAACACAATTTATAGTAGGCCTTCCCATGAGACATGAGAAAAGGCAAGCACGATTTCCAGCTAGATAACTGAGTACCGTGGAGTACTTAAATATTCAAGGTGGGTGTTAGTACTGGAAAGTCCCTACATTATATGTGCACCTACATTTGTTTAGACTAATACACCGCTTCATATACAATTCGGTACATTTGTCTCTAGTCTAACTTTTGTCATGGGTTTTTGGTGAGTTGATGGAAATTTCAATTTGATGGTAAATTCCTGGTAAATTATAATTGTAATTTCGTTAATAATCATTACATTAATCTTTCCATTACGTACCCTTATTAATGGCCTGAATTTGCGATACTACATATTGTGAATGATTAAAAATCCACATGGCCATATTTCCATGGCGCCTAACGGAACCTAACACCAATTTGGAACCATGCTCGAACTCGCACGATTTCCCTAACGATACTCGAAAACTTCTTGTAAATGGAAACCGTCACAGTTGTCGTGCCCATACCTTCGACTCTGTCTCTTGCTCCGTCTCTGCCACCGTCGGCTGTTGACTGTTGGCATCGCGTTCTGTTAAAGTGGCAAGAAAGCAAGCAGCAAAGAAATTCGCGCATTTTCAGTTGTGCTCAGTTCCTGAACGAAGCCGAAGGGATTAAAACGCGCGTCGGCTAGCAAACGCGGTAATATTCACATGATTGTTATTATTGTTGTCCATCCAGTTTAAAGTTGTCAAATCAGTTGTTAGTAATTGATCTGAGAAGTCAATTACGTTTCTTTAACAAAGCCAAACAAATATTAAGTAATCAAATGCAAAAACCTACTTAATTATTATTATTTCTTTGTTTGTGCCAAAAACTAAAACAGTTACTCATCGAAGCCCATTCCCTTTAATACTATGTCAATATGCCCATGCCCATTCGCATTCCTTATGAAAACTCGTAAACGCTCGTGTGCTATAAATATTTAACAGTAATAGAAAAAACATAAGATGAGACGACGAATGAAAAAACGTATTTAAGTTGATATAATTTAAAATTAATTGATATTAATAATTAAATGGCATAAATTTATTCCGTGTTAAATAAATTCATTTCAAGTCGACCGCAACAAACATATGTAATTAATATAAATGGATTCCCAGATTTAATTAGTGAGCAACACATATATATGTATGTACTTATACAAATTCTGAAGTCTTCTATTATGGCGTACCTAAATAATAAAATATTTAAACAATTAAAAATTGTAATCAAAATAGCAAAGAAATAATTAATAAATAAATAAACGTTGATCTTGATACAAATATGCGTGCGTATAGTGAGAAAGAAAGAGAGAGAGAGAGAGAAAAGGAAAAAATTGTTCAGGTCTAAAGATCTACAGATCTACATACTAAATGTGTATGCATCTTCTACTGGGGCTTAGCCGGATATGCTTCATCTTGCGGTCCACTCATTGTAGTGGAATTTTTAATTTGAATGGCGAGAACTGACATTCCCACTTCCATTCCCATTGCCAGTGCCAATGTCAATGTCGCTGACGCAGTCAGTGTTGGTTCTTATAGACTGTATTCTCTATGTAAGAGCATGTTGCATAAATTATAACTACTTATAACCGATATTTTTGGACGTCGCGACGTTTAAATATATCCACCTTAAATGATGACAATTCGATTGCAAGTAAACTCAATGCTTATGATTAGACTTTGGTTATGGTACCGTTGCCTCATGATCTGTGATAGACATGCCTCATCATCGACAAGAGTCGTCCAAAATGCTGTTGATAACGGTAGCGATAATGATAACGATAGTACGTAACGCGTGTGCGCGCTTAAGTAAAATCGGCACGCGATTCAATTGTCTCTCTCGTCCATTGACTGTTGACGCGAAGTGTGCCACAATTACATCTACAGTTTCAGTTATACATATGTGTGTACACTGTACATAGATACATGGCTGTCCGTCCGTCTAACGAGCTTCAACATCGTCTCAGTGGCAGCTATATCATCTTACGAGTACGCCTCCCACACAGATGGCCCGATAATCGCACAATCTATGAACATATGTGCATATCCGACAGCAGAAATCATGAGATAAATGTTGTCCACACTCTCACTGTATACAATGTGTGTAAGTTTGCTCACACAGTTGTCATACATGTCCGCATTGTGGTTGTACTCGTAGCTAGCTTGTGGTCATTGGATTTTCTATTCGATATTTAAACGGAAACTGAGCTAGTATCAAGTCGAAGTGGATCAACCGTACTGAACAACAACCCTAGAACAAACTGAATAAATATAATTCATTATCCACTAAATACCTAAACAAGTCCTTTATCACCCCGTCGTCTTGCGCTCGTTTTCGAAAATTAATATAATTGAAAAATTGAAAATCTAATACCACTTTATGTTAAAATTGAAAGAGTTCTAAATACAAACAACATATAGAAAATTAAATATCGATATCACTGTCTCTACTTATGTATATCGTGTTGCAGATTTTTTAAAGCGAATTATGAAATTCCCACGTCGATGTAAAGTGAGATGATTTGAGGTTTGGTTTCATTTTCTGTTCCGTCGTCAACATCATGCTGGGCAAATACAACACAAAAGCATTCATATCGCTTGGATTGACATTCATATTGATGTGGTAAGTTCCAAATACAATTTTCCCTATTCAACAAAGTACAAAGTACCCCACCCGCTTAAATGAGCAATAATCATTACTGCGTATAGTAAATTAACTGAGCTCTCCCTCCAATTGTTCATAAGGTAGATCCCACTCATTGACCTAGGTCGCCGTCTTACATATCAACCCCAATTCTTTGAAGTATGCTACGAGTATAGAAGTAGTACCATTTAATCAGATCTGCATACTCTAGCTTCGATTTTCACACTTGCTTCCTGAAAAATGTCCATGTTAATTAATATATCTGGAAAGCAAGAGAATTATTACACCGAAATGGAAATAAACTTTATTAAATACTTAAATTAATGGTTTTAAATTGAAACATTTAATCGTAGTATCCGAGCGTCTTTAGGGCGTCTAAGAGTGACAATCAAGTTGACTCTATCTTGGGAAATGATTATATTCGCAACATTATCTTTCCTAAATAGATTAGTATTGCCAAATCAATCGAATTATAGTTTCTCGATAATAGTAACTCTACACCTTCAAATTAATCTATGTTTATTTAGCAGTCACTTCAAATTAATCTTTGTTTATTTAGCAGTCACTGCTAAAAGAATTGATTGCAGAAAAACACAAAGTTAGAGCACAAACCATTGAGTGTATCCATTGGTTGATAAAGTTTCGTGAACAACAAAAGCACACAACAACGAAAGTTTAATGGCAAAGTTGTATGAACTTAACTGCTTATTGGGCTCGTATCCTCCGTACTCTCCCTGAAACAGTTAGATCACGGACCGTAACTGTTTTAAGTTTTAAAACAAAAAATATAATGTAAAAATTAGTTCTAATTTTTTTTTTAAAAGTTACAAAATAGCACTTATTTTCCATTTTTATTAAAAAAAAAAAATTACAAAATAGAAGTTATTATGTAGCTTTTATTTTAAAAATCAAAAAAAAAGGCACATTACAAAAATTTTCAATTATTCTTTATATTTTTGATAAAATTTGAAAATAAGAATAAAAAATTATTTTTATTGCTCTGAAAGTTTGTTTAGTAATGTTAGGTTTACATTACTGCCACACTGTGCCAGGGCAGCTGTGCCTGTCTGTGGCCTGTGCCAGAGTACTCACATTGGCCGGCAAATAATCTGTGCTCCACAGACCTGTGCCAGCCGCAAATGTGAACACTACTGTCATTTCCGCACAGCGCCACAAGGCGACACAGATTGATCAAATGTTCACAGCAGTGGAACTTATAACAAGATCGTGAACAAAGAGCAAGTTCCACAAAAAGAATCAAAACAAACTTTTGCCGCGTTTATTGAGAAGTGAAACATACTTGAATAATAAATATGGATTTTTTAAGAGGAAACAACCGTGATCGCCGTGTCACTATACATACATTGGCATTCAGAATCCATCCACAAGCTAGTGGAGGAGTCGGAATGCCTATGGAAAGTGACAAGCGAGAATTACAGGAATCGCGATGCGAAGAAAGCAAGCTGGAGCAGCATTTCGGAGCAGCTTGGTGTCAGTACCAAGGAGTGCAGGGCAAATGGAACAGCTTGCGGAACTCGTAGCTTTCCTTTGAATTAAGGGCGTGACCCAAATTACAAGCTCATCGGACGTACTCGGATCCATGCGCACATAACTTTCAAATTTATGTGGAATACTACTTTGCAGCTCTCCACTTAGCTTCGCAAACATTCCTTCCTCTGCCCGAGTCAAATTGAGTTTGTCCACCCAGCAAGAGCGCTAGAGCTACTTCAACTAAAACAGCTATTTAAATAATTTGTGTATCTTCTGTGCCAGCCTCTGGCACAGAAAATCTGTGCCAAGCAAATGACACAGCCGTTCTCTTGCTCTGCCACATTTCTGTGCCAGCTAATTTCTGTGGCACAGCGTTTAGTGTTCACATTGATCTGTGCCCCTGTGGCACTGTGATGTGCCAGCCTGTGGCGCAATGTAAGCCTAGCATAATAAAAAGCAAATAGTGGTGTAAGGCCAACAGTGGTGAATAGCACACTTACCGCAAGCATTTTACGTTGTAGCGCTAGCGTCTATTCTTCTTCCTTTTGCCCGATGCTGGGTAAAATTGGTACAACTTCCGAGTTTATTATCCGATCTAGATGGAGTTTTCAGGACTGATTTGGATTTGTTTTAGGATTTACATCAGTGGACGAAAAAGGGCGTTCCAAATTTTAATAAAAACTTGATCTGCTCAGCATACAGAGAAACCTACGTGCCAAACTTGGTGTCCTTAGCTTTTGTAGTCTCTGAGATAAATGTGTTCAAAAAAGGGTCAAACGGACAGACAGAATATATCTACTAATCATTAATACATTGTTTTTAATTTAAATCAATGGTTTAACAAATATATGTTTTTAAAAGTGGATAATTATGATCCTTTTTTTTAATTTTTGACTTCTCATAAAATTGTAGGTGAAAAACATAAGTAACAAGCTTTTATTTTTAGTTCCACGCGATTTTTGTTAAAATTTATGACTCCCACGTCAAATGACTCCTTTCTATGAAAATTAATGTCTTAGTTTTGAAGCTATCTTGATGAAACTTGTTACAAGTCCGTCTTATTGTTACATGTAGTATATATCAAACGGATTGGATCACTATATCATATTGCTACCATAGGAACAATCGGTTATAAATCAACATTTAGTAAGTAAAACTTTTGTGTTTCTTAAAATTTACTAACCAAACTGGAATGTTATCTGCTTGATATAGCTCTACATAGACTGACCAAATTTGGCTAGATCCGGATCACTATATCATATAGCTGTCATACTTAGGAACGATCGGTTAAAATCATTCTTTAGTATGAAAAACTTTTTTGTTTCTTAAGATTTTTATAACAAAACTCACAGAGATATGTGTTTGGTACAGTTCCACACATTCTGATCAAATTTAATTAGAATCAGACTACTATATCATAAAGCTGTCATAGAACGACCGGTTATAAATCAACATTTGATAGGAAAAACTTTTTTGTTTCTCAAGGTATCTCAACCAAACTCACAAATTGTGGGTTGAAGATAGCTTCATACTATCTGACCAAATTTTATCAAAATCGGACTACTATATCATATAGCTACTATAGGACCGACCAATCGGTCAAAAGCCGACTTTTACTTTCGACACGGAGTATTATTATTATAAATGATCGATACTTTTCTTAAGGCTTGGATTACAAGTTTTAATGATTACAAATTTAATCATCCAGAAAAATGCATTTGCACCGTTGTTTTTGGGAGGGAGTCAGAAATTTTGACAAAAAACATACCTAGATGTAAAGCGTTTTTATTTCTATTTCTCACGATGAGTATTACCTTAAACGACTCTAGCTCTAGACATCAGTATTGAAAATTAAGAAGAGATATTTTTTTCTAATTTTACTTGAATTTTAAAGTCAAAAAATACTATTGATTTAAATTATAAACAATGTATTAATGATTATGATTAGTAGATATATTCCTTAATTTTGGAATCCTGTAAATCTTTTTAAGATGTAAATGTAAGACCACCCACAAAACAAAACATGATAAAAGAAACAGTCAAATTTTAACAATTAGAAAATAAAAACTTCACCTAATAACATATTTTAGACCCAGTACTTTAAAAAAGTACAAATCGGTCTATTAAGTTTGTGCAAAAAAGAATGTGCGTAACAGGCAGAAGGAGGCGTGGCAGACCCCATAAAGTATATATATTCTTGATCAGCATCAACAGCCGAGTCGATATAGCCATGTCCGTCTGTCTGTCCGTCTGTCTGTCCTATTTTGTGTCACCTAGATCTCAGAGACCATAAGAGCTAGAGACACCAAATTTGGCATGTAGGTTTATCTACATCTCCCATTGTTGTTTGTTTTGGATTTTTGCCACGCCCACCTCCGCCCCCGGAAATTGAAAAACAAAATTTCAAAGTCAAATTACAAGAGCCCCATTAATGCTAGAGCCTTGATTTTTGGTACATACAATATACACTATGGTCCAAACCTGTCCAGAAAATTTAATTTCAATCGGATAAACGCGGAAGTTATTCAACTAACAATGTTACGGGCAAAAGGAAGAAGAAGAGACGCTAGCGACCTCTGTGTTAATTAACTTATTTCGTAGTGGCGCCATCTATTGCATGGTACGCAGCACTCAAAAAGTACTGGGTCTCCTACTGTCGAGCTTGCTCCACTGTAGCTTACTGCATTTTTTTCTTTGTTTAAAGTGGTTTTTCGGCATCAGCAGGCCCATTTTATACCCTTGCAGAGGGTATTATATTTTTGTCACGAAATGTGTAACGCATTGAAGGAAGCCTCACAGACCCCATAAGGTATATATATTATTGATCAGGACGACGAGCTGAGTCGATATAGCCATGTCCGTCTGTCCGTCTGTCCGTCTGACCGTCTGACCGTCTGTCCGTCTGTTTCTATGGAAACTAGTCTCTCAGTTTTGAAGCTATCTTGATGAAACTTGGTACAGGTCCGTCTTTTTCCTGCACGCAGTACATATGTCGGAACCGGCCGGATCGGATAACTATATCATATAGCTGCCATAGGAACGATCGGTTCGAAAACAACATTTAGTATGGACAACTTTTTGTTTCTCAAGATATCTCAACCAAATATGCACATTGTGTGTTTGAATAAGTATCAAACAGGCTGACTAAATTTGGTTTAAATCGGACTACTACATCATATAGCTGCCATAGGAACGATCGGTTAAAAATCAACATTTAAAAATTTTGTAAAAAATCTGTCGGCTTTAAAAGGGCACTGCAAGGGTATCCAAACTTTGGCGCGCCAAAGTTAGCTTGCGCTATATTTATGTATGAAAAAGTTTGATGTTTGGCCAATGAGTTAGTAGCTAACCAGGATGAATGAACAATCGTATAACCTTCACCAGATGCCCAGCAAATCCGAATATTGAAAAGCGTTTTGACAAACCCTGGCAAGGTCGAATCGAATCACAGCAAATGAGGTACCAGCACGAATATTAGCCAACTTTAAGGTTGTCGCAAGGGCTGACAGGTAGAAAACTGAATTTTGCATGTATGAAATGTATGAAATATACTTACAGCCAGACAGACCCAGACACGAAGTAAGTTAATTTCCAGTTCTGACTTAAATTGACAAAGTTTATACAACAATAGACAAAAGTTGCATGTGCACCTTATGACTAAACTGGGCCTCAACCATCAGCCATCGACCATCTTCTTTATGTCCACCCTGTATATGTATATGAGATGTATTTGGTATAGTATTACATCCGATTGGCTTGTTTTTTGGCCATTTTCAGGATTAGTGAGGCCACGGACACCCACATGAACTACAACTACACAACGAAGCCCCGAGTGGTTCTTCCGCCTAATTATGTCAAGGGTAAGTTTGCAATACTCGTGTACTTGGCCGAGTCTCTAGGACTGCATTTCGACTGCGTTCTTTCTATTTAATATTCGCTTTGTTTTTTTTTTACTCTTTTTTTCTTTGGTATCTCAATCAAGTTTCATTACTTTTTTACCCCTATTTTTCCACGGTTGTAAGTTAATTGTATGGACTTTTTGGATTTGGTTTATTGCCATTGTTGGAGTTGGAACGTTGCGTGTGGCGTTTATCGTGACGCAGCCAATTTCAGGGTCTTTCACCATAGAGCCCCGCTTTTGAATTTAGCTGGAATATATTCGCTTAATTTCTGTAATTACTACTTACATATGTATGTATATGTATGCCACAACACAGTGTAGATATGTAACTGTCCTCGACAACGACAGACGTGGAAACCATTGCGATCGATAAAGCGAATGATGAGATGAGAAATCATTTATTCATTTTACCATTTTTCTCATCTTACACTTATTATACATAGCAGTATAAGAAAAAGCTTCAATATTGATACCCATCTCTATAACATGGCTGACGACTTGGACTTTTAGAAGGCGTCTATTGGTTTAGCTTTGGAGAAAGTAAATTTGCTTTTGTTCACAAAAAATAAATGTTGATCAAAGATGACTGTTATGTGTAAACATTGCATGTATTTTTATTATTGTATTGAGTAATTCCTCAATTTAAAACAATGCAACAGTTTTAAAACAGTTTTGCATGAAGGGGACTCAAATTATATAACATTTTTTTATAGTATAATTATTTATAGGTATTGTTTTTTTAAAACAACCGATCTAAACGACGATGTTTCTAAATGTATTCTGTTAAAAATATATTTTACGCCTTTTAATTTATTTTAAAAATTAGTTTACTTTATTTCAAAAAATTTTCAGTGTGAATCAAAGACCTCAACAAATATTTTAGCATTTAAAAGCATTAATTGCTTGGTACCAGGATCGCCGTACGTAGGATTTTTTATATTTAGAAATTTGTATAATATGCACGACACTGTCGACAAAATTAAAGGTGATTAAAGGAAACCAACGCCTCTATTTTCATCGATTTTCACTGTTGGGTAACACGCTTTAAGCCTACTCAGTCTGTTCGTGAACTTGAAAAATTGGTGGCGCCCCAATTTCTTAAACCATTTAATTCCAGGCCCAGTCAGACTATGTGTTTGTTGTGTAAATGAATTTGCGCACGGAATTTCTTAGTTAGTTGAAGTTTTGACACCTTCTTAGCACTATAATGCTAAATGTACGAGTTTAATAAAAATAATGGCGCTATTCACTGGCAAAACCACAACGAAATAAACCAATTTCAATTGTAAGAAGGACATTTTGAAGAAAAATTTGAATTCCAATAAAATCCTTTTTCGACTACTATCCCACACGTGGTTTCAAAATGTACCCAATTGTGCATAAGGGTATTTTAAATAATATAATTTAATAATCTGATCGATTTCATGTGTTTATTTGCAGAAATGCGCCCGCCCTCTAAGAAGGGCTCCCCAGTGATAGTAGACTTTAGCATATTTGTTGTAGATATAAACTCAATTAATGTAGAGGATATGGACTTTAGGTAAGTGACAATCTACATCTACTTCATTGTCTGTAGGAAACAATGATAATGTTGCCAGACGTTTAGTCATTCTGTATGTATATATTAATTTACAGAGTTGACATGTTTATACATCAACGTTGGATGGAATCCCGACTGGAAATATCTGACGACATATTCGAAGAGGGAGACGACTATGTCACATTACTTCCTGAATTTTTCGACAACCTCTGGCAGCCGGATCCGTATTTTTTAAATTCGAAAATTGCCGGTAAGTCAAAGTATTTGAAATTAATATGACATACCAATGTGCTGTCCCTATTAAAAGTTATAAAGTTATTGAAATGAGTGAATATGGGCGGGGATATGATAGGTTCTTTTCTAATATCTTCAAATAGATAGATATCACGAATTTTTAATGTCTGTAATGCACTCTTCACTTATCTACGCATTTAATTTGTGTATAATAATATGGATTTTTTTTTACGTTTGATTTTCATTGTTTTAAATATTTCCAAATACAAAAAAAAATCAAAAACCAATGCAAACTTCTACTAGGATTTGGAAGTCCATATATTGCCTCAACTTCTCTACTACGCTATAAGGATGAAAAAGAATCTAAAAACTTTCATCTTAACAAAACTTTAAGTATACCTACTATCAAACCTAGAATGTGTTTTTGTGTTCAAAAATCGAATCAACGAAGGAGATCACAAATTATTTCATACAAAATCAGATTAATAAGATACATATTCGAAGCTACAAACTTCGGCAAGCCGAACATTAAATTAACTTGCAGACCAAAATGTTCCCACGGCATAAATTGTTCGATTATACATACATAATATATATACTCAATTAGATCGTTTAATAATCAAATTTTAATAAATATGTATATCCCTGCAAGGTTATATTAATATTTCCACATATATATCCAAGAATTATACCTACATATGTATTCGTACGGCTCCAACTCGAGTCTCATGTCAAGACGTCCATTATGAGATCATTTGCACTACTTTTATATCATTAATCGAAATTAAACTCAAAACAAATGCATGTTCAGTAAAATTAATAAAGCTGCACTCACACTAACGGGCCAAAATTTTTTTAGCATCTTAAATCTAACACCAAATGATAGTATTTTTTTTTAAGTTTTTTTAGTGTTCCCCAGTTAAAACTAGAAGGAAAAGTTGTAAGAAAAGTTTTAAATATTCTGTAAAAATATCAATAAAGCTACAGTGGAGCAAGCTCGACAGTGGGAGACCCTGTACTTATAGAATGAGCATATAATGGTGAAAAGCAAACACATCGCAATCTATTTTGTAGATCCAGCTTCTACTTCTTTCTTTTGCCCAACGCTATAAAAATCGTTTGTTGAATTGAGTTTGTTATCCGATGAACAGAAACCCATTTAATTTTGTATTATCAAAATTATCAAAATTGATCTGGGCTAGATATAGATAGTTCTACACACCAAGTGTGGTGTCTCTAGATCTTATTTATATATATATATTTATATTTTCGAGAATTCGATATACTACCCGTTTATTGTTCGATCGAGTTTTCGGGACAGATCCGGACTATTGTATTTATCATATGTACCAAAGCTCATAGCGTTGCTTTAAATGTGCTCTTCTTTCTCGATTTTTAAATTTAGTTTTTCGATTTGCGGGGGCGGAAAGGGACATGGACAAATTCTAAAACAAACTTAACCATTTAATTAAACTTAGGAAGGTGACCAAAAATACTAAAGATAATGATAATGAAATGAAAAAAAAAAGATATTTTTAAATTTATCGAGCTTGGCTTTGATAAATTGTAGTGGGTAATTATGTATTTAAACTGCAACTAAAATTTTACCCTCAAAGTTCTAAAGGCAATTCTAAACCACAAATGCATGTAGACTCATGGGTCAGAATAATTGCAGGTGCGAGGTAGCCATTAATCGCACCCTGACCAAACTGTTTGGTCTATTTCAATGTCACGGCCAACTAAATAGGTTTCGAGTTGTTTTCGCTCTACATTAGTCCAGAAGTTAGGTGTACTTTCCACACAGTTGCCAAGGCATAGTCCATACTATTGTTGTCAATTTCAGTTGCATGTAGTGCGATAAGATCTCGACTCATTTTTGTGGTATATGCTACGGATGTGTGTTTGTTCTACCAAAGTCTGCACTCACGAAAATCGATTTATTCATTTACCATAATAAAAAATAGTGATACATAAATGGTATCTTACCCATTCAGAGCCCTATATTCGACTCTCGATTGATGACAATTATATATTTATGATCTGTCGGCAGACTTTAACCATATTGATTAGGTTGTATAAACACAGAATCTGTTAGCTTGGCTGAGATATCAAAATATCAAAATATCTATTAAAATAGATTGTCTTACTAAAAGTTGATCTTCAACCGATTGGTCCTATGCCAGCTGTATTATGCTGAGGAATCGCAAAAAACTGAGATGTTTTTTACACTAATTGTTGATTTTTCACTGATAATCTGGCAGTTTTATAGAGAAAGCTACTGATTAAACAGTCGAATTCATGTTGATCTCTAACTAGACGCAAAACTATTTGATTCTTTTACTAGTTGCCTTAAAACAAGTCATGAAACTACTTGTTCAGATACTAGCTAGTTTCATAATAGAACTACATTCGGTTCTGGTTTTTTGGTCTACCTGAACCGGACCCCGAACCGAACCGTTAAAATATTCTAGCACTGAGCCCGATCCCGAATCGAAGAACTTTCATAAAAGGTTCGGCTCGGAATTAAAAAATGCAGTAAGCTACAGCAGAGCATGCTCTACAGACCCAGTACTTTTTGTGTGCAAACCGTTCACTATAGATTGTTCTTCAATGTTGCGTACCATTCAATAGATGGCGCCACTACGAAGATAAGTTAAAAGTTAATAAACACAGAGGTCGCTAGCGTCTCTTCTTCTTCCTTTTGCCCGTAACATAGTTTGTTGAATAACTTCCGTGTTTATCATCCGATTAGAATGAAATTTCTGAAATTTCTGGACAGTAGATGAACCTACTTTTTTAAAGTACTGGGTCTAAAAAGGCTTTCTCTTCAAAATCTTAGAATTTAATAAAAAAAAGAGATATTAAAATATGCGTCAAATAAAAAGGTAAGCAATAATTAAAGCAAGAAAAACGAACCAATCCGCGAAACGAAGCTTTACCATACTTTATGGTTCGAACCACCGAACCAAACCTCTCCAAAAATGTTAAAGGTTTGCAGCCTTGGTGAAAGTGCCTTTAAAAGTGGTCAATATCTTAAGCACTTCCTTTCCAACTAAGTTTGAAGTTACTACTGTTATCCTGGATCCTCCAGGTTGAGTTTTGCTAATCGACCCCACAAACTTTTTAGGGATGTCAATTGCCAAAAATTAAAGCACAAAACCAGTCGAGTCGGACTTCAAATTTTCTTTTTATTTCTTTGAATCCGGGCACCTGAGTATTTCCGGTTTTCCAGAAGCCATATCGGAGCCACCATTTTGAATTTTTTAATTCACCACTATTTATTTAACGTGTTTATATTAACGTATAATATAAGTATTAAGTAAATATTTTATTTTGTTGCAGCTATGCTGTGTATAAATTTCAGCATCGAAGCTGATATGGTAAACGTTGTACAATTCAAGGAAAAGAGTTTTATATATATCGATATTATCGAATATCTATTTTGAATGAATTGCTCTGGTTGTGGAAACATAGGTTTCTTTATCATAATACGGTTATTAATTAATTCAAATTTGTAAATTTACGTAGGACAACACAGTTCGTAGGGAAGCTCGTAGAATATTGAAGCAACGCAACACCCGATTCTAGTCATTCGCTTAAAGTACTACACATACACATACATGCATATTTACATATTTATATATATATATATATATATATATATATATATGTATATGCATACATAGATTCATACATACATACATATATGCATATTTACTTACTTTGTAAAGAAGAAGGCACCTGCAAACACTAAAGGCACAATGCATTTCCGTACATATCAGTAGACACAAGCAAATATCAGATCAGTTCGGTTCAGATCAGATCAGACAATGAGTGCCTACCAATGCCATAGTTCTAATCGAAACAACTTTATTCCGCATCTCTGCAACGTCTTTTCGATGTCTTCTCATTGTAGAAATAGCTACCCTGACGCACAAGTTCACATCGGTAACGCTCTATAAGAATAAGACCGTGCGATATGCAGCTCGCATGCATGCGATAATTGCCTGCCAGATGGAGTTTCAGCTCTATCCCATGGATATTCAAGTGTGTCCCATATATATTGAGAGTTGTAAGTAGAACTTATTCATATAATCTGTAAACTTATCTAATTTCCATCTCAATTTAAAATGTATTTGATTGAAGTTTCGTCCAATAACCAGAAGGTGAAGTTGCGATGGTCCGATTCGGGGGTTACGCTCAATCCAGAATTAAAACTGCTGCAATATAATCTTGGCCAGCCATTGGAGCTGGAGGAGAGTGATGGTTATATGCCTGAGAAGGTGGGAAACTTCTCTCGTCTCACCGTTTACTTTCGCTTCGAGCGGCAAATTGGGCATCATCTAATTCAGACATTTGCGCCATCATCGCTAGTGGTCATGTTGTCGTGGTTCAGCTTTTGGCTCGGTCTGGATGCCATCCCAGGACGCGTTACTCTCCTGGTGACCTGCATGCTGACGCTGGTGACTATGTTTACGGGTCTACGGGCGGACATACCACCCGTTGCGTATGTAAAGGCAAATACCTCGGTTCCTATTTAAAATCGTTGAGCGCAACTTAAACTAATCGTCTGCCGTCTTTCACTCTTACATGTGACAGGCGCTTGACCTATGGATGGCCGGATGTATGGTGTCCGTGTTCGCTGCCTTGGCCGAATTCGTTGTCGTCAAAGTGTTGGACGTGCAGTACCAGTACCAGGTAAACCGTATACCAAAGGTACTGCCCATGGTAAGCGCAAGTCTGTGTTCCGCTTTAATAAATAAAGACATTTCTTTATCATTTCAAACCCCAACTCCAACCTCAATCCTAACCTAAACCCCTTCTTTGTCTGCTGTGTGCAGCGTATAAGCAATATGGAGAAAGGTCAATGTGCAACTGTGGCGAGCTGGGAGGGTGGAGCCGTTCGGTCACGAAAGGCCACACAAACTCCAACAACTCCGGGCCAGGTGAGTTGCCGAGTTGTCGAGTTGCCTTGGCACACATCGTAAACTTCACTATCGATGTGGATACTTGGTTATTGTTCCACCTGGCCAAATCGATGCCTATAAGTCAATTTTCCGAAGATTTACTCATTCCATATTCCATTCCCATCATCAAACAGACATCTCTACAAGGCAACGGAGGACCGCCAAAGCCCGTTCGTCGACAGAGTCTTCTGTCCGTGGCATGGACGGATACTGATACGGGCGTTGAGAAGATAATGTGGCGTGAAATTGACAAAGTATCACGAGCCGTCTTTCCCATATTGTTCTTTGTCTTTGTGCTCCTCTATTGGCCGATATTGCTGATGAAGTCATCCTAGGATTTGGGGAGTTCCAGAAGTCACATTTCTGGACTCCGTTAAAAAACTATGGGCCTCAACGACTAAATGACAGAAGGACACACACTGCAATATGATTAATTCTTTAACTATCCAACTAATCCATTGTTATGAGTATAAATGATATACATACCTAAGTACTATGTATGTGGCAACTATAGTTTCCTGGGCTAATGCTTTGTCATGCTAATGTTAGAAATTGATAGGAAAGCACATAACTACATAGGCCTTCAAAATTTGATCATTGCTCATTGAACGACTCATAGCTACGCGTACATTTATTATACTATATATGTATTTATTATACCATGATCAACATTAAGTACCGCAGAAAACGAATCTTACAATTGTTCTAACAGCTTTTATTCACACAATTATTTAATCATCTTTGAGAAAATTAAGAAAATAGCCAAGTTTTACGTCTTAAATCTTATTGGATTAAAACAACCTGGTTTATGGACATTTCAAATCCGGCTATACATATATAGTAGTCCTTAGTACTTGTATACTTTGGCACATTACGTCTTAAATCTTATTGGATTAAAACAACCTGGTTTATGGACATTTCAAATCCGGCTATACATATATAGTAGTCCTTAGTACTTGTATACTTTGGCACATTAGAGCTCAAGTTCATTAGGGTGCATAGTATTTTAAGTAGAATTACAGAAGTTCGCAAAATACGCCAGTTAAAAAAAGCTACATCTTCACAAAAATCCTCAATCAATTATTGAATTTATTAAACAAGCTATCGAACCACATACCAATGTATTCACTCTTGATTTAGATATGTTTATTTGATATACAGATATTCCAAATCAAATTCAGTGGATTTGATTGTCTAGTTGCTTTAATCGAGAGAATCTATTTTTTTATAACATACATTTAAGCTTAAGCAAATCAGCCAGAAAATTAATTGGTGCTTTAAAGAGATAATAAATAGATAATAAACCCTCTAAGGATCAATACATAAGCAAAGATATATTATTGATTACATGTAAATATGTAGTAAAGATGGTATTTAGGAACTTTTTACACACAATTAAGACAAATAACACTTTAGAGCTGTGGCTATACCTACTATATTATATTTTATATATTTACCTGTAGTTCAAATGGCACACACTCAAACATTAAGTAAAGCAAATATTATATTTTGTATAACAAGAAATTGTGTAAATACGTATAAAACCGTAATCATTGAGATTTAAGATTATCATAAACATAGACATTAATTTATATTACAAGCAGCTAAGAAATGTATGTACATAAGTTTTCAACCAATTTAAGTTCTTCTTTATTTCACACTTTCAGGCTTCAGAACTATCTATTTTTGCTCCTATAACGTGATTTAGAAAGCTTCTAAACTAAATAAAACATGTAAATTATGCATGTAAAGTATATTTAAATAAAATAGTTTGATTCTAAACAAAACCTTTATTGGAGTTTATAGAAAATGATTGATCGTCCCTCTTTAGAAAATGGGACACTCGTATAGACACAATAATTCATTTTATTTACATTTAATTAAAATGTCTTACACTATGAGGCGTCGCTTTCCTCGGCATTAAAGTCCGTATCCTCCTCGCTTTCATTACTGAACTCAAGCTCCAAATGTTTATCATCCTGGTTCCTGATCAACAACATATCATCATCACTGTCTTCATTTGTTGCAGCAGCATTGCCCCCGATAGAATCCTTTAACGTTTTCTGATTCTCTGACCTATGCAGCAGTACACGTATCGTGTATTTGTTATAGTCACAGCTGAAAAAATTTATTAAGGATCAATTGAATAAGTTTACACTTGATATAAACATAGAATAGGCCTTACATTTTGTTAAGCATCTCATATTTGCGCGATATACTTTCGTGTAATCCCAGCAGAGCTGTCTGCTGAAAGACACCGTCATGATATCCATGAGTTGTTAACAGACAGCAACACCACTGCAGATAGAACTCAATGTGAGGCGAACTTTGCAGGAGGCGGGAGAGGTGTTGCAGCAAACGCTGGGCAAAATCGGGTGACAGATCCCCGCAGAGTAGTTCGACTGCAAGTAGATTTAAGACATTGTCATAACATAGTATATGCAGGCGACACGTGCTGCCAAACAACGGAGGGCTTGTTTCTATTCGTAAAATCAATGCGGCAGGTTGCATTGGCACAGGGGGTTATTAACTATAAGCTCAAGCCCCCGTATGTTTGGCCAACTTCTAACCGGCCACGTGCATACGGGAATGCAGAAAGAACCTTGAAAGTGTTTATTAACACAGCAAGAAATTTGCACATTCGATCCAAATGTTAGTTAGGTAATAAGCAGGCTGCCTTGAATGTTTACCGAAACATCAACTCAACTCAACTCCCATCTATTTTTAGACAGGCGAGGAACAATGAAATGGCTATTGATTGCAAGAGCAAAAGAAAACCGAAGGTTGTAAAACTGACTTCATTCGCAAGGTTGTGCTATATGCGGAGACCTTTCTTTCTTTCTGCGCTCCAATATTTATGTAATTTACGAGCACTTACTATCCCTGTAGGGAACTCGCTCCACCACTAACGTCACCAAATTGGGCTCGTTTAGTTTCAGGGACATCACGAGGGCCTTTGTATACTCCAGCTTCTTTAGCGCCTCGTGTGTTGCTTTGGGTGTCACTTCCAGCGACAAATCGAACGGATCAAAGACAACACCTAAAATAATTTCATATAAATGATATATGATTTTTTACAAGGAAGAGCTTGCGAAATTTGGACTTACCTTTGTCTAGTGCATATATACAAAGACCCTCAGTACCTGCGGCAGCAAATGCCTGTCCTGTTGGTGAAAATCGAACGGAGAAGACTCTCACCTCGGGCTGAAAGCGTCGAGAGGACATGTCACCTTTCCTCACGCCCGGCAATCGTATTGCCACGTTTCCTCCCTCCAGCTCCTCACGCTGTTCTACCAAGGACATGTTGCCAAACTCACTCAGATGCTTACGGCTGATAAACTCCTGCAAATGCATATTAACACCAAGAACCATTTTGATATTATAAATCTCAATCGAATATACATTCCAATTCTCTTACATTTAGACCGTCCAAGCTGTGGTTCTGTGTTATTTGGAACTTCTTCAGCAACAGTGCCTCACGTACATGGTATATACAAATGTTTGCAGATTTTCCCGCTGCCAGTAGACATTCTCCATCAGCCGAATACTCTATCGTAGAGAAATAGCTAAATGACAGAATAAGATTACCCTAAGCATATTTTGCCTTCATAATGTAATTTACTTACTTAGACTGTGCATTCTTTTTAGCAGTCACAACGTCAGTCTCCAAGCGTCCACTTCCCAAATCATTGCGACCTTCAATCGTGGTCACTTGATTGGCTGTTTTAACATCGAAGATTGTAATGCTACCAGCAAGCGTAGCTACAGCGACCTGAAAAGCATATTGGAAATGTATTTGGGGTTTGCTGAACACCTCTGATAAAGAGATTCGGTACCTCATCACCACTTGGGCTAAATGTGACACAGGTGACATCAGAAAGGGCATCGATAGTTTCGTGTTCACTGCTGCTTTCGAGGCAGTTCCAAATCTTGACCGTTTTGTCCCACGAGCCTGAAATAAGGGTCGACGACGTGGAGACCGGGGAGAAAGCCACAGAGGTTACAGGACCTTCGTGGCCACTGATAACTTCTAATAGTTTTCCCGTTTTGATGGACCAAAGGAATATCTCGAAAACATCTTGTCCTCCAGCTACAACCAGATCCCCGGAGTAGTCCACTGCCACACACGCGAACTGAGCTGGAGTCGGCGATGTAAATGTCCTGAAATTACGATACCTGCACAGCCAAATTGTGTTAGATGGAAATCCCAAGCAAACAAAACAAAGCCTGACCTACCTTATGATATCAAAAGCACGCACTGTGCCGTCCAATGAGCTGCTGACAAGGAACTTTTTATTACGGCTGAATTGAATAGCAGTTACTCCACTCGTGTGTTCACTGAACGTGACAAAGCAGAAGCTACTTTGAGTGTTCCACAGCTTCACTTTGGAGTCCTCCCCCCCGGTGGCAATGTACTGACCATCTGGGGAGTAGGCAATACAAGTCATTTCACTGCTGTGACCCTGCTGCTTCATAATGTACTGCTCGCTCTGCCATTCCCACACTAGAAGTTGTCCAATTTCTCGAGAAGCTAACGCTACCCAATCGCCCGTGCAGTTGAAGAGAGCCGCGGATATGGGATAGTCGGAGATACTTAGTGAGTGTATCATATTAACGTCGGGCAGCTCGTACAGATAGAAGGCACCAGTACTAAAAGCCACAACCAAAACCTTGGTTTGCCGATTGTAGTTAGCCGCCGTTAAGAGTGCATCCCGCTTCTCCTTGCGTGGTTCGTTAGCCAAGTAATGGCGTCCCAGCTTTTTGTAAAAGAACGGATGACTCTTTTTGAGACTCTCGTCTTTAACCTCGTTCTGGTCTTCGGTCACTGTAGGTTTCTCCACATTATTTTCGACATCATCTTCGGACTCGTTTTCCGCATCTGATCCGTGTTGCGTTTTTGCGGTAAGCGTTTTTCGTTTGCGTTGAGGTGGCACAGCATCAGTTCCATCAGCTTCCGACAAATCAGACGGTTCCATGCTACACTCCCACAAACATAGTTGACCATTCCTGCTTATGGTGTTAATATGCAAGCTATTCGCTTCGAAAAAGCAAGAGACTATGGCATCCGTGTGTCCACTTAGATTGTAGGTTCGAAAGTTTCGCATGTATTTAACAGCGCATATCTTCGTGGAGCTATCGCGGCAACCGATGGCAAGTAGCTTCGAATCAGAGGACCAATCCAGCCACGTGATATCGTCGTAACCGCCGAGGAAACTGCGTCTTAGCACAAATGGATTGTACTCGCCAGTAATTTCTCCCGGAGCACTAAATATGAGCACAAGATTCTCCCTTGCCACCGCGAAGTAGCTGCCGTCTGGGCTGAAGCTGACACTCTGTACTCCAGTTTGAAATTTATGTCGATGAATTACCGTACAGGACACCATACTTATCAGCTCTGCATTGCCCTTCTCATTGATAGCTATCATTAAACTGCCGTCTGGAGATAGAGCTATGTTTGTGTAGTTGTAACGTGACTCCAAGGACAACGTCCGGGATTTGTTGCTAACAAGGAAAAATAAGAAACAGGTTTAAGATTTTCAATGATACGCATACGGAAATAGTAATTGATATACTTCTTAAGATCGTATAAGGTTATCCTATTGCCCACAGGACTGATAACTGAATTTCCATCTGGTGTAAAAACCAAGTTTCCATTGCGGTAAATTGTTCCCAACAAATTCGAAAACTAAAATATATGGGAATGTTAAAGTTATACATAGCATTGCGAGTACTTACTTACTTTGTAACCAAACTTCATACTGCAACTGTCTTTTATAAGTTCAATATAATAAACAAGAACGTTAATGCGGCAGTTATAAACAAAAAACAATGCACGTGCTTGACAAAATCAAAAATGTCCTAAATTCAATAGAAACGCGCTAAATTTACACTTTTAAAAAAACATTTCCTAAAATACCAAATTAATACCAAATGATTCAGCGCTGTCAACTTGTTTGTTGGCTAGTGCTCTGAACTACATTTCAAGAAGAAGCATTCAACAAACAATAAAGTAAATATACATATTAATCACTTGAAAGCGACAATGGAAAAAGCGAAATCTACTTCGGAGAAGTTGGCGGAACGCAAGGCGCGTTTGCATAACCTGCACAAGAAACGACAAGAGGCACGCACACAAAACCATCAGGAAGTCGTTGCAGAAGATGCACGCAAGAAATTGCCCAGCAATTGGGAAGCTCGTAAACGGCAAGCAGAATGGTTGCTGGCCGATGATAAAGCACGCGTGGAAGCCGAATCAGCTGGCAAGGACTACGAACGCATGAAGCTGCTGGATGTGTCTGCTGTAGATGCAGAACGCATTGAGAAGAAGAAGAAACGCAAAGATAATCCCGACATGGGTTTTTCAACATATGAGGCGCAAACAGCCAGGCAGTACAACAGACTCGTTAAAAGTATGCCTGCTCGCGATATGGCCAAATATGACAAACAAAAGGCTGAATTGGGCGAAGCCTTTTATGGCGGTCCAAACACAACACTTCATTTGCTCACTAAGGACACCCCAAGTGCGATTAACAATATGGTAAAAGATTTGGATCAGCAAATTGAACGCAGAAAGAAGTATTCTAGAAGACGTATCTACAATGACGACGCCGATGTGGATTTCATAAACGAGCGCAACTCCAAATTCAATAAGAAATTGGATCGTTTCTACGGCGAGCATACGGCGGAGATAAAGCAAAACCTCGAACGCGGAACGGCCATTTAAATTGGGTTATAAACATACAGAATTATTATTGATTACATTATAGTTACAAGCAGATAATCTTTTTAAGTGCAACATAGACAAAAACAAAAATAAAAATTTTCATTGTATAATAATAATTTGTTTATAGCTTGACGCCATTTCATGCATTTGGCATACACACCAGTGTTGCCAATTTAGCTTTTTAAACGTCAAATCTGGATTTCTTTAAAGCCCAATTGCGGGAAAATTACGAAACCAGCGGTCAGCGGGAATTCTTTTAAAATATGACTTGATTTTCTAGGTCCACTGGGGGCCATGTTCCGGCAATAGCCGTTATGGAAATCTGGAAATTTTCTGGAAGAGTTGTTAAAAATGCAAAGAAAATTTTTGCAAAGTTTTAACCAAATCGGTGAGAACGTGAAAAAGCAATTGGAAATAGACTCATATTTTCGCGTTTTGACCGCACATTTGTGGGTTTCGCTTTCTCTCTTGTCAGTGTTGGCAATGTTTGAAAGTTAAAAAAAGGCCAGATTTTGTTGTGTAAAAAACTTTTTTTTTGTCCCTTACGCTTTTCGGTGCGAAAGTGTGCAGCATTTTATGATTATTTTTCTAAAATTTGGCGGTTTTTACCTTGCCTCTTTTCTGAATTATTTCAGCTCTTTCTCTGGTAAAAAGTTGGCAGCACTGATGCCCACGAAAGTTGACTGTAAATTCGCCTTATTCCGCGAAAAAGTGCGACGCAACCAACTTGACTTTTTATTTAGAGTATGTAGCAACGTTGAACTTGGCTGTGCAGATCACAAAAGTAAACAAAATTGTCAAAATTTAAATTGTGCAAACTGTTGCCAAGTGGAAAACAATAGTTTTACTAGTTCTATTAAGTTTGTTTCTGTTAAATTAGCTGATGGTAAATAAGCCTTGCCGCCCCCTTTTATGATATGTAATTTTATTATTTTTCAAATTTTAGCGTGCATACGTTATCTTCAATCTATACATATGCCGTCCGGAAAGAAGGATTGTGGCGCCAAATAAGCAATAATGCAAAAGTTTAGCGCACGGGAAAAGTATCTCATTACAAACACATTAAACTGCTTGCCGGTAATACTACAAGGTCGAGCTATTCTTATAGATCTACGCAATGAAACGTCTGTGGCGGGCATACTAAGGATCGCCGACGGCCACATGACATGCGAGCTGACAGACGCTGTGTTCTTCGATAGGAATGGTGAACAGCATGTGTTTGATAATTTCATGGTGCGTAATCGCATGATCCGTCTTCTACATGTCCCAGCTGATCTAGATGTTGGAATTGAGTTATTGCAACAACAACAGCAGCGCAGACGTATGGGAAGGATCAAATCAAATACAAAGCTCACCTTTAAACAGAAGCGGGCAGAAGAGCGTCACAAAGAAACTTTAGAACATATCTCCAAACAGAGACACTATCAGAAATAGAGGAGCAACCTGATATTTCTAAGTAAACTCACCAAAGCTACTTAATTCCCCGTTTACAAATTTAAATAAAAACCCAAGTTTAGTCCATCAACATATTATTTTTTTACCATATACATTTTATTCTGCAATATAAAAATGTTGCATATATTACTTAGTTTCCTTTTCCTCTTTGTATTTGTAATGGAGTTCCATGCAATCCGTTTCCGAAATTTTGATCCAACCATTCGGGGTCATGTGATAAACACGTACTATTCCGCCCGAGTAAGCATCTCTGAATGTGGCATGGTAGATAGCACGACGACCCAACTCCTGGGCTTCATCGTCCTTCAAGTCCCAGTGGTAACCGGAATCAAGAACACCAAATGCATAAATAGAACCGCTGCCAACAGAAAACACATTGCCTGGAGTGCGAGATCCTTCCGAATCCACATAGTACAGTCCAGGGCCGCGCTTGTCGTAGCCAGCTAACATCATGCCCATGCTCAAACCCATTCCCTTGTATTCGTGAGCGATATTTGCCATGATCTTGCTAGCAGCAGCTACAGAAATGCGTTCCTTGTTGCGAAGTTCGTGCAGACGACATTCCTTTGCCAGAACACGATCCCAGTAGACACAGTCAGCGGCGCCGCCGGCCAGTGTGCCCAGCAAGAATTGATTGATTTCGACAATCTTTTTCATTGTCTGCGAGCCAATGTACTGGCCCCCAGTGGCCCGCGAGTCAACGGCCAATATGACACCACCTTGGTACTTGAAGCCCAAAGTTGTTGTGCCATGATCAAAGTTTATTTTAATGCCGCTTTTTTCAGCATTTGCTTGAATTTTGTTCAAGTTATCAAGTGGCTGTAGGCAATGCATTACAAAATATAGTATAAACACCAATTTAAGTTTGGAATATACAACTTACATTTTCGAATGGAGGTGCGGCCAATGTGTACGGATTTGCAATATTGCTTGTGAATGCGTTTATCTCGTTTTCGACTTCAGTTGACGTCCAGGCAGCTGGCTTCATATACGAAGCGTTAGAAATTTTACAAATCTCTGCTAGGGCCATTTTATAACCTTTTCAATTATGTCGAAGCCGAACGAAGTCAAAGAGAAATATATTTTTTGTGATGAGATGACAAACAAAAATTGTCGTTCATTGCCAGACTTCAATAAGAATCTAGTTTTAAGAGGAAACAACCATAACAGCTGGCGGCGCTAACAAACTAGAGATGGCGCCAAGTGTGATATTGTTTACTTTTGGAACTAGATAAATTCAAAATAAAATTTGATAAAATCTTCTTTTTAAGTAACAAAATGATTTGTATTGAACAAAGTTTTACTTCGATTGTCGGCGGTGGGATATGTGGGATTGAAATGCCTGAAATAATAATTAATAAGCGCCCAACAACACCCCTACTCATATAGGAAGTAACATCAAGAGGAGAAATGACGGCTGTTAAATAACAGAGGCAGTGGAGTTTGGCGTGTACAAGTGGGTATAGTCAGAATCTAACAGAATAATATTAAAAGCGTGTGACGCCCGGTTGGTTGGCCGCTTTGAGGTTTTTGTTTTGGTTTCTTGTTTTGCTTTGTGTGTACCTACAAAACGGTTGATGAAACCACTAACCAATGAATATAGATGTGTCAAACAGCGATTTTCGTGCTACGCTTTTTTTTTCTGCTCATAGATCCCAGATCATTCGGCAAATTTTACGAAGCTTGTAGATCCCAGCCGAGCGAGCAACGAACATAGCAGAGATTGCCGAGCAGAGAGAAACGACTTACGACTTGATTACAGCGCGTTGCGTCGCTCAGTGGTGAGTTGTGGTGAGTTCATTTAAGCCATCTGTGAAGCACATAGATTTTGAAGGCGCACGGTGGTTCGCTGTGACTTTTTACTGTACAATAATAATGTCTTCTGATTTTAATATGTCTGATCGACAAAATATGCTTTCTAATGTGTATACATAGATAAAATATTTAAATTCATGTAAATATATTTTTGTGTACTCAAATACAAAAACATATTTATATATTGTACAAATATTTGACGAATATCATGTAAGCAAAGCATTTCTATTTTAAAAGCTACTTACCATTAAATCAAATTTAACTATAAGCACTTTTTGACAAAAAGTCATATTCACTCATATTAAAGATACAAAAATTTAACTGATAATTGATTTTTTTAATTTATAAAATATCCTGTGGGTCAGAAGACATTATTTTTGTACAGTAAAAAGTCACAGCGAACCACTGTGCTCAGTTAAAATCAATGTGTTTCTTCAAATTTAGAAAATTAAATCAGACTGATCAACGCTATGCGCTGTCGCCAGCTTTCATAAAAACCCACCCCCAAATACATGCGCATTTTGTCTGTCCGCAAAGAAAAGCATGAGAGAGCAAGCGACACACAGCCCTTACATTTTTCTTGATAAAACTGTAACAACTATTAAGATCGGTGCAAAAATATAGGAGCTAGAATTTTTTTTATTGATAGGAAATTGGCTATGTATAAAAAATAAGCATTGTGTGGAAAACGATCATGTTTTCTTTTTATGTCATATTTTCCCCAAATCTTTCAGTTTTTGCGCGATTCTTCAAAAAAGAACGTCGGTGCGCCACCTCAGGATGGGCTCCAAAAAATCTGATTTTTTGCACACATTATTATTTTATAGCGGGTCAACGATTCCGCACCCAAGAAATTGGAAAATAGAAAAAAAGTGTTTTTCGCTCCGGCCTACTATGCACTTGCTGTCAAAATCGAACTGATCTAAACAGTTAACTTGATCGTCTGCCTCCTCTTCATCACTTTCAACTGCAACATCTTCATTGCACTGCAAAGGTAAGGTATTAAACCAAAATATTAAAAAAAAAAAATATATATATATATGTTACAGTTTCTATAACACATTTTTTATTAATTTCAGGTGTCAAATGTGCAGCCCATACGCTTCAATTGGCGGTCAATGCAGTTTTAAATAAGCCAACGTTTTCTACTGCCATTGCTGCTGCGAGATCACTTGTAAAGAAGTTGCTCAATCCTAACATAAGTTATCGTTTGGAGGAAGATAGCTTGAAAAAACCGCCAATTGATTGCGTGACTCGATGGAGCTCAACATATAGGATGCTTGAGGGCCTATCTAACCAAGAAGTACAGGATTTTTGTTCTAACTTGGCTGTTGCTAATGCAAGTTTCTATTTAAAAAGCGCCAGTTGGGCTAAAATATCTGAGATAGTTCGAGTTTTAAAACAGGCTGAAATAGCAACGACTAAGCTACAATCCGGGCAGCTAGTCTTTGGCGATTTTTACGAAATTTGGATTCACTGTAAATTAAAAATTAAGAACTGCAAGACACCCTTAGCTGATCTTTTGTACAATGAATTAGAACAGCGAGAGCCTTTGCTTTTTGGAACGATGCATATCTTTGTGGTATTTTTCTCGATCTAAGATACAATGTTTCATTATCTGCCGATCAAAAAAACAGATGAACCCGTTAATTGTTATTGTTATTGATCTTACTGAATATTGATCTAAATTTTTTTATTTTAAATTGAAGAATATGATAAAAATGTATAATGGTTTCCGTATAAGATACAATGTATATACTTTAATTAAGTAAATTATGTCTATAAAAAATGCATATTTTTTAACATTTTTTTTTCTTGGAACCGGTATTTCGAAACCGAAACTTTGGAATAACGGTTAACCGTTACGAAACCAATATGAAATTTTGTTCATAACCGTTAACCGAAAACCAAAACCCGACCATAACTGAAACCGTAACTGAAACCTTTATTCCTTTCGGTTTGAGTCCCTGCTGGAGAGCCTAAAGGAAAGTGCGAAAAAAACAACAGAAGCAGAAGAAAAAAATGCAGTTAGCTACAGTAGAGCATGCTCGACAGTAGGAGACCCAGTACTTTTTAAGTGCAAACCGTTTACTATAAATTGTTCTTCAATGTTGCGTACCATTCAATAGATGGCGCCACTACGAAGAAAAGTTAAAAGTTAATAATCACAGAGGTCGCTAGCGTCTCTTTTTCTTCCTTTAGCCCGTAACATTGTTTGTTGAATAACTTCCGTGCTTATCATCCGATTAGAATGCAATTTTCTGGACAGTTTTGGACTATAGTGTTTATTATATGTACCAAAAATCAAGCATTAAAGGGGCTCTTGTAATTCGACTTCGAAATTTTGTATTTCAATTTTCGGGGGCGGAGGGGGCGTGGCAAAAATCTAAAACAAACTTGATCAATGCAAAAATTTGGTTTCTCTAGCTCTTATAGTCTCTGAGATCTAGGAGCTCATAAAAGTGACAGACAGACAGACGGGCAGACAGACGGACATGGCTATATCGACTCGGCTGTTGACGCTGATTAAGAATATATATACTTTATGGGGTCTGCCACGCCTCCTTCTGCCTGTTACGCACATTTTTTTTGCACAAACGTAATAGAACCATTTGTACTTTTTTAAAGTACTGGGTCTAAAAAAGCAGAAGAAAAATGGAGACACAAATGGCAAAATTGCGGTGCCGCTCAGAAAAATAAAAATAATAATATTTCGATAATACCTACATATACTTTAAAAAATGTTCCATAGTCCATAAGTTGAAACAGTAAGTAGACATTTAAATTCATTTACCTATTTGATTTATATTATAATTTAAATTCTGTTCTTTCTCACAAACTTGATTATTGTAAAGTAGGCATAGTGCAACTGCTGAGTGTGGGCCTGTTATGGGGCTTAACAAACCCCTTTCCCCCTCCTCGATTGGGACATCCCCTGTTCGAATCCGTTCTCATCGTTCATCATGCTCTCCTCTTGCCACCTTGCTGACGAGTCCCTTTGTCGTGCTAATTTTGTTGCTACTGCGCTTGGATTTAAATGCGAACCAATGCACAGTGTCCTGTGTCACATAGCCTGTAGCATCTGCTGGAGCCTCTTGGTTTTGAGCCCTGTTTGTCTTTGCTATGTTACTTTGTGTGCCGAGCATTTAAATTATTATGAACCCGCCTCGCTAACTGCAAACCAGTGGGACACCGAGAACATGTCACTGCCAATGGGGTTTATACCCCAATCCCACTGACTACATTTTCGGGGAACGAAATGCGAAGATGTTAAATGTGAAACACCGATTCTCACTGCCAACATCTTACATCTAACATCAATTCAACTAACGTCAACAGTGAATTTGTGAAATTTTGTGATTGGAATAAAAAATAAAACTAATATGGACAGTAATATGTTGCTCTTGCGGAGTATCACAACAATTCTATGCTGAAATTAATGAGGGAGTTTGAGGAAGCTGACAGCAAGGAAGCGATGAAGTTGGCTCAGCTTCAGGCTGAAGAGAAAGAAGACGACTTGTTGTTCTTCTCAGATCTTCAATACTGTCTGCCCACAGATCAGTCACCATGTTGTCCGTTTCTGTGGTCCAATGTACACTTTTGTTGCTTCTTCTATGGTACTTGGTTTATTGGGCGCTTTTAATAAAATGTGCAGTTTAATTATTGAAAACAATTTTAAACTTTATGAACCTACATTATTCGGTGGCCATTTCAAATTGTTGTTGCTTCTTTGTTAACTTTTTCGTAAGGAATGACAAATTTCTAGGTTGCATTCGAAAATAATCGAGTAAAAATCCAATTGTAACATGTGGAATATGTGTGGAGCAGCAACATCAAAAAAATAAGTTGAAACGATGTTGAAAATTTTGGCACGGGTAAAAGTATGGGAACATCTCGACAGAAGATGTTACATGTTAGATGTTGATGAGTGGGAATAACCTGTTAGACAACGGTTTGCGTTTTTGTACCTTTTAAAAATGCCAATTAATATACAGCATTAATTAAATAAATGAATATACTACATCAACATTTAGTGAATAAATTATATTTAAATTGAATTTGTCAGGTAATTTATTAACATTTTAAATATCATATCATCGCTGTGTCGCTCTAATAATCTTAATTAAATACTTTTCGTGAGCACCATCAATTGTAGAAAATCAAATTAAATTTAATGGATGATTTTTAAACATTTTAGATAAGTTGGAATTTGTTCAATATTATAGTTTAAATACTTTTATTCAGTTATATTAACTGCTGACAGATTGACAGATTCAAAGCAATGTAAATTTTAATTTAATAAATTAAAGCGGCTTCGTTTAGTAAATGTTCCGTTTTTATAGCTCGTGGAAATTCAGGAAAATTAGAGAATATTCTACAAAAAATCCATGCAAAATCTCAGGCTCAGGTCACATTTTCCAGTAAGAAAACTTTTCGCGTTAACACTTTTCCGAAAAACACTCAAAAAATACGGTCAAAGTTTTGTTCACTCACAGATGTTCAATTGCTCACTTGTTAACTCACTCATGATCAGCTCCAGTTCAATTCAGAACGAATCGACACAACTCTATTCGATATATTAAATAGATGACAGCCCTACAAAAAAACCTGTTGCCAATATTACAATTCGCCTCAATTTTCTCTTCTGTTTTTCTTAAGGCCTGGCTTGAAGCCAAATTAACTCTGGGCGTTCACAAAATTTAAGCAGTAAATACAAATATATAAAAGAAATACATCTGTTCGAGTGTAAAAAATACGTTATTTCATTAAATTTTTTACTTAAATTCTACAACTGTTAATGTAACGGACCTACATTAATCAGCGCCCGAAGTAAGTTGTGATTATTTATAGTTAGTTTTTCCGTGGACAAATAGTTCCTGTAAGTTGAAAATATTCGCAAGTACGATAGTTAATTGTGGTTTTCTTTATAAATTTCAAACATTCGTTTAATATATACATATATATTTGTTATACGGGGTTATAAAAGTATGGCTTGCACAAATAGAAACAATTTGCACTATGTATATACACATGTACATACATACATACCTTTTCAACTATTCGCGAGGAATATGAATGCTTATTTATTCAAATATTTAAATGACGGGGTATTCAAAAAAAAATTAAATGATCCAACATTCGTTGCAACGATTCAAGAGGAAGACCACCAAGAACTTCATCAAATTAGAAAGTATTAGTATTAATATAGACATAAATATTAGTAAGAGTTAGTAAATGGATTAGTATTATTGTTAATAAGGTCAGGGATCAATAAGTATCAATAAATATAAAAATTAATATAGATAATACTAGTTGTGATAGCATAAGTAGTAGTGTATGGTAAGGGATTTCTCGAAAGGAAATGTAATAGGAAGAAGGTCTTTTGTGTAAAGTGAACTCATATATGATAGTTATATTTTGTATTCCCTATTGAACATGAAAAGTGATCTAAAACGAATGTACATATATTCATTTACTTACAGAAAATGCAGTATGGATCGCAATCTAAAGCAAGAAGCCTTACCGAACGCCATTTCCGGGGTTTGTTGAACGAATAAAATATAATTTTGTGATATCAAATGTAAATGAAATCCCTATTCCTTCTTTATTTTAGCATGAATCCAGAAACTGGACGGCATTACATGATGCGGTTGCAGCAGGCGATGATCGGCGAGTGCAAATCTTGCTGTCCAGCAATGCTGATCGCTTGGCCAAGGAATCCAGTCAAGGAAACACACCATTGCATGAAGCAGCTAGTCGGGGTTTTAGTCGCTGCGTAAAGTTAATCTGTACGCCGCCTTCTTTAAAGACGCAGCACAAGGACAAGGATAGAAGCAGGCTGAAGGCTAGAGTGGCTAATACAATTGAAGCCCTACACAATGGAACGCTGAGTATTATTAACAACGAGAGTCTCTCTGCACTCCATTTGGCTGCACAGAATGGGCACAATCAAAGTTCTAGGGAACTCTTGATGGCTGGGGCCGACCCAGATGTCCAAAATAAGGTGAGTAATAGATTTCTCTCTGTTTAGAGATTTATTTAAGAATATGTTTTTCATACAGTATGGCGATACTGCGCTACACACTGCCTGTCGTTACGGTCATGCGGGAGTTACTCGCATTCTTCTTTCGGCATTGTGTGATCCCAATAAGACAAACCTTAATGGAGACACTGCGCTCCACATCACCTGCGCCATGGGTCGACGCAAGTTGACACGCATTTTGCTTGAGGCAGATGCACGACTGAGTGTAAAGAACGCACAGGGGGAGACGCCTCAAAGCATTGCAATCAGAAAAAATTACCGGGAAATAAATGAGATTCTGAACACTCCGAAACGAATACGTAATCGCAAAGAAAAGCCAAAGGAAAAAGAAAAGTCGGCGCCAGCCCAGGATAAAGATAGGGACTGTGTAGATAAGGCGATCAATTGGTCGCCGTATGGATGTCATTATTTTCCCGATCCACGATCGTTTCCATCCCCCAAACTGGAGACTCTACCCAAAGAGCCATTGAAGCAAGGCGAACAATACTTCCTTGATCTGGCCGGTCACATACACAAGGGGCCTGTCAGTGTTGGCAATACTTGCTATTGTGGCCCCTTCTTTCGGCACATTGAAAATAAATTGAATTGTAACCGGAAAAGCTTGAAGAAGTACGTGCACAAGACAAAGGAGCGTCTGGGCCACAAGGTGCAGGCACTGGCAATTAAGACAAATGACCAAATCGAGCAGCTGACTCGAACTATGATCGAGGATCGGATACGTTGCGAAAGTAAGCGTCAGTATCTGAATGAGTATCTGCGTCGTGGAGAGCCTATGCGTTCCACGTTTGACAAACAACCCAAGCTTCAAAGGATTCATCGTACGCTGTCTCGTTGTCGAAGCTTGGACCTGCTAGACAGCAACCATGACGACAACATTATGTCCAACTCCAAGAGTGTTGAGGTTCTTGAGCAGAATAATCAACCCGTAGTTACAGCGGTTTATCACTCGCATGCTAAGGATGTGGCTGAAGATAGCGACACAAATGAGGATTCCCATTCCAATTCGAGTACGGAAGTACCAGGAAACTGCAGTAATAGAACGGCTAAAACCTTACCTATGGCTCAGGAAGAATTAAAGAAATCAAAGTTAAATGAACTTAAGCTGGATTTTCTTAAAGTTTCGGAGCGACTGGGAGATTTGTTAGAGAAAACATCGCTGATCATGGAGAGAGACAATGAACAAGAGAACAAGCTGCAATTGTGCTCGCTATCACCAGAACAGAGTGATCCATCCACGTATAGCCCAGGGAATCAATGCAATTTACTAGAGAATAAAGGGAGTGCCAATAGTCCAAACTACGATGAGTACACACATGTGCAACGACGTTATCCCAATTCAAGTGAGACTTCGAATCCCTCACAGAACTCAAACAGTTGGGAATTTGAAATGTCGCCTCCAGAGACTCAAAAGTATTACCACTGTATGGGCAGAGGTGACAATATGCTGAATAGCGTTATAAAAGCTCTTCGTAAGGATGTCTCCTTCGAAGTTCTCAATAAAGACGAGGTGGCTCTCAATGAAAATGCGGACAGAATGTGTGGCGATAAGTTACGGTATAAGGCACAATCTCATGAGACTCCATCTTCCTCTTGCAGCACAGATGTTGTCTTTCATGGGCAACAATCCGTGTCAAATCTTTTAAAGCGGCAGGCACTTTGTTTGGATGAAAACTTTACAGCAAATTCAACGCCATATAATACGAGCCCCATTGTTATTATTCCTGGAGATATGACCAGACACTCTGAGGGGGTGCCGATGAGGAGGCAAAGCCCAAATGATACTCCATCGAAGGTTGAAATCAGAAATAGCGAGATAAAATACTTAAAGAAACCTATTTCTGGCCAGGTTAAAGACATGGTGGCTCAGTTGCAAGGCAAAATAGATTCCAACTTGCAATCTCTACATGATATCCCTCTAAGCTCTGCTCATCAGCATCCAAATGAAATGAGCCCTCGCTTAAATAACAGCTTACACCCGCACAGTACTTTGGCTAATGAAAACACTTTTCCCTTACAAGATCCTTCATCTCTGTACGCAGCCCATGTGAGGAACCCCCATCAGTTTGGGGCAGCTGAAAGGCAAATACCGAAAGATGCCTATTTTCACGATCTTCCTAATAGATCTCGGAACCTGCAAACAAGCCATCAAAACTTTTCAGGAGGCTTGTTAAATGCTCGACTAATGGGCTTCGCGGGGAAGCAGGTGCTTCATCAACCACATGACCATGTGCACATACCAGAAGGGTATATTACCCAACCTACCAATATAGCAAATGGCAATCAGCCTCACCATTTGCATGCGAATGTTCAGGTCCTAAGTGGACACTCTTTAAGGCCACATCCTATGACCTTTCGAAATCAGATGCCTCCTGATGTTCTGAACAATGATGCAGATACAGATGTTGATGAAATCACAGCTCTAGGATTATATAATAATGTGTCAAGCCTTGTTTGAAATAAGTAAACCAGGGGTTAGGATAAAAACGTGGAATCGTAGAGGCCACAGAAATTTGTAAATAGTTCTAAAAATGTATTTAATTTAATTAAACACTGTTATGTTATTGCGGTATACTAGATATTTTCCAAATAATTAACTGGGCATTTGGGCGGATAGGACAAAAATGTTGGGATATAATATAGACCAATTCGCGATTTGGCGGCGCCAGTTTGGCATAATTTGTCTGGAAAGATACGTACATATGTACTTACATAGCTTTTAGGTCGATTTGTATATCTTAAAATATAAATAACTGCGTATAGAATAATTATTGAATTAAAATATATATTTTCTTTAAAAAATTTTAAATATAATAGTATTTAATGTATGTATGTGTAAATATCAGAATGTCAAGTACATATTTATTTGATAACAGATCGTTTTGGTATTTTAATAGACATGCGGCTTTCGACATTGTTAAAAAATAATTTAAAACAAGAAAAAATACAAATGGGTACAAATTAAATGACAATAATGACAACGCTTTTGATATTTAATATGCTTGCTTGTTTGCTTGTTAATACATTTTAGCAACTTCCTATAAAATAATTGTCGATGTGTTCTCAATTTAATTTTAAATTTAAAATGTTGTTTATGATTCTGCTGAAAGTGTCGAGCTTTACAGCTCCCTATACGCACTTACACTTATCGGCACTTAATAGTATCTTAGTTCTGAATAGTCAAATTACAATAGCCAATAATTTAGTCATTTTAATTGTAGCCTATTATAAACCTATTAACATTATTTTGCATCCTATTGAGGGAGTTTTTCTCTTGGCTTTAATGAAATGAGTGTCGATTACGATTACCCGGCTTTACTCTATTTAACTTAACAATATTGTTGTTGGTCTTCAGACAGCAGGGATGAGTTGCGCTCGCTTGGGACTTTGCAAATATCTTAGATCAGGTAATGTCTCAAAGGGGACTGTTGTCCGAGTCTTCGCGTTCTTGGATTGTGGTTATGCTTTGCTGCAAGGCATTCGGTGTGAGCCATTCTCTGAAATGATCAAGATAGTCTATTAATACAGATATAAATGCATTCATTCGACTTGAATCAACTTACTTTGGTAAGCATCTCTGTAAAAATGGCACACAGGAGCTGAAATGCGCGAGTCGGTTCACCCAGCTAGGTATTTCTTGGCCGCAAAGTATCTATTAATTGGGGTGTGATGATACATTTAGATGTATTTATGGGTATTTATTCATAAAGGTTACCTGTGTTAAAGAACCCGAAAAGTGGTTACAATTATTGTTCATAAGATGATAGCGATCTCCACGAAATTGGTTCCCCAATTCCTCGACAATGCGACGCACTTCCTCATATGTAAAGTCGGTACACCCAATTTGTATGCTCTGTCGGAACTGAAATTGTTCACCCAGCTCGTCGTGGTCGCGTGGAGTTATTTCAAAGACGCCAGTAAAGGGAAACGGATGGCCACCGTACGCAAACTCGGTGCCAAATGCTTCAACGCCGGAATGGAACACGCCAAGACCAATTGAAGTTGTATATTCATTAATCCAATACTGCCAATCAGATTAAATCGAATAAATTAGCATTAATCGGTTCGACCAATTGTAAAACTCTCACTCACCATGTCATAAACGTTGAGAATAACTGGCTCCCTTGTCCCCATATTGGAAGGCAAAAGCTCCTCGTTGCCATCTTTTGGGACACTTAGGCAGCTCGGAAACGACAGGTTGCACGGCAGCCCGTTGGAGAACATTGATTAAATGCGATGTTGGTTTTTATTTGTCCTGTACTAAACAAAAGATACATGAGCCACACACACACACTTGTAATAATATAAATTTGGTCAACAAACGTGAGTAGCTAATTATATATTTTTAGGTTTTCTTTAATTTCTTACTCGGACTTGAACTTTAATTGTTCACACTCACTCACATACGCATTTGTTCATTCACTTGTGTACTTGCATATGTGTACTTGTTACATACATATATGTATATCTTCATCTTTATAAACATACATACATATATACTTATGTGTTACAAATGTGTCACACCAAATAACTTACTCGAATATCTAATACCTAATATTCCATAATCCAGTGGAACTCAACAATTTCAATTCTTCAATTTAGCAGGCTTCCACATTAATAGTAGTATTTACTTTGGCGTCCTCTTTTAGTTTATGTACACAAAATTTTTTTGTTTATGGATTGTATTATAGAGTTGTGTCGGCCCAGTTCTAGGGTTGTTGTAACGATATATTTTTGCACGGTATTAATTTTCTGACGATTATAATATCGTTATCGATATTTGAGGGCGATATTTGTGCGATATTTATATTTAAAAATAATCATATTGCAAACTTTAATGGTGTTTATCGCTTGCGTGAGGTCTCACGTAAAATTTCCAACATATGTTTCCACCAACATCGCGCACCCATAGTCAACTGCTGATAGCTTAAAGCAGTGGTGCCCATCAGTGCTGCCAACTTTTTAAAGGAACAATAGCTGTTTTTGACCGGAAATATATCAGAAAAAAGCTGAAATTTTAAACGAAAAAGCTGAAAAAGAAACTGATGTGTTCTATAATGTATATTAACAATGTTCTAAAAATTTCTAATGATATTGTCGATTTGATCAAAATTTGTACCAAAATGTTATACTAAATGTTATACATCACCTATATCTCAACTAAACTCGTAGGAAAAGTTTTGCGCTAATGCTGAAACATTTCGTCCTATACGGCACAGAGCAGAGCGTTCCCGCACGCCGCTGTTTTCGTATTGTTCCGCAAATCGACTTTGAAAAGCTTACGGCCGAGTCGCCTACTAAAAAACACACAAATAAAACACCAGTACCAACAACAAAATTAAATCTACGTTGGGTAAGGCGAAAACAATATATTTTCGGCGCCTTCCATGTAAGTATGTTGTCTCTAAGATCTAGGTGTTCATATATACGAAAATAAACTATTCGTTTATCGTCCGATCGAAAACAAATTTGAGGACATGTACGGACAATAGTGTAAATCATATGTAACAAAACTCGATGCGCTAGCTTTAAACGTGCTCTTGTAATTCGACTTTGAGGAGTGGCACAAAAAAAAAATGTTTCTGGGAAGGACATATAACTAGAACGTACATACCAATTTTTGTGTTATAGTCTCTGAGATCTAGTTGTTCCAAAAAGGGACGGACGGACAGACAGACGGACAGGGCTCTATCTTCTGGGCTCTTAATGCTGATCAAGCATATATTTACTTGCACAGGATATTTTTCAGTCGGGACTTAATTTGTATTTATACCCTTGCAGAGCATATTATCATTTTGTCGCGAAATGTGTAACAATTGAAGGATGTGTGGTAGACCCATAAAGTATATATATATATATATTCTTGATCAGGAACCCGAGCTGAGTCGATAGCCGTCTGTTTCTATACAAACTGGTCTCTCAGTTAAATAACTTGGTACATGTTCGTCTTTTTGTTGCACGCACTACATACTATGTCAGTACCGGCAGGATTGGAGCACTATGTCATACAGCTGCCATAGGAACTATCGGATAAAAATCAGTCAAAACTTTTTGGTTTCTCAAAATATCTCAATCAAATTTAGAGATTGAGTTTTTGGTACAATTTTATACAGCCTGGTCAAAATTGGTTCAATTCGGACATCTATATCATAATGTTGCCATAGAATGATGGGCTGAGAATTAACTTTTAGTATAGAAATCTTTAATTTTTTTTTTCTTTTGATATCTTAACCAAACTCGCGCTTTGGCGACCAGATTTGGATGAAATTGGCCTACTTTATCATTAACTTGTCATATGTCGAAATTTGGAAGGGTATACAATCTTTGCAAGCGTGTAAATATTTGCATTAGATTTAATTACTTTAGATTATTATTTTTCGATAAACTACCTGGCTTTCATTATAACATTTTTAATTTATTTGATTTAAATTGATTTTCATGCAATTGCAATCTTTTTATTTTAGTAAGTAAATTTGTTGAATTTACCATAGTGACATTTTGTAGGGTATATAAACAGCTGTTTTCCCTAAATGTATGTTTGAATCTGCATCTATTAATGTACATTGTACATATATACAAATGTTTATTAACCTGTAAGTAATATAATACTGCGCATGTCAGAGATTTCAATTTGCAAACAACACGTGCTGACAACGGTCTTCAGTCGTCAGTAAGATAGCGACAACGAAAAAAGAGGGTTTCAAATTGCCGGCTCTCTCAGTTTGTTAGTTGTTCATTCATTTAGTCGTGGCGTCATTGGGAGACCCCATACCCATTATTTTAAGTGTCCGTGCCACCCGTACGCAGAGTCAATCGGATATAGTGGCATCAGCAACCTCCGTTGTGCTCTCAGTCCTTGCTGAGCGACGCGGAAGCACGGTTAAGGTTGAGTCAATTCAAACGAAAAAAGGAAATGTGCAACTTTTAACGCGCAGCCCAGGGAGACAGCAAAAAGTAGTATAGATATAAAAAAGTAAATTTTTTGTTGTGCAACATTATTTTTTTTGTCCACAATAAATAGAAGAGAATTTTCTAATTATACGCCACCAAATGTTACAAATATTCAAAAATTTAGTACTGCGCATCGCCGTTAAAATGTATCTCAGTGTGAAAATATATTAGTGTCAAAAATTGGAACCTCTGCTTATACAATTTATTTATAATATTAATATAGTTATTATAAAGTGTTTAAAAAATGTGCAAATAAAAATGGAAAACTCGCCGTCCAGTTCCATAGAAAAACAAATTGATCACTTTTTGGAGCATTTCAAACGCAGCGCTTCCAAGGCAATCGATGCCGAGTGGGGCAACGGCGCCGATTTCACCAATGGTCAGTCCGGCAGTCCACAACGACAGCCGCCATTGCAACGATTGCTACAACGGACCAAAAGTCGATCCAGTTGCCTAGACGTTTCAGAGTTATCAGGTAATGTACATATGAATATATATGTATGTTTTAATATGAATAAAGCAAGGACCCTAGAAGGCCGACACTCTTGCATTGTTTTATCGCTCTTCGCTTTCCCATAAAGTCGTATATTGATTTTCCATACTCCTTGAGTGTCACGGTTAAACTCATTTATTGTGACATTCATGCAATGAATATGAGTATGTAATTGGATTTTTGTGTAGAGTCGTCCTGAAATGAGGAAGTCTTGAATTCCATAAGATTATTGTTGCGTATCTAAAGTAGATTCAATAAGGATATGAGGAGAGTATTTTGAAAGAAAATCATAATACAAGCAAAACGCCTATCAAGCTTAAAGGGTAAGCTATTGTTAAGTATATATACATACAAGATCAACTAAGTATGCAGGTATTCTATGTGTAATGCATATGACACTTCTCAATTAGCTGCACTTTATTGGCCGCTCATATAATATATGTACACACGTATTTTGCATGCATTTGTACACGCATACATACATACATATCTACAACGGCATAGCTGTTGCAAAGTGTTACCCCCAATGCAATTGACATACCACTGCAAGTGGACTTCAATTCTATTTAGGGTAGACGATGCTTATTGGTAATCACCGGTAAGCAATTGTCATTTACTGCTGCTTCTTGCTTCTTTCCAAGCCCTCTATGCAACGATGGATGTGGCCTTGGTTTTTATTTATAAACATAAATACACTAGAAAGATAGAGACTTGTATTCAACTATAGCAGACCGATTGTAAACAAAGGAAGGGGTTCAAATTGGAAGGGCTTAGTACAAATATTTGTATGGCAGGCTTTTGGCTTTTGTTTTTTAGGTATCTCAACCAAACTCACAGGTTCTGTACTTTTTACTATTTGACCATTCTGAGAAAATTTGGTCAAGATCGGTCGACTATATCATATAGCTGCCATAGAAACAATCGGACACAAATTATCGCTTAGTTTTCTGAGCTATCTCAACCAATCTCACAGATTGGTTTAATCTCGATATGTCTAGAATTTTCCCGAAAAAGTTTGGCCTTTTTCGCAAAATCTGATTTTTCTCCCCCACCGGAATATTTAAAAAAAAAAATTATTTTATTGGTGATTGTAATTTTAATCAGATGATCGAAGTAATGAGCTCGAAGTGTAATTTTAATAAAATAGATAAATATAGTATGAAAATGATATATATATTATTTCTAGTGATGTAAAAAAAACATCGAAACATCGATTGATCGATTTTTGCTTAAACGATAATTGCGGTTTTTAACTCGATCTATTTTTCGCCGATTAATTGATTTAATTAAATCGATTTTCTTGAAAAATCGTCCTCTTGGAACATCCTTATAAAACGCGACAAAATACACACGCGGTGTCAAAATTTCATTCATAGAAAACTTTATTTTAACAAATATGCTGTAGTCAGTGTGAGCTATAATATTATTAACGTATATGTATATAAATAACATAATAAAATCATGTTACTGATCGCGAGCTGAGTTAAAATGTGTTATGCGTTAAAGTGTTCATTAACTTTTCTGTGTATTTATATGCATATGAAAAATCGATCAATCGATGTCGAAATTTCCCATTTTAAGAATCCGATTTTGAGATCGATGTTCAGTTTGGACTTACATCACTAATTATTTCAACAAAAGATATGAATCCCCGAGAGGAGATTTCCTTCATTGGACTGTGGCTGCTCAACGTTGGAGAAGATGAGGATTAACCCAGGCCAAAGCGCTTTTCCTGGGTGGAAAACCTTAATTTGACTCGGACAGAAAGACTGTTTGCTGAGCGAAATAGCACACTGATTAATTTTAGATTTTGTGAAACAGCTGATTGGCAATTGAAAATTAAACAGCAAGGCGCGAATGTAAAAAAGACGAAACAAAATCTGAAAAAAATTGTATAGGCATCTTAATTAATAGTTTGCTTTTGAAATAGTTAAGTATATTCAAATTTGTATATTTATTTTTTATGTCTCATCTTTTTATGCTCCAGCGCCATTGACTTGTTTACACTCTTAGCTGTAATTCCATTTATGAACATCGTGCTCAGAAAATAATTTTATTGCGCGCCAAGTTTTGGATACCCTTGTAGTGCCTTGTATAAGCCGTCAGATTCTTTACAAAATTTGTTAGATGTTGATTTCGAGCCGATCGTTCCTATGGCAGCTATATGATATAGTAATCCGATTTGCACTAAATTTGGTCAGGCTGTTTAAACTATACTAAACACACAAAGTGTGAGTTTGGATAAGATATCTTAAGAAACAAAAAAGTATTTCATACTAAATGTTGATTTTGAACCAATCGTTCCTTTGGCAGCTTTATGATATAGTAGTCCGGTTTGCATCAAATTTGGTCAGTCTATATAAATCTGTACCAAACACTAAATCTGTGACTGAGATATCTTAAGAAACAAAACCATTTTTCATATTAAAGGTTGATTTCGAACCGATCGTTCCTATGATCCGAACTTGCTGGTTATATGTACAGTAAAAAGACGGACCTGTGCCAAGTATCATCAAGATAGCTTCTAAACTGAGAGACTAGTTTGCATAGAAACAGATGGACGGATAGACAAACCGACGGACAGACGGACATGGCTTTATCGACTCAGCTCGTCGCCCTGATCAAGAATATATTTTATATTATACTTTACTAGGGCGCTGGCCCCCTGCTCGCTTCGCTCGCCAACCCCCGGCGCACTACGCTCGCTGAAATCTCGGGGAGAAATGTGGAATGAAAATAGGGAACACTTCTCACAGCTATAGCCGGACCTTATGTGATTTTTTATAAGATAGCGGGAAATGTGAATTCAAATTTTCCCTGCAATTGGACTTAAAAAAATAGTACTTGATATAATACCTGCTCGCTTCGCTCGCTGAAATCTCGGGGAGAAATGTGGAGTGAAAATAGAAAACACTTCCCACAGCTATACCCAGACCTTATGTCATTTCTAATAAGAAAGCGGTAAATGTTAATTGAATTTTTCCCTGCAATCGGACTTAAATTAATATTACTTTGTATAAGCAGGGGGCAAGCCCTCTAATGCTCGCTTCGCTGGCCAGCCCCGGGCTCGCTACGCTCGCTGAAATCTCGGGGAGAAATGTGGAGTGAAAATAGGGAACACTTCTCACAGCTATAGCCGGACCTTATGTCATTTGTAATAAGAAAGCGGGAAATACAAATTCAATTTTTCGCTGCAATTAAACTTAAAATAATAGTATTAGTACTTTATATAATATAGAGAATTTATATTTTCGCTGCTCGCTGTTTTAAAGTGATCGCTGCAATTGGATTATTGCAGCAAGAGCGAGTAACAGTGACATATACTGAAAATTGACTTTGAAAGTCGCAACATTAATAAATCGTAACACCCCCCCCCTTCCCTTCCCACTCCCCCTGTCCATCTTCTTTTGATTGTTTATTAATAGCATTAAAAGCCACTGTTCCTATGGCAGCTATACGATATAGTGATCCGATCTTGACCAAATTTTACAGAATGTTACAATCAGTACGAAATCCATAATCTGTGAGTTTGGTTAAGATAGCTAAAAAAACATCGAAGATCTTCATACAAAATTTTAATTTGCATCTGATTGCTCCTATGGCAGCTATATGATATAGTCATCCGATCTTTACCAAATTTTCACAGAATGTAACAATTAATAAAAATTACATAATCTGTGAGTTTGGTTAAGATAGCTAAAAAAACATCGAAGATCTTCATACAAAATATTAATTTGCATCTGATTGTTCCTATGGCATCTATATTATATAGTCATCCGATCTTGACCAAATTTTCTCAGGATGTAGCAGTGAGTAAGAAATACATAATCTGTGAGTTTCATTAAGATAGCTCAAAAAACAAAAAAAAAAGTTGTAGAAGGCAATTTTGACCCCCATTTTAGCGCCTTCCAATGGGAATATCAAAAAATCCCGTCTTATTGCACGATAATTATGTCTCTTATATTACTTTGCAGCTCTCCACTTAGCTTCGCAAACATTCCTTCCTCTGCCCGAGTCAAATTAAGTTTGTCCACCCAGCAAGAGCGCTTTGCCCTGGATTGGTTCTGCTCGTCATCATCGTTGAGCAACCATAGACCAATGCAAGCCATCGCCGCTAATTCCATCTCGCCATGTGAACTCATATATTTGACCTCAATAATAAAATATATAATAATTAATTACAAGAACACAAAAAATAAGTATATTTACCTATTTTATTCTGATAAAATAAAAAAAAAAATATGTTAACAAATAAATTCATGTTTTCTTCAAACTCCAATTTCATCGATTACTCGCTAAACGATAAAAATGTTATCTAAATGTGCCAGAAAAACCAACATGCTCGTTCTGCTGCCACAGGAAAATATTATTCATTTGAGCTGCTTCAATTAAAACAGCTGTCCAAATAATTTGTGTATCTTCTGTGCCAGCCTCTGGCATATGACACAACCGTTCACATTGCTCTGCTAATTTCTGTGGCACAGCTTTTAGTGTTCACATTGAGCTGTGCCCCTGTGGCACTGTGATGTGCCAGCCTGTGGCATAATTTAAACCTAGCATTAGGAAAACCCAATAAGGTCTGATATCGTGTTAGTGTTAGTTATTATTATTATGAGTAAGAAAGAATAAGATAGACTTCTGAATAGTAAAAGTTGGACCTCTGCATTGAAGACAAAGTAAAGTCTATTATAATCCGTACAGAGCACTCGAAAGGGTTCATGCAGGGAATAGTTATTAGTACAAAGATTAAGAGATAGTGGTACCAAATTACGGCGACGTCTGGCACGAACTGAGAAATTAATTTGACTTAATAAATATGAAGAGTCAATTTCACCAGCTACTAATTTAATCATAAACATGACGCCAAGCATAATGCTAGGTTTACATTGACTGGCACAGCCTGGCTTGGTGGTTAGAGTATTGTGAAGACCAAACACAAGAGCCATATTCCAGAATCGGACAAACAAGAGATACATAAAGTAATTATGTCGTCATCAAATTCCTTTGCCCATCGTTTGATCAACCCAAGAACTTGAGTCGCTTTACTGACTGTTAAAGCAATATGTGTGCCAAACTTCAGTTTATGGTCGAGGAGTGTACCAAGATCATTTACTTCATCTAATCTAGTAAGGGGTACCAAATCAATTCCACGACAAAGTGTGACGGCAAATCGAAAGCAGTTGCAGGAATCCCCTTAACATTGGCAAGAGAACAGCAGAGGAAGCTATAATTTCCGTTCATCTCATGGAGATGTGTCGTTTCGTTTTGAATAAGTACAAATGATCGGGTCATTGAAATGAGCGAAAAAACGTATTCATTGATTCATGAACTATATCGTTCATTTTGTTCAGTTCGTCGATTGCTCATCAACGCTTTTTTATTTTTTACTGTATTCAGCCTGAAGTCGCTCAAATATTTTCAAGGAAACTGTTGCTTCTTGTCATTTAAATTAAAAATCCTGAAGAGAGCGCAGTGGAACTTGGAATCAATTCGTGCAAAGAATGAAAAAAAAAAACAGTGAAATACTTAAGCGTATTCGCATTTGTCATTTAATCTAATTAAACAAATTAAAATTAATTTGATGTTTAAAAAATTGACTGATCTCATTAATGAACGATTGAATAGCTGAACATAATTGACCTATTCAGTGTTCTTCGTTCATGAACAACTTACCAATTGAACTAAATGACTGACCTAATTCAAGACTCAAAAATGAACGATTGAACTTATACAGCAAATTGAACTAAAAGTTCCATCACTACTATCTTAGAATTTTGTACGCCTTTGCCTCAGAGCAAACGGCGAAACAGCTGAGCTGGCATCACTGCTGTTATGTTATTTGTGTTAGTCTTCTTCTTTTAATCCGCCTTTGTATACCCGGTGTGTACTTAGTAAACTATATATATATTTAGTGATTTAAAGAACTGATGCAGCTTGAAGTAAATATATAAATATTTTTAAAAATGATATTGTATCATGTTACAAAAAAAAGAATTTTATGAGTCAAAGCAATCAATAATAAAAAGAAATATGATCCGAATGTGTATTTTTGATATTGCAAATTGTTTTCGTCGTCGATCATTCAAGTTGCTCGCTTTCGCGTACAAACAAACAAATTAAAAAGATAATGCTAGCTAGCAGTTGGTTGTAATAATTGTATAAGTGTTCCGCCCCATTATTGGGATCAGAAAAGCGGATTTTTTTTTGGATATGTGTAAGTCATAATTATGATTGTATGCGGGTGTTGTAACTTAACAGCTGTTGAATGAGCTCAGTAGATGAGCAGCTATAATCAATATTATTACTCGCTTTACCTTTAAAATAGTTCTTGTGGGTGACATAAATTACATTAACAGTGATCTGATATATTACTTTAACAGCATCCTTTATCTGTGTGAGCAAATTGTTTTCGAACATTATGAACATACATATTTATTTTAGTGTGTATGTACATACTTTATCTACTGTCAGCACCCCTCTTTGGGGTGTGCAATTTATTATGAAACAGAGGGTACATAAATCCATAGGCACATAGAGAACCTGACGAGTGAAAATATATATTTCTTTTTGCAGATTACCGGCAATTTTCAATCAATGGAATAAATATTTACGCAAACAAACAAAATAGAAGTATTTTCCATATATTACTTTGATAAAAACATAATGTCAATGGCAATGACGAGTAAAGTCAAATTTTACTGCAATTACTCGGAAATCACGTACACTGCCTTTAAAAAGGTTGACCGTGCGTGTGAATTTTGTATCTCGTAGAAGAAGAGTATTGTGTTTATTGCAATGTTTGTGACAGAAAGAAGGAGGCGTGGCAGACAATACAGTAAAAGATTATAATTTTTAATCATTTCTAGTCGATATAGAAACATCCTTCTGTATGAAATCCTGGATGTCAGAGTCTACCAAATAAAGCTCAAGAGCTAAAGAGTATTCACTAATATTTTTACCACCGGAGCTTTAAATGCATAGTTAAAACTAAAATACATACAAATGTTATTTAACGTTTATATTATATTTTTTGTTTTTAAAATAATAGTATAGGCATTTTGTTTAATGAATATCTTAATGCATTTATACATTTAAGCTATCTTTGTGATTGTGATTTAATTGAATGTTGGAAAAATAATGTGGTCCGCTATAGAGACATAAAGAAACATTATTTAAATACGATAATCTAATTTATATTTTGATATTGATATAATTTGTGGTAAAACTTTAAAGTTAAGAGAATGTTATTCTTAAAGTAAAGAGAATGTTTGTTAAAGTAAATAAAAATGAATAAAATCACATCTAAAGTTCAACTAGTGAGATAAATGAACTTTCTCTTATAGTTTTTACACATACATGTGTATTTTACATATACGTACTTTATTTTTATAAATATACATACATACATAGCCCTCATTTGGCAAGCTAAGTATAAAATGTTTTGAAAATGGCTTATGTCGCTGAGAGCACTTACTTGCACAGTTGCAAAGTTCACTAAACTCATTCAATTTATATAAATATTTGCAAAAGTGCACCTGTTCTTTTTTCTATTGCAAACTACCTATGAATTACTTAACTTAGATTTCCGTCAGTAAGTCCTCACCGTACAGGGTACCACAGGGTCGCGTGCGCTCGACTTTAGCCTTTTCGACTTCTTTAACCCTTACCAAAGTTGTAACGTGTGAAACGATCACCGAACCGGGCACATGGTATCTCACACTCTGTCTGATATCAAAGCATAAGCCTGAGAAAATGTCAAATAGAATAGTAATAATGCAGTATTAGTATTATGACATCAACTTCGTTTGCGTCTCTGCAGCGGGACGGAACCAACATTGCGGAACCAAGTCGCAGTACCTCAGTTGACAGAGGAGAGCAGTTTTTCAGTTAACTTTTCTATCTGTCTATCTGTGGATCTGTGTTCTCTATGTATATTTTGTGTGATCATTGAGTGAATAGCTGCTCACTTGATGCTCCAATTGGAACTGCAGTCGCGTAGTAGAAAGCTAAAAAAGTGGTTGGGGTTTTCTTTTTCTGCATTGGTCTTAAATTAAATTGAATTCTAACGATCGGGCAATCGCCTTGAAGCCAACTCTTCTCTCTACTTATCGTCTCTTACTCTTCCTCTCTCTCTCGCTGTCTGTTCCTCTCTCTCATTTTCTCACATTTCTCTCTGTTTGGTTGTCAGAGCAGCTGATGATGATGACTGTGCCAGAAAACGTTGGGACTCACTACACAGTTTCGTCGAGCGATAGCATACGAGTACACTGCTTTTCAGTTATGCGATTCTTTTTCTATTTGCGGTTGTTGTTGCCGGTGCGGAATATACATAAAGGAAAAAGTGCCTCATAAGTGTTATTACTCATTCCCGTTTATATCCGTATGTTTTTCATTCGCACAATTCAGGTGTTTGTCGCATACATATGCTTCCATATGGCACAAAGTCGGACAATCAAAACCAGATGTGATTTAACAATTTTTAGTGGATTTACATAGCACCGTGATCACAGTTGATATAACGAACCGTATGCATAGTTATCTAAAAGTCGTATAAATAGCTATAAGCGTATTCCGTACCGGTGACAGGTACTATGGGAAACCAGCAAAGTGAGCCTGATGGTATGTCAACGCGACAGATAGCTAAATATCTGTGATAAGAATTGCGTTCAATAATTTCGTATTTCGTAATTTACAGGATAGCGATTTTTTTAATTAACTGTGATATACAGTAAAATTATGGGGAAAATTATGTTATACGAATTTCAACAGGTGATGCATTTTCAAACAGTCAATTTCGATAAAGTGGACGATGTTTCGATGAAATTATAATTGACCTATTGCACTTTGCAATTATATACCCTGTCAATCAGAAGAGTTTAGTTCGATGATCGCAGAGTTACATTTTTCAACTACTATTCGAGTACATGCAAGGAGTTTATATACTAATATATTGACTCAATTAATCATTGCACGTATTGTAGAGCTATACGTATGTAACAGAAACCAACCTTTTTTTCATATTTACTTTTATGTTCTAACATTTATACTAACTTTTAATAGTTATGGTCAAAACCTTATTTATTTTAAATTTCTTTAATACTAATCTAAACTGTTGTTTTTGACCGTTTATGGGTACTTTTTAGCTTCATATTAAAAATGTAAAATAACTTAATTTGAATTTTTATTATAAAAATTTAACAGAAAAGTCTATCATGTTTCCTAGGAAATAAGGCCCCAAAAGTGAAAAAGAAAAAAGGCACCACTGCGATGAAATAGGGCCCCAAAAGTTACTTGCAATTGCATCATTCCTAAAAAGAAAAGTAACGGAAATACGCAAAAACAAAACTTTAAATATTTTAATCTTGGATTTTTGATAAAATTGATAAATTTCGCCTGCGGCGCTAACGTTAAAACAATTTTTTTATTTTTAAATAATGTAAATATTGGATAAATAATTGGTAAATATTGCCAAAATATTGGATATAGACTAGGAACTGTTTTGAAAGTTCCGTCAATTCTGCGATGGTATTTATTTTCTTTAATTGCATTATTATTTTTAAAGACAAAAATTTACAAAAACCATTTTTTGGTCTTCTAAAATACAATTCACACAATTCAATTCGAAATACAGTGGAGTCCCGATAATTTGAAATGGTAAGGGGATCACATTTTTTACGAATAACTCAGGAATTCAATTTCATAAAGGCGATATAACTGTCTGCAAAATCTAACGGTAATTTAACTACAAAAAATTTCGCAGTGCATTACGAATTTTATGTTAAGAGGTTACGAAACATAATTTCAGTTTATAAGAGGTTCAATATTCTTTGCTTTGCGAAAAATACTTCGAAATAACGAAGGGACCAAAATGTATGCAATCTTTACGAATTAACGAATTTTTTCAAGGGGTCACAATTTTTTATGAATTATTGAGGCTTTCGATTTAGCGAGGGATTCGACTTTACAAATAAAACTGAAATAGGGCCCCAAAAAATAATTTGGGATCTTATTTCATTTCCTTTTTGGGGTCTTATTTCATCATGAAATAATATTTTTTACGAAATAAGGCCCCAAAAAAGGAAATAAGGCCCCAAATGTAGTTGAAAATTTTTGTTGCTGTTTCCATTTAACTAATATGGGTCCCCAGAAAAAAAAACTCGATGTTAAGTTATGGTTAAATTTCAATCTGTCCTTCACATATAAGTTGTTGTTGCTGCGACATTGTATCGTCTGTGAGTATAACACTGTATAAATTGATGGTTCCTGCATTTACTTTAATGATCGGTACTTTTATTTGGTGATCCAATACCAATTGTATTTGTTGAATAAAACAGTAGGAAAATTCACCCGAGCGGCATTCCTGGGTGTCTAAAGTCCGATCTCCTTAGATCATTCCGCAAGAAAGTCATCGAAATCAACTAACGATTAAAATTAATTATATTTTAAACGACGTCTAGCTAGTGCACAATTTTTTCTTTAAATTTTTCATTTTAAGCTAAAAATCGTAAAAAAAAGAGCCAAAAAATCATAAATTTCTTTTTTAAAATATGTACAGATGTAAATATGAAAGTTCTGTCGCAGAAAAATTTGTTAAGTGAAAAAAGTGGTTTTTGGTAATGGTTGAAGTTTCTGTGTTGCCTAGTGATCTGATAATATTTTCATAGCAGAAACACTTCCTAAGAGACTAGAGTCCAAATTGTCTTGTTAGGCTAGGCTTTGTTTTTAGTGTTACGACTACTTATTGATCTACCCTCGTTTAAAAAGCGAATTAAGATACTGCTGTTCAATTCTTGGTAATAATGCAGTTTCGTTCATGTACCTGCTGTGATTACGGATGTCAATCGAACTTGACATTGATGTTTTGCAACTCTTTTAGCTAAACTATCAACTGAGACAAAGACCTCAGATGATAAAAAATCCACCTGCTAATAACCCCTTCCTCAATGAAAAGCCATAGCTAAAGAGATGGAGAGAGAAAAAGAGAGCATCAAACGCACGTCTACTTAAATGGGTCAAAGCTAAAAACAAAACGCACCATCCATAACCACTTCGCAGATATGGCATTTTACACATTCATGCTCACATTCACACAAGCATATTCATACATGAGTAAAAACACGAATGTTTTGTATACACAAGAAGTACTCTTAGCTGGTTAAGATATTGCTTAAGAAGTGTGTGTGGATGCATCATATATTTACATCCCAGTCGTTATATTTTTGGAAATCGTTCGCTGCATTTGAATTTTGAGTTAAATGAGATTTATTTGGTTTTCCTTTTTGTTTCCTCTAACAGACAATGATGTGGAAACTGCACTGGCCGAATCCCAGGCCATTGTAATGAGCGCATCGCAGACACAGCAATCACAGCAACGACAACAGCAGTTGGTCAACCATCATATGATCGACTCCCAAATCTCAGTTAGCAGTGGGGCTTCCATACAGACGGCGATCTTTCAATCGCTGAGCAGTTCGCCGGCGCATACGAGTCGCAGTACAGGACTCTTACAGCATACAACATCTACGATCAGCAGTAACTCGACCACCTCGATAAATTCACAAGGTGTCGCATATGCCGCCGAAGCGTTGAGCTCACAAAGGGCTACAGAACAGATCAACTCGTTGCTGGAGCACATTAGTCCAGCCCAAGCGGCGGCTGCGATGAGCGGTGAAGGTGTGCTTAACATAGCCGATGTGGCGGATCTGCTGCATCCACAGCATGCGATCATTACCGGAGGTCGTTCGCAGGAGGGTTGCCCGCTGATTATCTTCCCGGATAACAATAACTTCAACTCCATCGAAGAAGCCGATTACCAAAAGCTCATCTTGTACCTAAGCTCAGTGCCATCGTAAGTGAAGCTATCTTTTTGGCATATCTCGTTGTCTATTATTGATATTATCTCTTTTAAAGTCTCCAAGACGCAGATCTCGGATTCCATTTGATTATTGATCGTCGAAAGGATAGATGGACGTCGGTGAAAACGGCGTTGCAGCGAATTTCGGTGCGTAATTTGTGCTCCCGGCTAACTGTTTATTGAAATTAATAAAATCTCTAAATTGCAGATCTACTTTCCTGGTATTATACATGTGGTGTATGTCCTGCGGCCCTCGGGTCTCTTTCAGAAGGCCATCTCCGAGGTGAGCTCAAAGTTTTCCTCCAAAGATGAATATCGCTTTCGGCTTGTCGTCTGTTCATCTCTTGCCGATCTTCATGAATTTGTCGATTCGAGTCAGTTAACCCCCGATATGGGTGGCTCACTCATCTATTCGCATCACGAGTGGATTCAGCAGCGTATTGTAAGCATTTCCACCCCATTTTGTCGTGTTCTTTCTAACACAATTAACTTCTTGCAGTCTCTTGAGAAGTTTTCCAGCTTGACGCATCAAGTCTCTGCTGAGTTAGACGTGTTTATTCAGGCCATACATGACACGGAGTTCCCCAATTCCGTTGAGGCGACCAGAAAGCTATTGGAAGATCAGGGCGTAGACTATGCGAGATTGAAGGTTACTTTACGCTAATATTCCATAAAGGTTATATACTAACTTTTTATCATTTTCAGGATGAAATTCTTGCTGCTGCGAGACATGGCGAGACCCTCTTAAACAAGATCAAATCCAACGAGGAGCTAAAGGAGTTCTCCGAGCGCACCGGCAATGTCAGCGCCATTGAGAGGTACACTACAACTACTATGTATACACTACACAACATAAGTTTGGTGTTTTTGAATTGCCCTTTTACCGTATTCTGCAGTATTTGGTTCGATATTTTTAGCTCTTAACGTGTTTCGGTATTAACTTAACTAACTCCTTTTTTGATTAACTCTTGAAATCTATTCGCATTTGGTTTGTTTCTTATAGCTCTGCACTGGTTATTATCTAATAATACTTATCTATTATCTATATTACTTGTATTGAAAATATTTTGACAACATTCAACATTCGTTTCATTTCTTCTCATTCGAGTTTTGTGCTCTTTCGTGTTCTGCTTAGATCATAATCATATTTCCTTCATTATTTTCTTGTTAAAGTAGATGTCAAGTTTAATGAAAATACAAACAAAACTTTTGCTATTGTACATTTATAATAGTAAATATACTGAAAGAAAATGATCAAAAATTAGAAAAATGTACATAAATTTGATGGCTCAAGAAGGTTGTAACTCTTTAAATTCTGTACTATTGATATAAATATGACAGGCTGATACTTGAATATAATAATAATAATAATAATACTTAAAATTTCAAAATCTAAAAAAAGTAATCATGGTGTTGGTAGTTGGGATCACTGATCTATAATTTGCTGATGAAATATAAACCACCGTTAAGTAAATCGGTTGGAGTTGGGGTATCTCTTAGGCCCATAAGGTCATCATATATATTTAATGATTATAAAAAGTAAATTGTAAATGAAAGTGTTTAAATTTAAAATAAATGAAGTTACTTGTTGCATGCCAGATAAACTAATGACAGCGGCTTTGTAAATAAACTTTTGTTTAATTATAGAGAATGCATGCACATAATTGTTTATAAGTTGATTACAATCGATTCTAGCTTATATTTGATTATTTATAAACCTCAAATGTATAAACATCTAGTGGGTCTCAGAGATTGTCACATTCATTTAACTAAGCACAAGCACTTTCTAAAATTATGGTCACACAATCAAATATGTTTTTATTATATTAATGAGATGGCAATAAAATTTAAGCTCATCGTAATGTCAATCATCTCACTCGTCTCCTGTCTTTTATCTTTTCTGTCGCGTTCTCTTATTTGTCATACATTCGCGATGTTCACAAAATATTTTCAAATCGAAATGATAATTCAAATAATAAAACTTCAAAAATGAATCGAATAATATGATGATGTGCAGATCCAGTGCAGGGCAGCAAATACATCGCCAACAAATTATTTATCACCAACAATATAAGATTAAGCAACCCCAACATTATGATGATTGTCGCGATTACCGTAGACTTCTTGTCCAGCTGGAGGAAACGGAGCGACGCTTTGACGAGTTTTGGCGGACCCATCGCAATCGCCTGGAGCAGTGCCTCCGACTGCGCATGTTCGAGCAGGACTTTCGGGAACTGCAGGTGTGTTAATCAGTAGAAATCCCATACCCATTGGAGTTAATTATTTTAACTTTCTTTTGTAGATCATCTTTGATGGGCACCTAAAGATTGTGGCCGACATGACAGAGATTGGAGAGAGCGTCATTCGGGTCACCACACTCATTCAGGAAACGGAACAGTTTCGAGCCCTTATCAAATTGGACGTGGAACACGCTGAGAAGGTTATACAAACAGGACAGCAGCTGGTTGGCTCCCGCGGCGTATACCCCTGGGAGATTGTGCAGCCCAAGTGTGATGAACTGCAGCGTGTCTGTGACATCATCAGCATGCGACTCACAAAGCGCCTGGAGATTCTGGCGAAGAACAGCGAACTTATGGAGAGAGTTGAAAAGGTAAACAATGGGTAACAATGGACTTTACCGTTGATCTTTACTCACATTTCCAACTTCTTACTAGGCTAATCAATGGTGTGCCAATGGCGTGGAGCTTTTGGCATCCCAACGAATTGAGAAGTGCTCAGTTTCGGCAGATTTGGCTGAACAGAGTCTGCATGAAATTCAGGCATTTATTGAATCTGCTTCCGACTTTAAACTATCTAGTCCAAGTGAATTCAAGAAGATCTTCTTGGAAAGTACCACCCCAGAAACCAAAGCCCTCGTCTCTCAGGTAAGTTTTTTGATTGTTTTATCTATTAAATCGAGTTTGCATTCCATCAGAAATAAGATCTAAAGCGCTATAACTATGTTCGTCTCTGTCAGTCCATCTTTTTCTTTTTATGCCAAATATTAATTATAACATTCATATACCTTTAAAGGATTCATCTCATTCATGGAGCCCAAACGATGATTTAAAAGAGACTAGGTTTTTACAAAGTTATGGTGCTTTCTACGAACCGATATGTTTTATGTGACATTGTTTCATACAATCCAGAAGTATAACATTACATTTTACTGCAGGCTGATGAGATAAGATGGGTTGGACAAGCCTAACAACGGCCATTGACCCGTGAAGAGAAAGAGGCTTTTGTCTTTGATTGAACATTGAAAAAATGGCGCTTGGAATTGTGCTTCGGAACGTGCAATTGTGATATAACTCGCAGACAGGTTCTTAAAAGACTGTCTTCAACTAGTTGCCACTGCAGTTTAGCCATGTACGAGTACAGTTAGATAATAGCGATGAGAACAAAAATGGGGCATTCTTTAATTTAACTGCAAGAATAATGTCAATTAAATGCTTTTAACTGTAATGTATCAACAACTTGTCCATGTCACTCTTGGGATAAGCTACTCATTGTTAAGACAATATGAACTTGTATTTGAAATTAGTATTAAATCAAGATATCCGTAACTCATTTTATACATATCAAATGTGTAAAATGTATGTAAAGATTAGATTGCCTTCATTTATGCACAATCATTTGTTGAATACAAGAACAAGACTTATTGAGATTTATGTTAAAGCTCTCCCATTTAGTTTTCGTTTTCAAACATGTTTGATTGTTACAACTGATACACCTCTCAGCATCATCTCCTGCATCGAACGCAACATGTTCGTTGTCTAAGTTCGAGTTCGAGTATAAGAAGTAGAACAGTATAATCAGAAGTTAGGGACGACGCGTCGTTGATTACAAATATTACAACTTTACTTACTTGTGCCTTTGGTTAAGTCGTATCTTTGCATCATTTAGTCATGTTTAATTGTTAAGATCGATACTTATATAGATTAAAATAAAGCCAAAGTATGTACGTATAAATCAGAGACCTAAAATACTATTTGGAAAGGAATAAGCTCAAGGGTCCAAAAATTGAAATCAAACTTGGTTGGCCTCCATCTGATTGAAACAGAGCTACAGAATGACCCATATTCTTAGCCGCATAAAAATTCAAGTTTTTTTGGTTTGGTATTTATTCGTTTTAAGCAATAAGTAAAAAGTAGTTGACGGTGTGGAAATGGGTCAACCAGACCCGTTTAGTCGTTTGGACCCCACAGTGCCGCGCAAATATTCTTTAAGAATTTACATTTTTCTGGATTTCTTCTTTATATATGTATATAGTGTGCGTGTGCGTGCTTGTGTGTGATGATTTTGACACAATTCAGCCTAGTTCTCTGAACCGATCGACCGCTTTTATTCCAGTTTTATTTTTGCGGTTTGACCAGTTACCAAACTGGATATCCTTGTGTCTGCGATAACCAGATGATTATTAAAGAATTCTTTGATAGTTTGATAACGATTAACTTATGTATCTATTACTCAAGCCTGAGTTGCATCATGGCATAGTTGGCTAGCCTACTTTCCCTTGCTTGGGGGCCAGCAATACATTTATAAGTAAACCTGATTTTCTAACTTATTACAAGTTCAACAGTGCCTCGAGTTGAATTAGTTGTAACGACATGTCATTTGCTAGTAATATCAAATATGGGTATTTGTGATGTATCTAAATTTCGACACAGGAAGATCGCACATACTACTCATACTCTTATAAAAAGCAGCCAGACGTTGTCTATTGCCATCAAAAGCGGAAAATCCATTCAAAATGCAGAGACAAGTGCGCTTGCGTATTCAAGTACCTATGTACATAGTACATGTACATAGTACATGTAGGTATCAAGTCCCCGCCTTGAGTTCATTCACAGCATTGGCGCCGTCTCCTGCAAAGGTCAGCGGAAGTTCAAGTAAGCTAACTGGTCGTGCATCTTGATAAGTGCCTCTTCGAGTATAAAGCTTTGGCTACTGCCAGAGTTGTCAGCGTTTTCTAAAAATTTTATATTAAAATTAATGGAATGATAAAGACATAAATTTTTAAGATATTTTACGGCGGCTCGGTTTTTAATAAAATTCCGTGAGATTTTCTTAATGTTTCCTTTTGTATATTGAAGATGCAGGACCAAATAAATTAAGGTGCGTTCGACAACCCTGGAAATGTCACCAGTAGTAACAATTTATGGCAAAAGCAGGCAAATAAAAAACATTTAATAAATTACAAAATACTTACGAATATGTGTTTGGTTAGCTCATCGATAGATCGTCGACTGTATTTTGTTATGCACGTGTTGCATGGAGTTTTGCAGAAACCCATATAACTGGTCAGTGCCTGCCACATCGATGTCTGCCGCCTGTGGCATGCTGAAGATGCGCCTTTACATTGTTGACAATAAGCCCGATGCCCAAAGCCCGATGCCCGTTGCCGACCTGGCGAAAGCAAAAGTGAAAGCGGCAACTGTGTTGTTGTCTTCATCAATTACGTAAAATGTCAAATGTCACGACATTGCCAAATGCCAAACGATGTCCTATGGACAAAATTTGATTATGTAACACTGCCAGTTATCATTGAATAATTCGAGATCTGCACTTAAGGAAGTCAGCACAGCTTTACATTAGATTAATTAATCGTGATATTCATATATATATAAACAAGCCTGCAAACCTCCAAAATTTTTAAGAAGGTTCTGTTCGCTGCTTAGAACCCTAGAGCAAGATTTGATTTGACTTATTTGAATTTAAAAAATTCTAAAATTTTGTACATGAAATATTTCTAATTCTTTAAAGGAATTTCATCTAAGAAAAAGATTTTTAATTTTTCAAAATTCACTAGCTTCTTTATGCACTGAGTTTCGAAGAAAGTGGAAAGATCTGGGAGGCTGAAATTTTTATGAAAATATGAAATGCACAATATATTTAACATTTTATGTGAGTACAATGCATTACCTTTATTTCTTAAGCAGCCCAACAAGTAAGTGGTGCTTAAGCGCAGAGGTGTTTAAATACGTGTATCAAACTATAAATATTATGTATATAACATGAAATTAGAGACACAATGGCGGCAAAACTAAAGGTTTCTTTTACTCTGACATTTTAATTAAAGTAGAAACTAGACTTTAGTAAGAAAATAAATATTTTTCAGAAACTAAAACCTTTTTTTTCTAAAGATATTTCAACCCAATTCAGAGATTGGCCTTTCTTTCCAAATCTGGCCCTTTTCCTGCCAAATCTTGCCTTTTCCTCGTCAAATCTGGATTTTTACCCCAAATTTGATTTCTGTTCCCTGCCAATTCTGGACACTTTCCCGCCAAATTTAGCCTTTTTCCTGCCGAATCTTTCTGTATTCCGCATTTGATTTTAAATTAATAAATTTGAATTATATAAAATCTCTCAACAATCATTTTGTGGTTGAAAATAACACATTTGTAAAATAGAACACAATTTGAACAATACATTTTTTTAGAGACCGATATCCAAATGTGATGTTTTTATTGTTAACAATTTTCTGTAAAAAGTAGTAATTGGTGATAAAATTATCTGCTGAATGGCCCCATTGTTTGCCATTAACATTATTTTTTTTTTATAAATTCAACGCATTTCTAATCTGTAATGAAAATGGAATATGTTTTTATTCAAAAAAGTTGCATTTCAAGAAAAAAAATAGAGACCAATTGACAAGTCAGCCGCGCCTGCGTGATTCGGTGAGGAGTTGATGCACTTTCGTTGTGGCACAAATTTCATTGTTACTTGTGTTGTTGTATGGCACCTGCAGCAAAGTGTCTCAGCTTTACGAACAACACTTTGGTTTTCAACTCTTTCTATTTTACCATGGCTCTACTGAGTTTTTCACTCACAACAAATCACGGTGAAATCGCGGGCGAATGCCACTAAATTCTCCTACATAATTATAAACATGGCTATTTTGCATCTACACTTGTCGCTGCCTTCATTACACTATCCGCAATGTTGTGCAAATGCATTCTGCTTGTTGAACGCCATGACTCTGCCGTAGGACATGTTTTGGCAATTGAATTGTAGTGTGTAAGCGTAAGCAATTATTTATAAATAACAAAAATTGACGAATTTTTCGACAAACTACTAGATGAACGATATTTGTTTAAGTAGTAGTTCGTTCCTTAAGTTTATCATGTAGGTCAATTGATCGATCTAAACGTGAAAAAAAGTATTTTTTCAGTAATGAAATAAAAGAATAATATAAAATATAACTAAGTTTATACTTTTTTGTATTAACTTAGATTTTTTAGTGGTCTTGTTAAGCTGACAAAATAGTTCCCTAGTTTCGCAACTTGATACTTTCTCTTTACAATGACAGACTCTAAGAACTTGTATCATTTTTAGTCTTTCAAGCACAACAATATTGTACAAAATAAAGAGTTGATTGACCGTTTGAAAAGCTCCGGTAAATCTGATTGTTTAGTTGAGCAAGTGACAATGAAAAGCTTAAAATGCCTTTATTTTATTTAATACAATTGTGGGCTTCTTTTATTCTTGACTCATTGTACTTACATCGACTATGTAGATGAAACAACTTTCCAAAATCAGACAAATGAGCCGAGAACATGCTGGCAATATTTTTACTGTACATACCTATATAATACCGCTCGCCTCTTATTTTAAATTGAAACATTAATACTTGCAAATAATAACTAATTAAATTATATTGATTGTTGCAGGTTTTGCAGCGCATTGACGATGTGTCGTTGATGTGCGACAAGCGCATTGCGAGCCTGAAGAAACTGGCATTGAAACCACCGCGTCCTGTGCAACAAGTGACCCCCGAGCCTGCTGTGCCCCTGCAACCTCCGGGCGGAGCGCCCCACCTGTTGCGCCGTAAACAAATTAAGGTAAGTGTCCAATTCACGTAGTCATTGTATGCTCCCAGTTAAAGAGATGGAACTGAGAGTGGAATTCAGACTGCGGCTTATTAACCGCTTGCTGAATATGCAATATTTGCATTTGCATTTTTGAGGCGCACGAAAAGCGTAAGATTCCTAATTAAACAATGACACCGCCACATTACTCTGACTCTAGGTTGGTTGTCTTACAAATTTCTTTTCGTTGTATTTAGATTTGTCGTACAAATTTCAAGTTCATTGTGCAAAATTCACACGTTGCTTGTTTTTATCTGGCCAAAAGATTCAGGCAAGCTGCGGCTGAGGCCAATTGTATTTGGCCAAAACCATAAAGCAGCTCAACAAACTAACAATAGCCGTGGGCCAAACAATGCCAAGCCAAGACGCTTTACTTACCATGATAAGACAAATGGCCCAGCAACAAGTTTCACTTTTACCGACTGCGTAAATCATAGATTACGGTGCCGGCGAAGACAACATCGACCCAAAGCTCCGGGCAAGCTGTGCCAAGGAGCAGGGGGAAGGACGGGAAGAGGCGTCAGTTCCATTAAAAGTCGTATGGAGTCCAAATGCTTGACCATCAGCCAACCGAAATTTCATAATTACCTTCTCCGAGTCGCACAATTGTGCAGCAGACAGTCCATAATTGAGTTGAGCCCTCGATGTCTTTTACCATTAGGTTTATTTAATGAAAGACAACCTAAAAACATTTATGTTCAACCATTAACGGAGTGTTTCCATTTACACTGCTTGCTTGATTTTGAAGTCTAAGTATGACATAGTATTATTTATCTATTAATAGCTCAAAAAATGATACGAGAGATAATAGAAGACAGTTTGTTTGATAAGAATAGATGATCAGATAGCAAAATAAATCTATGGATATCTGGTATATACACTGATAGATATCTATATAGAAAGATATTCATTTCAGTCACATAAGTAGTCAAATAGATTTATACTATGTATCAGAGAATCAAACTAAAACGAATATCGTCATGCTTGCCCTTTAGTTTGCAGTTAACAGCTATGCAAAATCTTTCCTATTCATAAAGTTTTCCTTTGTATTTTCAAATAAACCAAAGGTTTGCATGTGGTTATCGTTTTTTGTATTTTTATATTTTATAATTTTTAATAAATACCTAGTATACAAATATGCCTAAAACCTGAGGCGGTCAGAACTGAAACTTCGGTTAGTTAACTTTTATTTCGCTTTGGAGATATTCGGCTTTAGGGCTTCCGTATAAGGCAAAAATTAGTTTTGAATAATGTTACTAATTTCATTCGATTGATACCGGTTTACGGTTTAAATCCCAGATATATATATATATATAACAACTGCAATTTGTCTATACGTATATCGTTTACACTCGCTTACAGACAGTTAGTCGTTGACTGACTCCAGTGCAAACCTGGCTTAAGAAAGGGGAAAATAGCTCGCCAAAGGTTGAAGTGGCAAATTAACATTTCCGTTGGCTGCAGTAATAACGCTTTTCAATTCCGCATTGCCAATGAAGCAATTGCATTCTAAATTATGCTTATCTGGATTACTGTTAACTGTGCAGTTTCCCGTTGAGCATTCATTTTCCAGTCTTGTGTTTAGAAACGATTGTCTCGATCCCTATAAACTGCCAGTTACAATCAAATTGAACACTATGTAAACAATCGATATTCGATTTGATAAGCATTTGAAAAAGATTTGGGTTTCTGTACACATTAAATTCTACTTATGTATATACATAATGATAACTCTCTGATGGCATTTCAATCGTAATTTAAATTTGTTTTTCTATTGAAGTGCATTTTATTTTTTTAAAGTATTTAGAGTAAATTCGAATGCATTCGATACTCATTAACTTGATTGTCATTTGAAATACATTTGTAATGCTTCTGTTTTTTGTTGAATGACTGGAGAATTAAGGCTAACACTCTGGGTGTAAAGATGAAAATATACTTTCTAATACGATGTCATCTGAACGAGTTCATTTACTGCAGCCTGCATGCAAGTCATTCCAATTTTCAGCACAGCTTTTTGCTCAACTGTTCATAATTTCGCACAGTTTTTGTCTCTTTGCCGGCGCCGTTGATCTTCTTGTGCCTGAGGCCGAAGTTTAATGCAGTTCTTTAGCCGTCTGTCCACATGAGCGATGACTGCTGTCAGGCTATTGTCTATGCTACAAAAATACTAGTATGTTGTGGCTACAAGTTCTTGCCTTGTTGTACTACCAAATAGCAAGTGCCTAGCATAAGGTACTTACACAATCGTCAACACTCGGCATTCATAATGTCTTGGATGTTTTCTCAGATTCACAAAACTAACGTCGATTTCTCCAGTACAGGTGGCTATCATTGAGCAATTAATCGAAAGTCTTTACGCGTTTCGCTGTTAATTGTTTTTTTTTTTATTTATTGATTCAAATCAAATAATTTCCAAAAAAGGGGAGACTGACTGAGACTAAGCTCCCTCTTCCCAACTGAAATACTAAGACAGATGCTTCTGTCTTTCTGTCTGGCCGTCTCTCTGTCTATTTGTGATTGTGTTGCATTCACAGCTTTTCCATAATTAAATAATTAATCGTCATTTGATTAGGCTTGCTAATGCTAATGCTAAGCTATGCGCATTTTCACTTTCACATTTGTACAACATAGCGTATGCGCGATATTAAAAATTATTATATGAGTACGAGACACGACCAATTGAATGTGTCGCCATCGCGCAACAACACATAAACAATTTCCATTGTTGTTGTCGCTTCAAAGAAACGCAACTGGGTTAAGTTAGTGCAGCAAGCAGATACATTACGTACTTGGGGCACGTATCTGATTGATACCACATGTGACTGTCATCAACTTTCTTAAAGATACTTTTCTATTTCTTTTGAAATGGGTTAGTTAATAATCTATATAATTAACTGCATCCAATTCCCCTTCAAGCCATCTTACTGAGAAGGAAAGAAATATGCATCAAAATTTTTATACGATTTGGATCTACTCACAATTTGACAATACTCCTCGCATTCGGTTTTGCTGTAGAAACGATTCTCATTGCCACCACAGCCGGAATAGATGAACTGTTTGCATTTCCTAAGCTTGGAGAAGTAGTGCCACCTTCGGATCTTCGCCTTGCAAGAACCATATCGTGGGGGCTCACTGCAAATAGCTATTGGGAGGAGTAATAAGTTGAGAGTCCTCCTATTAGACTAGACCCACGGCTACCCATGCGATGCATTAAGTCCTCGACGGTCCAGGCAGAGATCAAGGATAGACACATTAGGAGAACCAAGCAAGAGTAACCAATTCTAAGCAGTTTGATGTTCATTTTACTCGGAAAAATTCAATTTGAAGTTTTCTTTAGGAGCACTTAATGCAAAATAAGGCCAAAATAAATGCCTTTTATATAAAAATCCGGTAACAAAGAAAAAATTTACAACAGTTTCATACATGTTACGCATCAGCTAGGAATATTGCTGCACCTGAGCCTGCTAGACTGGGCAATACTCTGTATAACTATCAGAAAAATAATCTTAAATATGCTATCTTGCTCTCTTCGCCTGTAACATACACGTTCACAAGTCTATAACGCTGCTTTTTAAGTAGTTGCAGTGCATTACAGCTGTTCTTGTCGAATAACTAATTACAATTGTTAAATGGACAAAGATTAAAAAAAAGACATAATAAATCAATGAATTGAGTGTGTTTTCTTTGTGTGATTTAATCGCTAACTTCTTAAGAGTGCTCAGTGTGAGTGTAAGTGCATTTCACTTTCACTGCGAGCTTAATCAAGTCAAGATCCAAATCCAAACTTAAATTCAAGTTTCTCAAAGTTATACATCGACATTCGGCAAATTTCTAAAAGCGACAAAAAACAACAACAACGATGAGTGCAACATGTTATGCATGTCAATCAAGATGATGGCCAAAAAAAAAATAAATAAAATGCCAAGAGCCATGTTAGTAAGCTATCCAATTGGCCAGACCCGCCGGTAGTGTCGATGTATCGTGTACGCCCAAGAATTTCACTCAACAAGTCAACATCACGTTGTGTGCGGGCAACGACATGACATGGCAGCCTTTAGGCCTGGTCAAAGTACTTGAAGCATTCGAAAAGTATTTGACAGATACGCAATGTATCTGCAGTTGCCTAATTGCGAACACGTACGTATCTGCGAGATACTATTTAGCATTGCCTTGAGAACTTTCACGATGCTTCCGGACGCAGTTAACTGGATCTACCAGACTTCAGAAAATATCTCCATTTTCATGTGCAGACCGTCTCGATCTTCCGCCCTTTGATGAAGCTGGTGAAAAGGTCATAAAAAGTTTCTGCCAACTCAGAGTTTAGCTAAGTGTTGAGTGTCTGTTGAGCTACGTGAAAAGTATCTTTTACTTGTGTTGGTAGTGAAATCTGTTAAGGTATATCGTAAGATATTGCGCAAAATTATTTGGCAATACAAGTATGTGCGTTAATGTGCCATAATAAGAATCTCATAATCTCACAACTGGATTAAGTCGGGTCAACTCTTAACGCTCATTAAGTCGAGCTTTTTGATAGTTTAAATTTCGCTGTCAGAAATTCGGCCAGAAAGGCCATTAGGGCCACAGTTATGCCCAAAACCCAGACTACCAGAATGCCGGCAAAGTTGGACATGCCCAGGGTGACGGGTTCGATGTTGATATCATCTTGATCCTGACCAACACCTGGCATGGTACTCTCGACCTGCTGCTGCAGCTGCACGTTGAGATTGTCGGCAACCACGCGGTATTCCCAGTACTTGTCAAAGCCCGAAGAATGCCAGCGGTAGACAAGATCGTTAAAGCTTCCGAGAAGAGGCCAAAGACGTGGCACAAACGCGACCGTGTACTGATAATAGAGATCCTCCTGCATGATCACCATCTGATCGATGGCTTCTGCTGTGAGGTAATCTGCAATCGCAAAGTGACCTGCACAGGAATAAGAGGATGACAAGGACTACGGATGAGGTGATATTGTAATGGGTATATACCAAAGGGTAATCGTTCCACGGTAAAACCCATGTGTCCAGTTTTTGCCAATTGAAGCAACTCCTCATCGCTATAGATGTGAAAGTTACTCAGTAGATCCTGCACAAGGGTCTGTCAGAAGAACGATTTGGATAAAAGATCTCAGATATTGAGTACGGTAACTTACATCGTCGGATTCACGTATTGCCGATACCCACGCCTCCGAGTTGGCCGCCCACTGCAATCGATGGCTCTGCATCCTCTGTAGTGTGTCAGCCGCCTCTCCGAGACTGGGAATGGTTAAAATGCTAGCCAGGCCTCCTCCGTAGATGCTCGTGATTATGATATCATTGAGAAAGCAGGAGAAGAGCAGCACGCGAACCGTGACGGATCTCACATTGCTGTTTCCAGGTTGTGAGATAAACAGCTTGAAGGTTGTGACCAAGCCAAATGCCCAACTGCTCCACCAGCTTTTATCTTCGATGTCCTTTATTTCGTATAGGTCTTGCTCACTCCGGTGCGCCAACACCAGACCTAACGTCTCGATGCTCAGGCAGAAGAGCACGGCAGCCCACAATGTACCCTGGAAGGGTTGCAGGGGCAGGTACCAGCTGGCCAGACGATAGGGTGCCGGCACCAAGCATGTGATGCCGGATCTCACCAGATACATGGACAGGTCCAAATAGGTGTAATCGTCCAACCAGGAGTACATGGCGCCTATGCAAATATCTGCCTTGTGCTGAATGATCATCCCCATGGCCCCATCTCCTGACATATTTGGGTAGATGGTGCCCCAGTCGTACGCATCAGCTGAAAAGGGAATCGATGATCGATTTTCTCAATATAATTTACATGGTATCCTACATATTCCTTACTTACATGTGTCGATCTGCACGGTGCAATTAAACTGGGCACAAAAGTTGAGCACAATTCGCGTCTCGGTTCCATCGATATAGACTGCGGCCTGGTCCGACTCGGAAGCTACTCCAACATCCCGAGCATTGCTCGGATAACCTTTGCTCTGTAAAGAAAAGCGATATGAGTTTCAGTTGGTAATCGATATTTGTATTTTTGCCTTTACCTGCACTTGCTTAATGACCGTGTAGGGTCTGTAGTCGAAGCCGGCTATGATCACTTCGCGTCCCTGAAGATCGCGCAGTTTGTCGGGAAAGAGAAATGCTTTCGACTGAAACTCCTCCTTGCTGGCATCAAAGCGATCAAGTAACAGCAACCGAGCAGGCCCCTCAGATCTTGGTCCCACATACTTGTTCGTCTTCAGCTCAAAAATAGATCCATTCGCAGATGATCGCACAACAAACAGAATGTTGGGTTGATCTTAGAGGAAAGAATGTGTATCTTCATCAAATTAAAAATCAACTGGATTCACTTACCCTGAAAAAAGTAATCGCGACAGCAAGAATCATCTAATTTTTTATCGATGTGGGCAAACACAAATCTGTTGTGCAAACTTCGCCAAATGGAGTACAGCGATGCCTTCAAAAAGGCATCAACAAATCGGGGAATATGTTCGCCAAATACGAGAAAACTCTATCAGAGAGAGAGAGAGAGACGCGTTTGCAATGAGGTTACTTAATTGCCAGATCCTACCTCGCAATGTGACATCTCAATGGATATGGTCAGCATGAGCATCAAATCGTCATAGGTCAAGTCGTTTTCCTTTAGCTGCTGCTGCTTGGCCTCCATATTGACAACATTCCTCTCGAAGCTCCCGGCTAGCGTCTTTATCTGGATGTCCACGAAGCTAGAGTAATTCGTTGCCTTACCTTGCAGCTGCCACTCGAAGTCATCGTGCCACAGGATGCAAATGGTAGACTCAGTCAAGTATCTTTCAACTAAACAAGTTGCAAGTCAGAAATAATCCCAGATATATTTATATATGATCTTACTTATGATATTCAGAATAAGCGACCAACTGTTGTCAATGAGCAACATTTTCTTAGGTTTGCAACCTTTAAAGACTCTGGTTGTATCACAACTGAGACCGCATAGTCATCCAGTGTTCATTGAGTATTCATTTCTAATCTGTTTGTTCTACTGTCCCACAAATTAAGCAATTGGCCAAAACTGTTGAGTAATCGCTGTAAACAACGGAGGCAATTTCTCTTTTATTGGCTTCAACGAAAAGTCTCGCGATTGTTTTAAGTGAAAGCAAATGCTTCATTTCAATATTCCCTCTTCCCTCTTAACCTTTCCCGAGACACGCTACTAAATTGTGTAAAACAAATTACACGTAGTACTCAAAACCAGAAGGAAGGTCAACAATAATTTTCGAAATGCATTTACAAATAAATTAGAAGGCTATTCTAATAGCCAGCTATGAGCATAATACGTACTACTAATTACTAATCACTAATCAGTCAGATACAGAACTTAAGAGTTTAAGATATTAAAGCGAAATTGAAACCAGGCGAAATATCAAAAATTGAAAAATGATCGAAACTATGAAAAATAAACAATCGACTGTACTAATTACAGAGTACGAATTTTAGCTATGGTAGTTAGCCTTGTTTTATACTGTTAATAAAAAACATGATAATTTATTGAAGCATCTCTTTATCGAAATACTTACAATAGGATTTTAACAACGCTAGTTTTCACTAGCAGGCAACAATTTATCCCAGCTCGATTAAAAACAAAAGAAGATATTTTTTTTTATTATTATTATTTTCTTCATAAAGAAGCAGTACTCATATTCAAGACAAAACTTAGTATTGTTTCGACCAAATGACACTAATTGCGAATGATGCTTATTAATAATACGCAAGACATTGGCAACTGGAATACTGGTTCATATACTTTACAAATATTTTGAAAAATAAGATAATTCATTTTTTGGCTACATGGAACATTCTTTCATCATGATATGTATGCAAAATCTACTTGGCATAACACGATATATAATTTTGTATAAGAGTCGATTAGGGAAATTCCATAAGTGGAGAAACATGATCAGGAAAATTAAATAAAAAAGGTGTCAACATTTTTTTTAATCTTTGAACAGGTTTTTCATACAGTAGTTTCTTGTATGTATTCACTATAGTATGGCCGATTATTGTACTTATTGTATTAAACATTGTGCAAAGGATGTATTGTGTGTAGCTTTTTTAAAAATGATATCCCATACAAAAGATCATCATTTTGTCTTTGCGTTGATCAACTTTGTTGCCAAACAGAAATTGACACCAATTTAATATATCTTTGTCTTCAAACTAGATATAACTATGCATTTCATAGACAGATAAAAGACGCTCTTCCTTTTCCACATGTTAGGTACATTCCCCAACTTTATAGCCAAGATGTCGGTTCGAGTTTTAAGTTTCTATGGAACAATCAAGTAAAGAGTCTTGCTCATTGAACAATAATAAAGAAATAAACAATAGAATGATGGCCACATTTATCAGCTACCGAATTTGGTAATACGATTACCAATGTCAACATTGGTGAAATGAACTTTATCAAGGCCAAATAGAGTTTGGGAATACCACGACATGATCTAAGTTCGAATATATTGAGAATGTCAAAGTTTTCAGGGAGTGTATGTATATTAAATGTGGTGTCGTCATCGATTACACATGGCTTACACGCAGTTATTAGCCGTAACGCTGATATGGGCCACATATTAAATACAAGTTAAGTGCAGCAATGCCGCATTAGCTTTTGTCACTGAGCTGGCCAAAAGAAATTATAAATTAAATTTCTGTTTAATGGCATTACATTTCCTTCAAATACGCGTACGCGTACCCGTAAGATACTTATTTGTTATGAGATTGTTTTCTCCATTTTGTTGTGTTTTCTTTTCTTTTCATTTCTTTAGTTTTGTTTAATTGAATGAATGAAAAGTTAAGGTTTCTTGCTGCACCGATTTAAGTCGAGTTTATTGCGTTTCACTTTCAATTGAACTCACCGATTTGGCTATGGTATGCCTTGGGGCTCTGTCTTCCCAATGTTAACACATACATACTTACATATATGGAGCTCCTACTCAAGCGTAATCCTTTTGCGGACAAATAGCTTCCGTTTCACATATGTAATTGCGAAAGCCGGTAGACGCCCAGTAACCAAACTTATCCAATGTAACATATGTGTGTATTGCATGTTTTTACCCATAAACCGATAAGCACGAACCTACAAATTAAGCTGTTCATTGGCTGCCACTCGAAAATCACAAACATTTCATCGTATATTACGTATATAACATATGTATATGCTTCTTTATAACCTTATATCTATATCAAAATACTCTGCAAACAGTAGTAAGATACCTTATCATAGGCAAATTAAAACAACGAAATGAATAAAAGTTTCTATGTTTATTAAACGATTGCTATATGAACCAATAATGAGAAACAAGAAAGTTCAAGCAAATAATTTCAAAACTGTACTTGAAGGTTGAGAGTAAATAAATATAGTTATTGCTTTAAGTACTTATAAATGTTTGACTTTTAGCCTCTTCTAAACTGTACAAAAATTACATTCAACTTATGGCTGCCATTCTCACAGGCTAAAACACACATAAAGTCAAACTCAGCTTGCCATCTATTTTTTTATGTTTGCACCTTAGAATTCACAACTGGTTCTAACAGATGATAGAGACTGGCATCTCTTGAAATATATGTATATACCAAGCCTTGCTGTTTGTCTTTTGACAAGTATTCTTGTGTGTTCTTTATAAGTAGACCTAACTAAATACGCTTTATTTTAAAGATACTCTTTATTCTATGCGAATACTCAGCGTTAGATTGGGAAAGATATTGGATGGATGGATTATGAGTAAGCAAACAAATGTTTTCTTTCATAAAGGAAATAAAACCCTCTTTTCCCTCAAGTGGCTCATCTTCTTCGAATAAAATCTAAGCTGTAAACAAACAGGTTTCGATTGCAGCATCTGCTGAAACGGTTCGCTTACAACCGTTTATAACTGCTTGCAACATGTTGTAAACAAACTTTGGGTAGCTGTGTTCGTTGTAAGGCGACTGAGCTACAGTTGAAGCCGATCTTTCGAACAGCACGCAACATCGCCGCGGATTCAAGTTTTCACCGAAAGATATACGAGCGAAACGCGTCTCAGATCTCGAATATAAAAGACGTCGCGATGCTATGTGTAATTATGAAAAGCTGCATGGATTGGGTGTGTGTTTATTGGCAATAATAGAGAGACGGGATCAATAGAGGCGTGACAAAAAGTGACCTCGCAACTGGGCCATTCGCATTTGCATCAAAATAGAGCAAACCAGACAGTGATAGTGACTGTGACAATGATCGCGACAATGACTGTGAATGTGAAATGCGAATTGAGAAATGTGCAGCCAATGTTGTTGCAATAATCGTTGTTGTAGTTGTTGTTTCTGTTAAGACACTCATGTGTGCTTTGACCGTCCTCGACTTGGTCAACTGGAGATAAACAACCCGACAAACTTTCGAATATGCCCATTGGCAAAGTACCCCAGGCGCAGTCGCTGTCGATGGCGATGGCCCGTAAACCATCAACGAGTGAGGCTCCCAGCATGGACAGCACAATTGACTCGCGGATATCGAGCAGTGAGCTGCTCCCGATGGAGCTGCTCAAGGTGAACTATGTGCATCAGTGCAAGCAAGCCATGATGCGCAAGACGAATGAACCACTTCCAACTCCCCATCTGAATAATCCCGCTCGTTTCATTGGCTATCGCAGGCAGCCCGCGCCTATACCACGACCTGCCCGCCTAACGGTTCCACTTTCGCCCAATAGCGCCCACAAACCCCTGCCTGCTCTGCCTCCGCCCACAGTTGAGTCCTGGTTATTGCTGGCAAAGCAGTCAAGGCCACAGCCGGCGCAGTTGCCGCGGTCCACAGACTCGGACTGCTGCCCTCAGTCTTCCTGCTCATGCTCCGACTCCAACTCGGATGTCACCGAAGCAAGCACTGTTACACCGGACTGTGAGAAGTCACAGAGCTGGAACTACCGTGACATTCGTCGCGACATCGCACGATCTGGAGCTACAGCTGGGATAAAATCTCGAGCCGATCGCATTGCGCGCATTGAAAGAAGAATTTGTCAACCCCAATCCCATAACCAGGTGCAGCTTCAGGTAAAAAAGGAGCCGATAGACAGTCAGTGCGCAGCTTGCGTGCTCCAGCCCGAGCCCATGCGGAGTCCAGTGTTCCCAGCGAATCGAATGCAGCCGATGTCGCGCATACCAAAGCCAATGGTTGTTCGTAACGAGTCTACACCGTACAGTGAGACAAATGAGCAGCTGCAGCGTAGAGTAAAGCAGCTCTTTCAACACGAAGTAGTTCACAGCCACAGTGCGGCACCTAGATGGATGTTCCAGAAGGCAGGGAGTCGTAATGTAGGTGGGAATATGCTACCGGCATTGGAGCAGCAATCACCTCGTCTGCAACAGAAGGCCAAGTTAGAGCGTATCCACATCCGCAAGAAACGCCAGACGTTGCATATTGTCAACCAGCTGACTGGAAAGGGAGCACATGTATCAAGTGCAGACAACAAAAGCAACTGCAGCTCTAAATTGCCTAAACATAATCCACCAACGAGTGCCGTTCTGTCTCAGGGAGATCGCGTGAAGAGATTTTCACTTGAGAGCTGCTCGGACTCGGGCGTTTCCTCCTCCAATGACACTAAGGAACAGCACTCAAAGCAAACAAATCTGCGGCGGGAAGAGAAGTGCGTCGATTGTGTCCAGGTGTTAGAGACTCCAGTGTCAACCAAGCACAAACACTACCAGGGGGCACCCTGTAGCGAGCAATTCAAAGCATTTTCCGATCCTAATGATTTGCAAAATTTTGCCAAGAAAAATGTGACCAAGGCGACGACTAATGAGCTCCTGACGGCCGCAGCCTCCGTCGGTGTCCATCCAAAGCAGTGCAATATCGAGAAGGAGCGGCATCTGAACAACCTGATTCACCAGTCGACTTCAACCACGACAATAAGCATTGACGACAGCTGGGTTCAAGAGTCCAGCAAGGATCCCTGCGACGATTACATGGAAACAGATTCCCTGATGCTGTCGAGTGCCCCTCTGCCCATAAACACACCCAGCAGAAACAGTGTAAAGATCTTCGTGAGCAGTAGAGGCGACGATGTCGAGGATGAAAATCGAGGAAAAGATTTAACGAGATCTCGTAACGTAGCTTCGTGTTCAAGGGATTCAATGTCATCTTCTGGCTGCGGCGGTTCAAGCCGAGACAATAGCTCCCAGGGTGAGTCAGAGCTAGATTGCTGTTCATGCTCGGGACATCAGAGCATCCGAGCGTCCAGCCCAAGTTGTGCGTCCTACGACTGTTGCAATGCCATAGGAGGCGTTTATTGGAACAACGCGTGCTATCAACTTGAAGCTGAAGCTGGCGCCGGGTGTTGTTGCAGTCTATCCAGCTGTGACGAGGATGATTGCTCCTACTACAATGGCGACTTTGTTGTTGCATTGGATCACACTCCGCCCCGAAAGGTAGGTTGCAAGCGCAACTCGAGACCCAATAGTTATACGCCCCTAATTAGGCGGAAGTGCGGCACTTCGTTGTTTCCGCTCTCCACGCTACCATAATCTGCACGCTCATTGTCCATACTGGAAGTTATCTGTATGTCTTCCACAATTTGCAGGCAGATCAGCTCCCAGTTAAGAACCATATGTTTACCGTTGGCCAAAAAATTAATATTCACACACTCGCACTTACTTGGTAAATTGTTACTTAACAACAGTTTGTGAATTTGTTGAAACATTTTGAGAATTTTGAGGAATGCTTCTAATTGGGATAATCATTCATAAACATAAAAGATTCTTGAACGAGTTTTTATGAAAAGCGCATCATCAGGATGTGTATACACTTTTTATACCCTTGCAGAGGGTATTATAATTTTGTCACGAAATGTGTAACGCATTGAAGGAAGCCTCACAGACCCCATAAAGTATATATATTCTTGATCAGGGCGACGAGCTGAGTCGATATAGCCATGTCCGTCTGTCTGTCCGTCTGTCCGTCTGTCCGTCTGTCTGTCCGTGTGTCCGTCTGTTTCTATGCAAACTAGTCTCTCAGTTTTGAAGCTATCTTGATGAAATTTGGTACAGATCCGTCTTTTTGCTGCACGCAGCACATATGTCGGACCGGCCGGATCGGATAGCTATATCATATAGCTGCCATAGGAACGATCGGTTGGAAATAAACATTTAGTATGAAAAACTTTTTTGTTTCTCAAGATATCTCAACCAAATATACACTTGTGTGTTTGATTAAGTTTTAAGCAGGCTGACCAAATTTGGTGTAAATCGGACTACTATATCATATAGCTGCCATAGGAACGATAGGTTCGAAAACAACATTTAGTATGAAAAACTTTTTGTTTCTCAAAATATCTCAACCAAATATACACATTGTGTGTTTGATTAAGTTTTAAACACGCAGACCAAATTTGGTAAAAATCGGACTACTATATCATATAGCTGCCATAGGAACGATCGGTTCGAAATCAACATTTAACAAATTTTCTAAAAAATCTCACGGCTTACACAGGGCACTGCAAGGGTATCCAAACTTTGGCGCGCCAAAGTTAGCTTGCATATATTTTTTGTATATATTTCTTTTCTTATAAGCCATCTTATAACAAACTGATTCATCAATTAACAAATACATATTATATGTACCGAGACAATAGCTTTTATAGTGTACATATAAGTACTTATAAACACATGTGGAAATATAAACCATTGATAAACGCTCTCATTAGGTTAACAATCATTATAAAATACTGTCAAGAATAGATAGTGGCATATATGTTAATAAAGATGACTGATAGCTCATATCCGGGTTAATTCAAGTTTCCCTACATTATATAGCTCAAAAAATTTGTAACAGGAAATGGGTTTCAGATACGCCCACTATCTTATCCGACATACTCCAATGACACGAAACTCTTAAGCTTAGCTCAAATGAAACAAATAATTGGGACTCTGATCGTCTTTGCAACGGATGAACTACTCTTGTAATTATTAATCATACATACTGATATTGTCTTGTGTGTGTACTTCCAACCAATATGCAATTGTTATACAACCAAAAGTCGCACATATGAATATGCTGATCAAAGGTGAAGGTAGCGTGTAATATACTCGTAGTATGTTAGCGTGTGCCAGGAAGCTTCGTTTCATTAATAAATACAACAGCTAAAATGTGGCAAGACAAAAAAAAAAAAAACAAAAAAACCACTTTATGTTTGATTTGGACCGTTGTGGTTTTCATTTCGCGGTTTCGTAACAAATTATGAAGATACTTTGCATTTTTTCAAATGCCGCGCAGACGGCGAAGCAATTCGTCAGTTTTTCGTATACTTTTCAAGTTGTAACCTGCGGCTTCATTGACACTAGGCCAAAACATGATCCGTTGTTTGTTGATAGTTAAAAATAATAATTTTTGGAAGCGTTACGTTGCTTTTGCCCTTTTCAAAAATGTATATGTTTACGAGTATATGTAACTGACACGTTAAGTTTTGTCTGCTGATCTGGCTAAGCTTAATTCACAAGTCTGGTTGCCTTGGCAAAAACTCCCTGGGATACTTACATACTTATCCAAGTAAACTTTATCAAAATGCAGATGAAATAATTAACAAGATTATGTAAACATTTTTATTCACTACGATAAAGATATAGAGAATTATACGCTCGAAGTTCCCCGTTTCATTAACCAAAATAAGGATTCAAGGATTGTAATGAAACAGTCAACACACACTAAGCATTTCTTAAGAGCTAACCAATCACCATACTACTACACACTAATGTATGTATGTATTTGTACACTCTATTATCACTTGAGTAGAAAAATTCCTATGCAAATTCCAAAAAATGGATCTTTGACTTTTGGAATCTCGCATTTACCGCTAAGACCATTCACTTTCCCTGTGGTCGTTATTGTATTACCAATGATTCCATATATTGATATGTATATATTTACAGATTTAAAGAATCAGATCTTTGCAGAGAACTGAGCTTCTCATTTCAATCAGGTGACATTAAGTCTGACGATTAAGATTGAATTCGGCAGCTCTTTAAAAATACCAAATTTTATGAGCTAACGGTACACGGTTGATCTGAATTTCTCTGTTTGTGTGTTTATTGGCCCGGATTGAAAGCTGCTCAAAACAACAACAACACAAATGTTCCATTTTGCCTAGTTTGTCAACTTATGTTTGTGACCTTCGTGTGCTTTCCAAAACTTGGCTCAGTGGGTAATTAGCACTGCCAGAAACTGAAATTATTGTCACTAACTTAATGCCATAATTTGGTTGGTTTGCAGTCAGATTTGTCATCTCAGTGAGACGATTGTTGTTATTCGAGTATGGGGAACAGCAGTAATTAGTTGCCTTCGTTGACAATCGCACTCTCACTTTTTTACAATCTAATTAAATATAGCTTGTAATCTATCTATTTGGCAAGCTATAGCAAAACAACTGAACCGTTGACACAACAACTCTTTAAATAAATGTATTGGATGAGCATCATATCCAAATGGATATGTGCCACTTATTTCCTCCTGCCCTTTTGCCCCAGAAAGTAAACGAAATCGAAAAGGTAATGGAAATAGAAAAGTGAAGAACTAAGCCAATTTAGACCTTGTACATTAACTCGTAATAAGTAGTAATGAGAGAGCCCCAGAACAGAGTTAATTCTGCCAAAGCAGGCGAGGGAAGTCGCAATTAAAAGCAGAAACAGACTGTGAGTAGCTAACTTGGCTAGATGAGCTGTGGCTTGTTGCCTGTTGGCGGTTTAGAAAGCGCAAAGTCTCGAGTTGTTTAGCAATTATCTCATACATACTACACTGAGCATTACCAATCTTAAAGTAAGTAATTAGATCCTCCTATTGCTTGAGAACTTATTAGTATTGGGTAACAGAGATTGGGCATTGAGCGACAGTAGGCCATTAATAGAATTCAAAATGCAGAGCTCTTTTTTTTTTTTAAATATGAAACCATAAAAGCGTGGAAGCATGGAAAGTCGAACGAATTGACCGGTAAGAGGTGAGTAGAAAGAGGCAAGCGGCAAGCGGTCAAACTGAGCCAAATCGCAGCGAAAGTGGTAACAGTGGCTGCCACCGATGGTTCAGTGGTTCACTGGTTGGTTGCCTACTAAAAACCCAAAAAAAAAAATAAAGAACCGTTTGTTTACATTTAAATATACTTTGTCTAGTTAGAAAAGTAGCAACTATTGCTAAGCTGTCGAAACCTTAACATTTGTCCAAGAAGCGACACAAACTTGTCTCACAGATCTGTGTCAACCGTTGTTGTTAGTCAGAAAGTATACTCTAGGCCATCTTTCTTGTAAAGTGTGTTCCCTTTAAAGTGTTTTAAACGAGAAGCGGGAACTACAAGCTATGTATGAATGTATATTTTATATTTGGGAATCGTACATACTTACTTATGTCTGTTATATATAATATTATTTACTGCTATTTAGAAATATTTATATTTGTATTGGTTTTTCTTCTTTTATTGCAGACTGGTATACATGAGTTACGACCCAGATCTATGGACGGTGTCATTGACTCGGGCTCGTTAAACGACGATACCAGCTCAAGTCCAGACAACGGTGAACATGCAATGCAAAGTCAACAGGTTAGTTAAGCGGTCAAATACCACATTATATAATATACTAAACATAACTAGAATCACATGCCCGTTTATTTAAAGTCTAGTTAAGCGTTAACTTTGAATTCAATATTTTACGCGAATCTCAATTTATAATTTTTCTGTAAGGACTCATTTTTCAATCAATAAAACAAATAAAATAATTCGTACAAGCCAGTTTCGAAAAATCAAACGATTTACATAGTAGATCGTATTCAAATTTGAAATAACTTTATGTTAACGAACATCTATAAACACAATCAATTTTAATTAGTTAATAAAAAGAATTTTATATTATTTCCAAAAAGAAAATTGTAAACATGAATAATCAAACTCTTTACATCGAATTAAATTCTTCAATTGCAGGATGCTGAGGCTCGAAGACTTAAGCGGGGTCACGTGCTGTCTGAATTACTGGATACGGAACGGATTTATGTGAATGAAATGAGTTCCATTCTAAAGGTGAATAATATGCAAATAGATAATAGGTGTACTATGTAGAAATAAGTATATAGAGTATATGTATATACATATGTGTAAGTAAGTCGCACAACGGCATAACCCTACTCAAAGGCATAGAAGCATGAAGCCTGGAGTCTCAGTCTGCTTCTGACTCTGAGTCTGAGTCTGATGAGTGGTCAGTGGTCAGCGACGTGAAACCCATAGAGAATTTTTAATGGAAGTCGCTGGTTCTTCACGATGATAATGATGATGCCCAGGCATCGAAGCGCTTGAATGCCCATGCTTGTAATTAGTGCATTAAACTCATTTTGCTAACTGTTAACTCTGGCAACGCATCGAACTTAAGAAGATACCAATAGCAATTTGTAACCAATTCTCGTGGCCGAGAGCCCCCAGCGAGTTGGCAGCAATCATTTAGTGATCATCGGTTGTGTGCGGCGGAACAATACGAGAACTTCTATCTTCAACATCGAGTCCAATTTTATAAGCTTAAGTCGATCAGCTAACAGCATAAATATGCGCTACGGTGGCTATGATCTTCGCAAAGCTTCAAAGCCGAAGACAACGACACCACAAAGCTCATTTCGGCTGCGAAGGGTGCAGAATACGGCTTGCAATATTGTCGGAAGGATCAACTTAAAGTTAGGCGATTCCCTGGTCAGAAAGTTTAACTTGCCGCTGGTTGACGCAAATGAGCCTCGAGATTCGCCGCTATCGTTTCAATTCTCCCTTTTCGACTCGCAGGCATCTTGCGGAGGCGTCAGCTATCGTCCTGCAGATTTTCGGCCTCGCTTCGAGTCCCTCGGCGCAGACCTTGGCGGCAACTACATTTTTGGCACGAACTTGTGCAACTTTGCAACACACAGTGTCCTAAACGGCAAGTCAACAATCAAAATAATTAACACACTGCAGGAGTGTGAGGAACGAGAAACCTCAGTTGGTGATCGGGAAGGGAACTTAGAACTTGGACAGATCGATACAGTTAGCTCGGATACGTTTAGAAATAGTCTGCAGCGATTAAAGGATCAACGACGCACCATATTTAAGGAACTGATCGAATTGTCCAGCTGTGACGAGTCCTTGGAGTATCTATTGGTCAAGGACTATCTGGAGTCGAATAGCTACTCTGAAATTGAAAACGACACGGAATTCAAGGACTATCTACAGCGCAAGAACTACACGGATATTCTAGCATACCTCGAGGACAATGAGCCCAAAAGCTTAATGTCCGTCTCCTCCTCCGTAGCAAGAGCCCAAAGCTCTCTGGGATCGCTGAACACCGCAAAGTCGCTGTCGACCCCCAAATCATTGAAAGCTCCTAAGCAGATATTCGGCTTAGACAACCACATGTGTAGTTCCTGTCGCTCCAAATGGCCAAATAATCTTAACATTCAGCCGCACCTTGGTAGTAGAAAAGGAAGGCTAAAACAAACAGAAGCAGGGGAACCGCGTGCTGGCAGTGAATGGAGTAGCTCCTATCGAGAAATACTCAGCTTCTGTCATCAGTTCTTCGAAGAGAACTTCAAGGGCGTGACAGGCGAGTCAAAAACCCTGCCCAAGATCAGAAACGCTAAGTTTAAGTTGGCGAAGTATGAACGGGTTCTCAAGGACTTTGTCATGGGCCAGGGCTACATAAGTGTCGAAGATTACGTGGAACAGAAGTTTGGTCAGTTTATTAACAGTAAGATGAACGCCTTCCACGCTCGCGAAGAATTTCATGTAACATCAACTTGATCGAACCTTGATACATTTTCTGTATTGTAGTGACTCCTCTCTTCTTTTCTGTAAATCCTTTCCAGGGTTACTACGATCAAATGCAGTCGGATGAACTGATGCATCTTGTTCCCCCCAGTCTACAGGGCAAGGAGGAAATACTTTTCGGAAACCTACACGAGCTCTACACCTTTCACAACGAGGTTTTCCTCAAGGATCTGGAGAATTGCATATCCACAACTGAGCTTGTTGCGCTTTGTTTTGTTCAAAGAGTAAGAGAAGCTTATCCGAATTATTGAATCTACGTATATTAATATCGTTTGTTTATTTGTAGCGGGATACCTTCTATCGACTGTACTCGTTCTATTGTCAGAACATCCCGAGATCAGACCGGCTTCGTGAAACGCTTGTGGACACACACCTCTTCTTACAGGAATGTCAAAAGAGGTTGGGCCATAAGCTTCCACTAGCCGCGTATCTGCTTAAGCCCGTGCAAAGGATAACCAAGTATCAGTTGCTACTAAAGGATCTGTTGCGCTTCAGCGACAGCGGCAGTTGCACCAAGGAGTTGCAAAAGGCCCTCGACTGTATGCTCATCGTCCTCAAGTGCGTCAATGATTCTATGCATCAGGTGGCCATTACAGGATTCCCTGTAAGTAGCAGCGCACTTATACTTACATTGGATGCTTTTAACTGTTACCTTTGTGTTAATCTCTCCACAGACCGATCTGGCCCAGCAGGGGGAGCTGCTTCTTCAGGATTCATTCCAGGTGTGGACAGAATCAAAAAAGGACATTCGACTGCGCATCAAGCCACAGCAGCGTCACATATTTCTCTACCAGAAATCGCTTCTATTCTGCAAGCAAACCTCAAAAATGGGTCACAACAAAAGCACTTACCAGTTTAAGCACCATGTTAAGGTGGGTTCCATTTTCCTTCATCGTAATACTTATATAAATTATTAATCTTTTACAGATGTCGCAAATCGGACTAACCGAGTCTGTTCGTGGCGATGCCAAACGCTTTGAGGTGTGGCTTCAAGGTCGCCAAGAGGTTCATACAATGCAGGCTCCTTCGCTGGACGTGAAAACAAAATGGGTAACTGAAATCAAGCGAGTGTTACTCAATCAGCTTGAGGAGTTAAAGGACCAGAAGATTAAGCAGTATGGCCTTAATCATCGAGGACTTAAACAGACAACGTCTTGGGATACGCCCAATATTATACTCAGCTCAGCAAGTCGCACAATCAGCTGTGATGCCTCCTCGGAGTCCTCGAATCGAAATTCAAACTGCAGCACCGAGGACAATGGATCCTCAACAGTTGCCGGTGCCAACTCCAGTAGCGGCATCGGGGACAGAGAGCACCAAGAGGCATGCGGATGGAGCTCAGACTATTCCAACAGTGAAGATGAGCTGTCCCTGAACGAGGATAATAGCACGCCGGTAATGAATTCTTCAAAACTTTAATTGATATCGGTTATTGGTAGATTTTTAAGTTATTATAATAATCGACAAATTAGTTCAGTCTAATCAAACTATAATAATTTATATTCTTTCTTTGGTTACATTTGAGTTTACCTTATTTACTTTCATGACTAATTTTAATCATTATCGAAAATTACCTTCGTTAATGTGTACGCCATGTACATTGTACATTCATATATACACATGTTATCTGCAAATCGATGCGTTATATTTTGCACATTTTGAACATCAATCGTCAATCGGCAGAGCTTCCTGAATGTCCTCGCACAGTGGGCCTCATACAATGCAGATGGTTCCTCGTCAACGCCCAGCAAGTCAAACTCAAAATTTTATGTTTCCGTTGACTAGCGTAAATGAAAGTGTGACTAGGTACGAGACTCACAAGTCTAGTATGCATGCTATTAATGTAATAAAAATGTTTCTAATCGAGCTCTTAGCAACGTTTGCAGTGTATTAATGTTGCAATAACAAACCACCTTGTTTATTGCTCTTGCATTCGTTTGCCAGATACCCACTTAAAAAGCTTCTTATAAAAGATTAGAGATTGCCGGATGCAGCCGAATAACTGATCAGCTTGTCACGATTCATCAAATCTTAATATGTTTGAGAGCATTTTATTCTAGTGCTAAATTTCAAATTAAGTATTGCCTGTTCTTATACTAAGGCAACAAAACTAATAGCCAATTATACAACTTTTATATAAAAGCTCAGTATCATTTGCATTTGAACTTTACCCCTATATTGAACAATTACTTAACTTAACAGGTACATAGTATATTGTGCACGTACTGGCTCCGTTAGAATTGCTATAAACATTAACCAATCAATGTACATGTTTTTGTTATATTATAGTCTAAAAATTAACATAAATGTATTTGCTCTACAAAAGGTGTATTGGTTCTCACGTTAGAAAGAGAGCGACCTATAAAATAATTCGTATTCTTAATGCTGCCGTCACACGACCCGTTTTTTTTGTGGCAGTTTTTGGTAAAAAGCCAGCGCTGTCGTGTGGTTACAAGATATTTTAGAGCTTCGGTTAAAAAGCGAAGATGGCCGATGTAAATAATGAACTTTTTGAGTCGGTATCTGAATCTGAGATGTGACACGATGCCATTATTATGAATGACAAAAGTTTTCGTCGGACCGTGTGATGGCAGCTTAAATCATTTGGGTAGTGTAATTATAACGCCTTTTGCAAAACAACTTGCATAAATACTAATAACTAACTATATTTGGCTACACACTAACCTCTTGTATAAATTTTAATTCAGGGCAGTAAATTCATTGCCCTGGCTGATTATACGGCTATGGGTCACTCGGAAGTTTCGATGCGGGAAGGCGAAGCTATCGAACTATTGAAAGTGGGCTGTGCCGGCTGGTGGTATGTGCGCGTCTTAGGTAAATGTTTTTTTTTACTAACATTTTGGGTGTTTGATTCTAGCATTTTTATTGAAAATTTAACTTAATCATAACAAATATGTACTATTACATTTTAACAGATTCCAATTCAGAAGGTTGGACACCAGGAGCATATTTGGAATCGATCAATCGAAAATCGTCTCGATCATCGAGCTGCAATCAGGAGCGAATAAATCTAAAATAAATCTATCAAATAAACAAACAGACAACTCACTCTCCAATCTACATTATTAAATATTTAATTTTATTATACTCTACAGCACGCTTTCAAAACTTAATCTATCGATAAGATAGACCACAGCATTTGAGCTTCAATCGTATAGTTAAATTAAATCTAACTAAAAATACCCTCCCTATTGAAACTCCTCTCAGCCTTTCCTATCGCCTCAACCCTGCGGCCACTAAGCCTTGTAAAAGTGTATATTCAGAAAACTATAAAGTATTTCTTGTTAATAAATTATTATAAAATATGCTTATCTACTTACAATAACATTAAAGAATTCCTACAATTATGTAGTTTCTAGTATCTAGTCCATAGTAAATGTATGTTCTTGTACCAACGTACATATGTACATATGTACATATGTACCTATGTATGGACCTTCTTATGTATGTACAAGTACTAAAGTAAATACACTCTAGTATTTTTAGGACTGTTACAATGATTGTTATGGACAACATGTCGAACACTTCTTGGATTTGTATTAATTTCAAATGATCAAATTGTTTTCTTTTATTATAATTATTCAAATAGTATATTAATGTACGATTAAATTTACTAAGAACCACATAATTGTGTACTTTAAACATATAATACAATAAATTAAGTATATAAAATATAAAATATATACAATATATTTAATAAATATCCCTATTTAAATAACTAAAGAGCTTGGAATGTTTCAATTTTTAAGTCGTTTTTTTGCTACGCTTTTTTTTTATTCCTCAATATTGCGGTACTAATTTGACTTGGATCTTGTTGCTGATTAGGAATCTACATATGTTTAATAAATATACGTTGTACATACTAGGGGCCTTCGCCCCCTGCTCGCATCGCTCGCTGTCGTGTAGAAGTTAAATATGGAAATGAGAAACACTTCCTATAGCTATAGTCGGGACTGACGGGTTATACATCATTATATAATTTTTCTATGTAAAAAGCGGAAAAAGTAGACTCGCAATGCGCGCTGTTTTTGCTTTTTTTTTACTTTGTACCTTTAAAAAGTACAATCAGGTCTTTTAAGTTTGTGCAAAAAAAATGTGCGTAATATGCAGAAGGAGGCGTGACAGACCCCATAAAGTATATATATTCTTAATTAGCATCAACAGCAGAGTCGATATAGCCATGTCCGTCTGTCTGTCCCTTTTTTGAGTTCCGAGATCTCAGAGACTAACACCAAACTTGGCATGTACGTTCACCTATATCTTGCATTGATCAAGTTTGCTTTAGATTGTTGCCACACCCTCCTCCGCCACCAAGAATCTCGAAGTCGAATTACAAGAGCACCTTCAATGCCAGCGCCTTGATACATAAAATATACACTATGGTCCAAACCTGTCCTAAAAATTTCATTTCAATCGGAAGATAAACGCGGAAGTTTTTAATTTTAATTTTTAGACCCAGTACTTTAAAAAAGTACAAATGGGTCTTTTAAGTTTATCTTTAAGCCATGTCCATCTATATCTTGCATTGATCAAGTTTGTTTTAGATTTTTGCCACGTCCCCCTCCGCCCACGGAAATTGGAATACAAAATTTCGAAGTCGAATTACAAGAGCCCCTTTAATGGTAGCGCTTTGAATATTGGTACATATAATATACACTATAGTCCAAAGCTGTCCACATTTCATTCTAATCGGATTGTAAGCGCGGAAGCTATTCAATTAACAATGTTAAGGGCAAAAGGAAGAAGAAGAGACGCTAGCGACCTCTGTGTTCATTAACTTATCTTCGTAGTGGCGCCATCTATTGAAAGGTAAGCAACATTGAAGAACAATCTATAGTGAACGCTTTGCACTCAACAAGTACTGGGTCTCCTACCGTCGAGCTTGCTCCACTGTAGCTGCATTTTTTAATTGGTGACTTTGACCAATTTAACCATTTCGCTGTTTACCTCTTTTTGCTCTTTCCCATAAGTACAGGGGGTCCTACTGTAGAGCTTGTTCCACTGTAGCTTACTGCAATTTTATTTATTTACTAACAACTATGTACAGTAACACCAACATTTTAAATTACAACATTATGCTGTTCTAGACCCCATGACAAATTTTTCGCTTTTCTTATGGAAGGCAAATCAAGCAAGAAGAATGAGAAGTCTTTTCAACTCTCAATTTAACCCTCGAAGGGCACAGATGGAGAATTGTTTCTTAGCCGATTCAATTTGATCTTCGAACTGTCGGTAATGTGAAGACCAGACAGACCCAAGAACTATATCGACCTCTTTTTGTGAAATTATCGTATTTTACGAAAATCAAATTATTGTTCGGTGGTGTAAGGGTCAGTGAGTCCCTTAGACCATATTTTTACGAATTCGAGGACACCAACCGTGCACAGGATTTCAGCTTTAAACAAAGGCTCTAAGATTTGAACAAAATCGCACATATATCATATAACTGCCATATCGTATATATTGATCGTTTATTAGTTAATTTTCTTTGTCTTGAATTATAAGTTTATGTGATTACAATGTCAAACAACCAGGAACATTAATTCGCAGCGGTATTTCTGAAGCTTAAAGTCCGATTTGCTTAGACCATTCCACAAGGGTGTCACAAATTTGGCAACAAAAACTTTCCTACTTAGATGTAAAGTGTTCTCATTCACGTTCTTACCAATGACTTCAATGAGTAATACCTTAAACGACGCCTAATAAATGCCTTTGAAATTTGGTGTTTCAAGTTTGGTGTTTCTAGCTCTTATTAATATTTTCGAAACTTCGAGCAGCCGTATATGTACATACTGTGCGTTTATTGTCCAAACAGGGTGAGATTCAGGACAGGCTCGGATTAAAAAGTTAAACGTGCTCTTGTAAATTGACTCTGAAATGTCCTTTTTTTTGCACAAACTTGGATAGGAAAGGACTTTCATATGCTACGCCTAGTGTTATTTTGCCTTCAGAATTTTCAGAAGTAGAAGCATATCAAAATAAATGAAAGTTGTTATAAGTTTTTAACAGCTGCCCGACGACTGTTTACATTTCGAGTTCTGCTTCGACAGTAAATAAGTTTTTAATAAACACTGTTGTACACTTTAACATACGGCCTCTGATAAAAAAAAAGCTGCGAGTAATTGATAAATAGATACATTTACTAGCTGTCATAATATGTAAAGCTGACACTTTTAAGAAATTATCACGAATTCGAATTTAATTCTGGCTAGAAATAACGCTCAACTTTAAAAATAAAAGCTTACCTGTTACACATATATTTACGCTTGAATATAATTTTAAATACTTGCAGAGCCCTGTATTAAATTTTCGTCTGATCAACCTTTAGTAGAGTATGTATATGCTATACGTACATATTAGTCCATTATACATATGTATATGGGTGTAGTTATTAGCAATATAAATAAAATAAAATAAAGGTTTGCCTGCAGCAAAATTTAATCAAGATAGCTTCACAACTGTTTGCATAGAAACAGACTCAGCGAGTCGTCTTTTAAGGGGTCTGCCACGCCTCTTTGATTGTGTTACACATTTCGTGACAAAATCTTAACACTATCTGCGAAGGTTATACAAATTATATCAATCCAATGCTTTACTGTTTTAACGAATGTACCAAGTCTAAATGTGTATATTGGAAATTTTAGTTTATTTTACATTTATTTTGTTTCGATTTACCATCCCAAATTTACTACAAAGCTACTATAGTATTGTTCTTTTCTTTGACATTGAATACAGAATACATTCATGAAGGGGACAAAGTTACTTATTGACGCTTGAGATGTTTTACTGGAGGCAGATCGTTTTATTACAAATTGATGGCTTTTGGTTTCATTTAATTAACGAGTACGACCAATAAAATAAAAAGATTCGAACTAACAAAGGAATGTGATTATTATGAACAAACAATTGTATTACGTACATACATACATGAAGTTTTTACTTAATAATTATCATATTTAATTCAATATAAACATTAGCAACAAAACTTTGGGGATATTATACAGTAAATAAACAAATTTCTTCAACTTTAAATAAAACATTTCAATACTAAGTGTGGTTTCGGTGCCATGGTCGTTGAATGCACACGATATTAATTTTTGTGTTTTATGGATTCGCATTCATCTTCGACAAGCAGCTCATAGTTTGAAGTTGAAGACCAGATTTTAGTTGGCAGTTACTCTGCTATTCATGTAGAATTGTTGTGCAGAGAGTAACAGTGTCAATACATAGATGCACGCCGCAATCCAACAGTTGTATGCATTCTAAAAAATAAAAATTTATTAATTATAAGTAAATTCGGAAGTACTACCTACATGCACTTATTTAAACACCCTTTTGTATACTGATACTGAGATGGAAACTCCATTTTTAACCAATCAACTCAGATAAAGATGTTCAAGGATACACATACATATAAACGCACACTTGTATAAGCATACATTATTAGTATATATGACACTGCTTTGAGTGGTGATTGTTAATTACACATACATACATACTATTTATTCTTTAGTAAGTATGTGTGTATATCCATATGTATTTAGATAAGCTTATAGAGATACATACATATTTGTGCATACAAATGCAGGAAAATTGATTCAAAAACAAACCTGATTGTAAGCATTATTCGCAGCTGTATAGAATGCATCTAAACTTTTGTACTCCTCCTCGAGTGGCAAATCCTCAATCAGAGCCACACTATGTATGTAGAAGAACAGCCCCATGAGCACCTAAAATTAAAAACATTTGCATTAGGCTCACTTACTATTATGCCAATCATTTGAATGGGTCTTGTGACTGTTTTCAATGACTACACCAAACAAATTAACATGACCAAATAAACTCACCAACTGCACAATACCCCAAACGGAGATAATCAAGCCGCAGAGGGAACACTTAGGACCACAAATTTTCATTTTGCTAGCTTCGTTTTATGCTGCTGCTCGACGAGGATGAAAATTTTTTCCAATACACTGGATTTGTCGTCAACAGACTTTTTTTTGCAGAAGCTAGCAAATGTCAGGTGAAAATCATGTGACAGTTCGTGGTGAATTTAGTGTTACCAAGTGTTGCTACTTTAACAATGCTATCGATACTAAAAATTCCAAAAATACTAACTTTTTATCCACAATTTTAGGATTTACATATATTTTTTGCAACAATGCAATTTATGTATAACATACGTATTTGATTGATATTCCAAATATTATGTTTGTTCTTTTTACGGAGCATCTTTTGAAAATTACCTTGATGAAATGCTGTTAAATATATGAATGTCATGAAGTCGACTTACAGACAAAAGTAGACTTTATTCTATGAATTCATCCTTAATTTATGAAATAAATGTTGTTTCATAGAAATTTCTGTCAATTTGTGAATTGTTGTGGAGTCCAAATTAATTTTTTGCAAAATCAAGAGATACGTGTATGCTTCGTATAAACCAAGTATGAGCTGGTAAACTATCGATATTGGCCTCATTAGATAGTTGAAGAGGAAAAATTCAAGTGTCGATAGTATCGTTAAACAAAAATTTTTATCACAATATAAAAAAATAGCATTCTTTACTTAAAACTACAATTGTAATACATATAGATTTGATAAAAGGCATCACTGCCTGAGGCCATGAGCAATGCCAACATCATCTGTTTATCATGAAAAACAAATGCGGCAATTATGTGCCTTACACGCACTTAACAATCTATTTCAAGGAGATCAATCTTACACTAAGGCTGAACTAGATGATATCTGCAGCAATCTCAGCCCAAATGTCTGGATTAATCCACATCGCTCTGTGCTGGGACTTGGAAACTATGATATCAATGTCATAATGACTGCACTGCAAAAACGGAATTGCGAGGCTGTATGGTTTGACAAGCGAAAGTTAGTATCTACCATTGTGCTAGGTTTACATTGCGCCACAGAGCTTGGTACAGAGCCACAGGCAATTTAAATTTCGGAAGCTCTGATGCACCCCTGTAGCGCAATTTGAACCCAGCATTGTAGAATGGGTGCAATGAATATTACTCACGTCAGATATTAAACAGAGACCCGTCTATTATTAACTTGGATGCAATTGTTGGATTTATACTTAACATTCCCTCCGACTACAAATTTGGCATTATAACGCTGCCTTTGAGGAGGCGGCATTGGATAGCTGTGCGTCGAATTGGGGACTATTACTATAACTTGGATTCAAAGCTACGACAGCCGGAATCGCTTGGTAATGAAGCCGACATGCTCCAATTTTTGCGGGAACAACTATCTCAAGAGGACCAACGTGAACTTTTCCTTGTACTTGAGCGAAGCACAAATGAGGAAACCGCGCAGCGCTGGCTAAAAGAATCAGCGACTCATAATGTTTGACTTGGCCAATATTTCGAGGTTATATATGGTCTAACTGGAAATATGTCTAAATTCCAAATAATTCGTTATGTACATATGTATATTTAACATTTAACGAGGATTCACTGTGTGAAATTTATATTTAACATTTTTGCATTCATAGTTGAATGATAAAAAAGTCGATGGTTGTAAATGAAACAAAATGGATGTAAATGAACATGATGTTAGAGCCATTAAAGGAATAACAGTGTCCCTCAGAATGCTGGAATAAAATGCACTTCTAAGAAGACTGTAAGGATCAGTGTTTTGCGTGGTATTTAAATCAGTATTATATTCCCATAAAAGGCGCTTCTTGTTTTGGAGCACTTAATCTTGATAAACTCGACACTTAAGATCTTAAATTTCCACGTCATTCTCAAGACTTTTTTCGCCTTTCTCGACTGCAGCTCCTCTCTAGTGTTTCTTCTTGACCCTTATCACTCTTCTCCACTAGTGACAATCATTCGATCATGGCTCGCAAAAGCAACATATTCTTCACCTCCTTCAGATTGTCGTCAGACAATTCTCACCCGACCAGTTTCCTAAATTGATTTAGTTACGTTCAACTCTCCCAATTTAACCAACCTCAGTTTCACTTCTGACAGCAATCTTATAAATTTGGGATTATCGTATCGCTGGTTTAAATCGAGATGTTTATGTTAATAGCATTGGTTCACAGCTTATTTTATGCAGAGGCTCACCACAATTTCAATATCGAATAGCCGCTGTTATTTTCAGCAGCCTTTCAACTTTTAGGTTTCTCATTGTTTTTATATTCCTGTAAATAACAATTTTAGTGGATTTTAGTGACCTTTTTAATGTTTAAATTAAGAGTTTTAGCTGACTCGAGGTCTGAGTGTAATAATGTCGATATGACATTATTAACACAAATCAACAACAATACAGCACTAGCACTTTCAGGCTGTTTTAAGAAATGTAACTATTGAAAAATACATTTTTCATGTTTTAGCTTATTTATCTTAAAATATAGCGTAAGCTTTTTTTGCGCGACAAAGATTTTGTACTCTTGTAGTCACATGCATTAAAATTTTGACATATGACACGTTTATGCTATAGTGGTCCGATTTTATCTAAACTCGGTCAGATTCTAAGTATATATTGATACCAGAAACACAATCTGTGAGTTTGGTTAAGATATCTAAAGAAACACAGTTGTTCATACTAAAGATCATTTCTATGGCAGCTATATAGTTATCCGATCCGACCGGTTCCGACATGTGTACTGTTTGCAGCATAAAGACAGACTTGTACAAAGTTTCATCAAGAAACAGACGGATATAGCTAAATCGAGTCAGCTCGTCGTCCTGACCAAGATTATATATACTTTATGGGGTCTGCCACGCCTCTTTCAATACGTTACACATTTCGTGACAACATTATAATAAACAAAATAAAAATTATTTGCTTTTTGGGAATTATTATTCCATCAACCCAAAATTGAATTTGAGCCACTGTATCTTTCGAGACGAAAGTTTCGACCTGCTTCAATAGCTAATCCCCCTAATAGTTAATGCTTGTAACAATAACTATTGTCTGTAAACACAATTTATTTAAATAAATACATACATGCGTTGTACAAAAATACGGTATAGTAATGTGTCAAGGCTTGTATATAAAAGTAATATGGAATGTTTCGAGAATGTTAATTATGTATATTCGAGGCAAATTCGGACTTAGAACTAAGGACGACGACTTTAAAACAGATACAAATACGTAATGGGACGGATATGTTTTTAATATGTATAATTATACACTCGTTGAACATTATTTTAAATGTCTGTTTGGATACTGCCCTGTGGGGGAGCTGTTGGTAGACGTTGACCTGGTTGTGGACGACGAGGACGACTGGGCTCCGGAGCGAAGTAAGGCTGCGTTGGTGCCGAAGCTGATGATACTGCAGCGGCAGCCTGGTTCTGATAATAGTCATCGCCATATTCGCTCACTTCACGGTTACTAATTTCATTGAGTCGCTTATATCGCTCACGGCGTGCTTCTACCATATAGAGAATGCCTGCTGGCAACAACAGTACAGCACCGACTACAGCAAGAGCAAAGGACCAGCCCATATCGTTGTTCTGCCAACCGGGCATCCAGTCCCGTGAGTCACCTTTGGCTCCAAATGTCACAACTGCGATGAAGCCGAATATGGAGGCCATGACTTCACAGGTGCCAATGGTAAGAAGTAGCACTACATAGCGATCGTCATCACGGGATGTTCTCAAAATAGCCAGTGTTAGGGGCATGGCAATCAAGCACATAACAAAGCACAATGTTGCAAACAGCTGAACTGCTACGTAGAATCCTGGCAGTAGAAAGTCATGTATTATGTAGTATTCCTCTTCGAAGACCCACATGCAACCGTTAAAGCGAGTGTCGTAGAACCGATGGATGTCCTGAAAGTTGTTAAAGCACACTTCCCAGAGGCCAAGGTTCGTGAAGCGTGGATTTTGAATACGTCCATCCGTGACCAGCCAATAGGGCGTTGCAAACGCGATAATAAATAATAAAAACGAAAACACTGATATGCCACGTGCAACTTGTGTGCTGCGATTAGACACGCCCATGGCTTTAGTCTTAAATAATTATTTAATTCAAATTCAGATAATCGAAATAAAAACGAAACATGAGACAAACAAATTAACAAGAAACTAATACACAAACAAGTGTTGTGTCAGAAAATACAAACACGCCCTGCCATTAGAGGTGGACAAACATTGATATCATCGATGTTTTCTCTGAAACGCACACATCATTAGGACCATTCCTGCAACTGCTTTGCTTAAAATTTGAATATTTTTAAGCAAATCATAATCAATTGCAGGAATGACCCGTTTTGCACACAGATTTGATATTGGTTCAAAGCATAAATTGCGAAATACTTACAACGCTCTACATAATGCAAAATCAGCTAAATAAAAACGTACATCCAATGTGATGTTATTTTCTTCGTGGAGAACGGTTACACAGATAATCAAAGCAGAAGCAAAAAATAACACTATGCAAAAATTTTTAGCGTACTTTCTGGTCCTCGTCCAAATTTAGCTTAAGCTTAGTACTCGTATATAAAAAACAGTAGCTAAAAGCAAACAGGTGCGATGGTGCGATCCCCACCAAAAGTTGCCAACTAAAAGTTTTACAGCACTGTTTTTAGCTACCACTACGCTGCCATTTAGCAGCTGATGAGAAAATATATGTGACGCTCTAATTTCAGCTGCAGGTCAGCTAAAAGCATAGTATCCAGTAGAGCGAAATCCATTCTGCTTGTCAAAACTTCATATAAACAAAAATGGTTTTGGTATGAAGTCGAAATGTTTTGACTTTCGGATCTAAAAGGCAGTATCCGGTGAATCAAAATGATAGAGTTGCCAGAAAGTGAGGAAAATTTTGCAACACTGCTTGACAAACAGCTGTTCGATTCTTAACAGCTAAAAACAGTGTTGAAAACGCACGTGCTTTTAGCTGGCAGCTTTTGCTGGGCATCGCACCAGCTAAAAGCTACAGCAGAATGTTCTGCTTGCTTTTAGCAACTGTTTTTTTTTATATGGAGTTGCCAGTCAGCGTACTCGATTTTTCAGTGCTGGGTTCTGGTTTTAACCCAAAAGAGGAAATAAACGCATTGAAATGGGCGATTCTCTGTGTATTGAATAGTAAGAAAGGGGAAATGGCGATTTTATGTATTTTATAAATTACAAATGAAATATAATAATAAGTTGCAGTTGTTGATCATAGTCTGCCGATTTTATTTTTTTGTCAAGCGCCATTTTGATTTGGCTTCAGTTCCCTCCACTTTTCTATTTCGATAATTCACTTGCCCCTAAATAAATGGAAGCGTAATGGTAGCTAAAAACAGTGTTGAAAAACGATCGTTCTTTTAACTGGAAACTTTTGCTGGGGATCGCACCAGCTAAAGCCACAGCAGAAAATTTTGCTTGCTTTTAGTTACTATTTTTTTATATGGAGTTGTCAGTCAGCGTACACGATTTCAAGTATACCGAAATGTTTGCCAAGCAGAATGTACCATATATTTTGAGCCTGGCTATCAAAATGTCAGTGTGACAGCATAATACTAAAAGTACCACAAAAACTGCACAAAGGTCTTAAAATATCCCAAAAAATGTTGAGTGGTTACACTCAAAAGCAAAATACAAGCAAAGTGAAAATAATGGGTTTTCATGCGTTAAATCCCACAATGATGGCCACTGCTCCACCTCTTGATTAAGGCGACTATTGTCTTCTTCGTCGCAGAGCTCCATCCGATTTTTATTCGTTGTGTTTGCTGTTCGCATTTCACTTCATTTGATAACCAGAATTATGAAAATTCGAAGCAAAGTCCCGGGCTTTAAGAATCGAACAGCTGTTTGTCAAGCAGTGTTGCAAAATTTTCCTCACTTTCTGGCAACTCTATCATTTTGATTCACTGGATACTGACCTTCAGTTTCGACAGTCAAAACATTTAGATTTCATTCCAACACATTGTTTTTTGTATGAAGTTTTGACAAGCAGAATGGATTTCAGTCTACTGGATACTATGCTTTAAAAGAAAAAGGATGAAAAAAAAAAAAAATAGGACAGAAAGCAGGACAATTTTTTTAAAATTGTATTCAACAGTTTGAGTGCATGTTCGATTATTTTCTCCTCGGACTTTTCTTTCAAATTATATGTCGCCATGGCTTTAATTAGCTTCAGGCATTTGCCAGGTAATTTATATAAATGGCAACATTTGTGTGGTCAATTTGAACACTCAATGCTGTGTCACAGAAATTAGCTGGCACGAAATGTGGCACAGCAATGTGATCGGCGTGTCATTCGCCTGGCACAGAAAATAAACAAATTATTTGAGCAGCTGTCTTTGAAGCAGCTCAAATTAGCAATATTTTCCTGTGGCGCGCAGAACGAGCATGTTGGTTTTTCTGGCACGATTAGATATCATTTTTTATCGTTTAGCGAGTAATCTATTAAACTGGTGTTTGATAAAATATAAATTTATATGTTTACATTTTATTTTTCCGGCTTAACAAAATTGGTAAATGTGTCCGTTTCTTGTGTTTTTGTATTTTAGTCTTATAGTTTTTATTATTCAAATGAAAGATACTTATACGTTTCTGAGAGATTGCATTCGCGGCGATGGCTTGTATTGGGCTATGGCTGCTCAATGATGATGAAGACGAGCCAAGCACTCTTGTTAGGTGGACAAACCCAATTTGACTCGGGCGGAATAAGGAATGTATAGTTATTTGACTGAAAGCTGTGAACTACTCCTCAGAAGTTTTAGAATTATGTGCGCACGGATCCGAATACCTTGCTAGTAATGTGAGTCGCCCCTTTAATTAGAAAGACTTTGATTATTTGTAGCTTTCGTTTGGCACTTTCCAGAAGCTCTCCGACTCTTTACGTCTTGAATGTCCATGAATGGTAATATTAGTTTTAGTTGCTTTTTTTTATTTTTTAATAATTTAATTGCACTTCAAATAAACGCGCCAAAAGTTTGTTTTGGTTCTTTTTGGGGAACTTGCTGATTGTTCACGATCTTGTTATAAGTGTGAACATTTGCTGTGAACATTTGAACAATCTGTGTCGCCTTGTGGCGCTGTGCAAAAATAACAGTAGTGTTCACATTGACGGCTGACACAGTAGCTGGCACAGCTCTGTGGAGCACAATTTATGTGCCGGCCAGTGTGAAGACTCTGGCACAGGCCACATATAGGCACAGCTGCCACAAAACACCCTGGCACACTGTGGCGGCAATGTGAACCTAGCATAAGTACCTATATCATTAACAAGCCAACCTTCATTAATAAATTTGACGTAAAATTAACCATTGTCGCAACAAGTTAGTGGTCAGTGACCAAGCATTGGGCATGTTTGTGACAATAAATACTCGTACAGTGGCTCATGTTTTATTAGAATAATTAAGAATTTTTTTATATTACATACTAACATGCTTTTTTTATTTATTTAATTGCAGCGAAACCGTTAGAGGAATTAGAGGCGGAGTTGGCACCAAAACAGATAGGCGCTTTTTTCGTCTTCTTTTTTTTTTGGAAACATCGATATTCCGTTGTTTCTAAAACAACAAAAACCATCGATGAACACACACATCTAGTGGGGACAGAAATATTAAAATTTTATAATTTTCTTTTTGCTAGCTTTTGTTAGTGCTTGAGAGCAGCTAATCGAGAATGCAGAATGTGAAATTAAGTACAAGAGGCAGCGTTACCAATGTTTGACCGTTAAAAAAGGGACAGATTTAAAAATAATATTAGAAAGCTGTATAAAGAGGAGAGGTAGGAAAAATTAAAAAATTTCTAAAAAAATATGTACCCCCAAATGCACACAAAATACAAAAAAATTTTAGGTTAAGCTCTCTCATTTAATTTAAGAATTGTTTAAAGTTCTTAAAAACAGGTCAGATCTGTCCGGAAAATGGACAAGTTCGCAACAATGACAAGAGGACAGAAAGTTGTCATGTTCTCAAAGCTATCGATTTCTTAAAAGTACATGTCAGTGAGGACGGGGCATAAGAGATAAAATGCAATAGTATCGTAAGTAGTTCAAAAAGATTAAATCATATATTTCGTAATAAACTAAAATTTGTCTAATATAAATACAATTCTTTAATATTTTGAGATAAAATTTACTTGCAGACTAATTTCTTACTGACGAAAATGTTCTAGCCTACACTATCGATAATGATCGATAGTCACGCAGAGAACTATGCACCTGAACAGTGCAATCGATTGTTTGCCAGCTCTACCCTACCCAAGCTAAATGAAGAAAAATGCGTGTTTCGGATATAAAAAGCTGCTGGAGTTCCTGAAAAAGAATTTTAAATAATAACTTTGTGTTTGTGAAATTGACTTAGCGTAAGCTGTTATTTAAAGGCGGTGCATAGTGCTGCTTTCACGCTGACGCTGACGGCGAAGTTGAAAATAACGTTGACGGCAACAATATGGCTTCCGATATCGCGGTGGTAAACATTGGAAATTTTGAAAAGATTCAGAACTTTTTAAATGACACCGCTTACAAAGAAATACTCGAGAACAGCGAGAATTTTAATACGCGGCTTTGTATTGAGCGACGGCTTCGAATGCCGTTTCTCGACCCCCAGACAGGCGTTGCACAAACACATTGCGCGCTCTTTATGAAGCGAAAGCAACGTATGCCCGGCTTCCGACACGGCCAAATTTACACTTATCCTTCTGCACGCTGGCGCAAACCAAAACGCCAGTATTTGTTAAATCCGAATCATAGCTATCGTGCCTACCAATACAGAGAGCACCACCTTTCTCATCAGCATCAGCACCAGCATCAACACCATCATGTTCCAACGTCTGGCTCGGGATCTGTCGGTGCACGTGATCATCATCAGACGGAAAGTGCAGGTAATAAAACATATTTACACATTAATATTTAAACATGCATATATCGGTATCAATATACGTATTAATATAAATATGTATTATTTTGGCGTTGTAAAATCAATAAAACTTACAATTGCTGCTGCTTTGTTCAGCCACATCCTCATCCACCACTTCTGTACAGTGGGTCTAAAGTAAGCTAGCTACCCTAAAATTATGCACCTTTTTAATATGATTATGGTCAATACAAATGTTTAGCTAACCTTATTAAATTATTTATTTAGCGTCAACTAAGAGCATTTGACTAAAGTAATTCAAAATAAGAAATAAGATTGTAGGAAATGCAGTTTAAATAATAAATAGAAAATATAGATAAATTTAAATTAATTAATTTAAACATAAGAGCTAAAAAATTTAAATAAATGAAATATTTAAAGTTCTGGAGGTATTCAAAGCAATTATTAAAAAATGCAAAGCAAATATTATGGGGGGAAATCTTGAAAAACCCAATCAGATCAATAAGTATTAGTATTCTATACATAGGTATTAGTATTATTTCGAGTAAGGTTAGCGTTAGTATTATTATCAGTAAGGTCTGGGATCAATAAGTATTATGAATTTATTATAATCTAATAACAAAAATACGATAACTCAATATCTTATATGTTATTCACATATTATAGATATTTTGTCTTACCTTAAAGACGTTTTTCCCTACCCATTGTAAAACGAAAATAACAAAAATTCAGCTTATCATTTGAGGCTGCATTTATACCCTGGAGTTACATATACACTGTGCGTGTGTATGTAAGCGTGTGTGTGGTTGTAAGTGCAGGCAGCGATTAACCACCCCATAGAAAAGTACATTGTATTGGGGGCTGATTTATGTATGCGCTTTATCAAGCAATAATACTCGTGTAAATGTATCATATCTAAACATAATTTCTTTGGTTTTGTAGCTATTGCTGCCACGGATGGAAACTCGATGGGCGCTTCAGGTGATAATGATAGTAAGGACTCTCATGCGAATGCCGAGAAGGATTGGTTTCATGAGGATATGGACTCGTCCCATTACCACCATGCCGATGACTATGAAGATGACTTTGATTCTGATAACGATTTTGACGAGTCTTATAGTAGTAGAGGAAAGCGTAAACGTGGTTCACGTCCACGGCGCTCCAATGCAAATGTGGATGGGACCCCGAAACGAGGACGAAAAGGAGGTGGTAAGGCTCATCTACAAGTACATAATTTTTAATAAAAAACTTAAACTTTCTATGGACACATCCCAGGCAGTCGTCGTCGGAATGCAACCGATGGAGAGACAGGAGATCGTAGAAGACGCGGAGCTGGCAATAATGCAAACACTTCTGCTGCAGCAGCAGCGGCGGCCGCAGCCGTTGCTCACGCTGCCAGCACTGCGGCAGCTGCAGCAGCTACAGGACACTATGCAACACACTCTAACTCAGCATCACCGATTCCCATTATCGACGAAACCTCACAGTCAGCTCTGGTCATGACAGCACCTTTAGCTTCAACATACGAGAAGAATCCAATGAATGATGCAGGCGCCTCAAATGATTCAATTCCATTGGCCACAATGGCCAACATGGGCATGTCAAGCACCCCAGCTGCTACACCAGCTATATTTACGACAGTAAACTCATCTCCAACCACACCTTTAGTCAGTCCCAAGAAACACAAGTTGCGAGTTGAACGTGAAGTGGCCCAACCATCACCGTATTGCGATTTCTGTTTGGGCGATCAGCGCGAAAACAAAAAAACGAATATGCCCGAAGAGCTTGTGTCTTGCTCAGACTGCGGTCGCTCTGGTCATCCATCCTGTCTGCAGTTTACGCCCAATATGATAATATCAGTAAAGCGTTATCGCTGGCAGTGCATTGAATGTAAATACTGTTCTATTTGTGGCACCTCCGACAACGATGATCAGCTGCTGTTCTGCGACGACTGTGATCGCGGATACCATATGTATTGTCTTTCGCCTCCTCTGGTGACTCCGCCCGAGGGCTCGTGGAGCTGCAAACTCTGTATGGAGGAATTTCACAAGCACAAGTAAATTAAATGACATGAGAATTAAGATGAAGTGAACCAAGGGTACGTCGCAAAAGATGTAGATGTCATTTTGTTCGAGTTTTCACTTACATGCTAAAATTACAAGTTAGTCTCCCAACTCATTATACCGCGGCAGCTCTTGAAATTAATTCTAATTTAATGTTCATCTTAAGTATTTCTTAGTACGTTAATTTTATTCATCTACTTAATTTTATTTTATATTTGTAACTACGCTTATATGGACCGCCCCAAGTATTGTAAGTATTTCCAGCCTTCCGCGCAAAGTGATTGTCACATGTTCATTACACGAGGTCCTTAAGCAAACCCAATCCTTATCGTATCATATTTTTTACAATATTTTTGTGTACATTTTACGATCCATTTTATGAAAATATAATTAACATAATGCCAATAAATACTGAAACAATTTTTGTATCTAAGTTACCTTAATATAATTTAACACAAATAAGATGGAGGCTGTCGACTTGAAAGTGCTTTACTGATTGGATTTTTAACGCGTTGGTTACTTCAATGGAAGTGTTAATTACCTTAGAACATTACACTTTAGTAAGTAGGTTTTGATGGAAATTCTTACAATAGCTTGTTAATTTCTGTGAGCTACATACTCAAGCGGTTGAATTTGCATAAAATCTGCCAGTTGCGTTTAATCAGTCAACATGAATCGTTGTGTGTGGTGTATTTGTTTGTTAAATCTGTGCCTGGTCATATCTACACAATCAAGAGAACAACGGAGTCGATCAAGACGTTTTCTTATTTTTCCGCGTCAATCCCCAACTAGGCATCAGGTAAAATGCCTCTATTTAAATTGGACAAGTCATAAAACAACTACATTAATTCTCAGTTTATTGCCGGCATTGGTATCCCGGCTGATCTGTCATATGAATCCCTTACCGTCGGACATGTGCTGAAAGCCGAGTTCTTCCTGCCATATAATGCCAGCGTGTACCGACAAAATCCATATTTGCCGGAATACCTGCCCACTAAAGTGTCATTAAACAGTGGCAGCGACGGACTCACGATTCGTCACATGGCAAGAAATCCTTCCGAGATGCGCTGGCAAATTTACGCTTACATTGAGCATATGTTAAATGGGTAGGTCTTAATCAATTATTTATATATGTTGTTCATGTTTTTAAAAGATGGGATTACAGCTATGGATATAACGGACATGAATGCCTGCTTCAAGCTATTTGTGAAGCCAATTCAATTGAATTTTCAAAGGACTTTAATGTATTTCATGAACTACTCCACTTGATGCTAAGGTAAGATATTGTAGATGAGTTTTAAGTTATTAAGTTATCATTAGGATTTTTTGCAGCCCCTCCACAACGCTGAATAAGGACTCAGCAGAAGCAAACGATTTCATGTTGGCCGAACAGACTAATTACAACGATTGCGAAATCTACAATTGTAACATTAAACTGTTGAATTGGATTTCAAGAGTAATGCGGTTGCATATTTAATTTCAGTCAGTTAGTAATATATTTTTGTATTTGTATACTATACCTACTATATGTATAATTAAATTGCGAATGCAAATCGGCGTAAAGAGTGTTTAAATTTTAATGTGAAAATTTACCTAAATTGGTTTATTACTATCTGATTTTTTTGGATTTTTTTTTTGTAGCTTATTTCATGGAGACAGTCGATGAATTTGAATTATAACCAATGCTGTAAACCTTGATTCATGACGTAGGGGTCGTGATAATTCTACGACCAATGTTTAATAATACCCAGGACACCAAAGGCTTGATAACGCTGGATAATATACGATTGGTATCCTCTAAACTTTCAGATAGAGATGATTTGTGTGTATTGGGAGACTTTAACTTACCTGATATGCCTTTGCCTACAGTGGATAATCTGCTTGCTTCTACTAGCTGTCATTAGTTTGTAAATAGCATCCTTCTTTCACTTTATCAAACAAACAATATTCATAATTGTAACAACCGTCTTCTGGATCTAATATTTGTATCTGATCCTTCAGTTACTAAACGGAAGCTTGTGCTTCCCGAAGTTTCTTTACATCCTACGTTGGAACTGATTTTTGATCTACCGGGTCTTGAGCAAACTGCTCTCTAAAAACCGCGCCGATTTAAACAAATTAAATAATCTCATTATAAACATTATAAACTTAGAATTTGCTGTGTTTCTTTTTACAATACTTTGAACCGCTTTTTTGACCAATGCAACAAGCCCAAATGGTTTACTCGAGATCTATCATTTGTGTCGTCGTTTAAGGACTGTTCCTGCATTGATTTAAATAAAGCAGATCTTGTTCTTCTTAGTGCAAATTTAATTTACCACATTTTAATTGTTCTACTTAAATGCAAGGTTATGAATTTATGGACACTTGCCTCACTTCACCAATTACACTCTTAATTGGTTACCTCCTAATAGATTAGATGAAGTAAATGATCTTGTTATTCTCATTGTCAGTAAGGCGACTCCTGTTCTTGGATATGTTAAACGATGGAAATGGAATTTGATGACTCCTATACTAGGCTGGAGCGAAAAACATTTTTTTGATTTGTTGGGTGCGGAATCGTTGACCCGCTATAAAATATAATTGTGTGCAATAAATAAGATTTTTTGGAGCCCATCCTAAGGTGGCTCAACGACGCACAGTGAGGAAATTAGCACGTATCGCGTTGTAAAAATCATTTTTACGATTTCAGCAATCATAAAAGTAATTTATGCATCCGGTAGAGAATTCTCCACAGATTAAGAATCCAATAGGATTTTTAAATCAGGTAAAAATTGCGGGCGGTACAGCCACTCAAAGTAGACCTATCTTCGAGATGTGCAAATTTTTACCAAAACTACCTACTTTGAAACTAAATTGCAGACAAATTATGTAACCGATGTAAAAATTTTTGGTGTCATCTGAAAAGTAGGTTAATTTTTGTTAAATACAAAAAAATTAAGTTCTTCGCCCACCTACACTCTAATTATTTTTTAAGTTCATTAAAAAGGCGTAGTGTACATTTTAAACGAACTTTTAAATTCTAGAAAATACAGAAATTATTTTTTGTTTTGTAAAAACTTGAATAAAATGAACAGAAGCAGATTTTCTTACTTCGAAAAACAGTACGAAAAAATAAAATCTTTGACATTTTAGGAGCATTAATATTTAGAAAAGTTGTTTTCAAAAGCAATCGGCAAAGAATCTGCAAAACTGCCAGGTCGTTATGATGTTAGGGCCTATTAAAGTATAAAAATTTAAGTTTTTGGTGAAAAAAGCAAGGTAAAAAGTACAAAAAAAGTTCAAGAAGTATATTAATCGCAAAGATATCTCCAGTTTGACATATTGAGCATAAAGTTTGGACTTTCTCGAGCAAAACAAGCCATCATTTATAAAGTTTTATTTTACCCCAACCAAAAAGCTTCGTACTACGAAACTCGTTTTAGTGTGTTCGCTTTTGGACGATTTGTATTCAAACTGATAAGTATTACTCAATTTCCTACCCATGAAAAAAATTCTAGCTCCTACTATTTTTGTACCAATCTTAATAGTTGATACAGTTTTATAAAGAAATATAGCGCAAGCTAACTTTGGCGCGCCAATGTTTGGATACCCCTGCAGTGCCCTGTGTAAGCCGTCAGATTTTTACAAAATTTGTTAAATGTTGATTTAAAACCGATCGTTCCTATGGCAGCTATATGATATAGTAGTCCGATTTACTCAAAATATAGTCATCCTCTTTAAAACTTAATCAAACACACACTGTATATTTGGTTGACATATTTTGAGAAACAAAAAAGTTTTTCATACTAAATGTTTATTTCCAATCGATTGTTCCTATGGCAGATATATGATATATTATCCGATCCGGCCAGCTCCGACATATGTACTGCGTGCAGCAAAAAGACAGACCTGTACCAAGTTTCATCAAGATAGCTTCAAAACTGAGAGACTAGTTTGCATAGAAACAGACGGACACACGGACAGACGGACATGGCTATATCGACTCAGATCGTCGCCCTGATCAAGAATATATATACTTTATGGGGTCTGTGAGGCTTCCTTCAATGCGTTACACATTTCGTGACAAAATTATAATACCCTCTGCAAGGGTATAAAAATGCAGTAAGCTACAGTGGAGCAAGATGCAGATGGCGCCACTACGAAGATTAGTTGATAAACACAAAGGTCGCTAGCGTCTCTTCTTCTTCCTTTTGCCCGTAACATTGTTAGTTGAATAACTTCCGCTCTTATTATCCGATTTAAATGAAATTTGCAGGACAGGTTTGTCTCTGAGATCTAGGCGACACAAAAAGGGACAGATAGACAGACGGACATAGCTATATCGACTCGGTTGTTGATGCTGATCAAGAATATGAATATATTGGGGTCTGACAAGCCTCCTTCGGCCTATAACGCGAATTTTTTTTTTGACAAACACAATAATATTTTATAGGGGCAACGATTCCGCACCCAACAAATCAAAAAAAGAGTTTTTCGCTCTAACCTACCCTATACGACACAAGTACTTTATGTATCGATTCTGTTCGTTCGATTCTGAAATATCGTTCTTGTGTTCGGTCTCTACAATACTCTAATCACCACGATCTTTTATGAATCTGTTCAAAATTTTTTAATATTTGCTCCACGGGGTTTTAACTGGGTTTCAGTTTTTAATTTACCTCCGTATACCAGTAGACTTCTTTTAATTAATATACCCACTTTAACTAACCATCCGATTATGCTTGGCGTCATGTTTATAATTAATTTAGTGACTGGTGAAATTGATTCTTCATATTTATTGAGTCAAATTATTTTCTCCGTTCCTGCCAGACATGTCCGGAACTTTTTACTACTATCTCTTAATTCTTGTACAAATAACTATTCCCTGCATGAACCCTTCCCAGTACTCTGTGCGGATTTGTTTTCTTTTTCTATTTTTAAAGCATATTTTTTAAATCCAGTACGTAAAGTTGAGGAACAATCTTTTGTGAACGTGTTGCACTCAACAATTTTTGCAACTGCTCTTACCCATAAATACAGGGTCTCCTACTGTCGATAATTGGGTTAATAAAAGTACATTTCAGTTTATACATATCTTATGTTAGTTTCTGATCGAGTTCTCGGACAATAATAAATTTTAAGGGTAAGAGGCTTCTTAATTAAGGATAAAAGGTAATGATTGATAGAACAGTTCTGCCTCCAAACACCGATTCACTCCTACGCCCGAAAAGAAGAGTCAGAAAAGAATGCACAAGAACGGATGATATTCGTATACACCAAATCTACATAAGATTACCAAATCGTCTGCGTAAGGTTCTTGGAAAAATCAAGCAAAGTAAAATTGGATGCATCCTTCAATTACTGTCTATGGAAGCCTATAAGCCGCTTTAAGAGAATTGTCGTCCCGAAGCCTCAAATCAAAAATCCAGCAGGCGGATGGTGTTACTCTAACCAACAGAAGGCTGAATTCTTTGCAGACAGCTTAGAGGAAAAATTTAAGGCGTTTAATTAAACATCTGCGGTTATGCGACGGGCTGTCCAGCTACTATTGAAGATGCAATTTCAGATGTCCTTGCCAGCAAACCCAGTCAAACTGGAAGAGGTCATGCAGCAAATCAAAATTCCAAAGGCCAAAAAATTCCCTGGCGAGGACCTTCTGGATAACAGGACGCTAAAAATTCCGCCCAATAGAGCCCTGCTGTTTATACTTCTGCTCCTCAACAGCATACTAAGGATAGGTCACTTCCCAAACTGCTAGAAGATAGCGCTAATTACCATGGTACGATGGTCACCTCTTTAAACTTAAGAACATTCTTACGCCGCAGCTATTCCAGCTTGTAAGTAGCTTTCTTAAGGACAGAAGTTTTAGTGTTGTCGTCGATGGAGAAAAATCTTCGAAACGAGAAATCTGCGCAGGCGTTCCACAAGGCAGAGTTCTTGGTCCGACACCACTGAAGCACTGCAGCAATACGTACGTAGTTTTGAAACCTGGGATGCAAAATGGAACATAGGCATCAATGGCAGCAAATACGCAAATGTGACGTTCACCACAAGGACATTGTCCGGCAGGGGCATAACTATGCTGGGCTCCACGCTGACGCACAAGAGCTCACATAAATATTTAGGTGTCGTCCTGGACAGGGAGCTAAAGTTTAAAATACATACAACGATGGTCCAGAAGTCAGTGATGGCAAAAGCAGGAAAGATGGCGTGGCTTCTTGCACCTAGAAACTAGCTGTCACTGTTCAGCAAAGTCGCGATTTACAAAAAAAGTTGCAAAGTCAAAAATCTTAAGGCGAATGTTCAATGCTCCATGGTACGTTAGAAACAGGGACATCGAACGGGATCTAAGAATTCCTATGGTGGGCGATGTTATGCAACGTCACGCATCCAACTATATTCAACGCCTTGGCAGTCACCCTAACGCATTGGCCAGAAGATTAACCAGACTACCTAAAAAGAGAAGACTTAAAAGGTGCCATCCATTGGACCTTCCCACAAGATTCCTGCATTGACCTTTTCAATAAATTCGTAAATTCCGTAAATAGTAATTCCTTATATGTAACATAACAGTATTTATGCATCACATTTGATCAATTTTGTCTTATTCAGTAAATGTATAACTAGATTAAGTTGCCATTAATGGTAACAGAAAGCCTGTTTAAATAAATATACAAAATTTATTTCCAAAAAAAAAAAAAAAATGATTGATAGGTCTAGTTAAAAAGCAACGTGAATTTGCAAGGTTGCGAACTAAATAGATCTCGACTAGTTTATCAGTACCTCTATAAAACTGCCTTAGGAGAAGTTGAAATGACATGGAAATGAAACTAGTTTGTTGCGAAGGGGCTACCTTTGACTAATTTAAACAGCCCCTGCTTTTAACTAGTACGAAAGCCGTTTTATTGCTCGATGAACTTGCCTCAGCGATCTTCTGTAAAAATTTTAGAACTGCACTGTGCGATTTCAGTTGATTTTGCATTAAAATTTGCCGTGCTTTCATTTGGTTTACAATTTTTCGGATTTACCATATGTGATATTGCATACTTTTAAGGGGCTGCTCAACAAACAAATAAACTTGGCAGATTTTTAAATTAATGCAGAAACAACTGGAATTTATTGATTTAGCTTACCTAGCATATAAACTAGTGATAAGGTACATAATTTTTAAAGCATTTGCCTTTCACATAAGTGTGAGATTATTACTGTTATCCTGGACCCGCCATGTTGGACGACAATTGCCAATAGTTAATAGAAGCCCAATAATAGTCGAATCGCACATCAATGCTTCAATCCGGTTCTCCAATTGGAGGTGCTATTTGGATAATATGTTAATATTCACTGCGTAGAGTTTTGGGCAGAGCTTTGTCCCGGCTGCCGCGGATCGACGCATATATACATAACTTCTTTTGTAAAGTACGGAAAAATCCGTTGTCAAAAATTATATTTCACTGCTTACAAGTAATAAGAGGCAACATCCTGAACAAATCGACCCTCTTTATTTCAATTAATAAAACAAAAAGATTTTAAATTTTTAAATTTTGTTTTCTTTTTTGAAAGTGCATTTATTTTTGGAGAAAGCGTTTCATTCAATGAATATTAAAACATGTGACAGATTGAAGTGGACCAGTGCTACAAAAAAAGTAGTTACTTCAGAATTACGGATAAATCGCAGTTCATCTGGTTAGCTAAGAAGAATTGATATAAAAACTACAATGTGTTACAAATTGGAATGAAGTCGAAAACCCTGAAAAATGATAGTGATTTTCTGGTAGGGCTTATCGAGTATAGCAAAACTGCATACCTGGAATTTGGGGGATACCCCAAAATCTGCATTTATCGCTAAAACCCGAGCTTTGCTATGTATGGGTACTTAACAGCTTGTAACTTTGTGAATTATACATAATTTCTTAGCCGATTAAAAATGAAGGAGAATATACCTTTAGATTGGTGTATATATTGTTTGACCAAACTTGAGACATCTATGCGTAATAGCCACCCAAACCCATTGGTTTTTAACTTTTTTCAACTTTGGCAATGGCTTTATGCACTATTTTCTATAAACACCATCCTACTTATGGAATGTTTTAGAAAGACTGTTTAGTTTTAACTATAACCCAGGTTTAATTTTAAAAATCGGATAGCATATGTGTAGTTGCTTTTTTTGGGACTAATGATTGTAGAAGTAATGATTTAAAAAATGATGCGTGTACTTGCACAATATAAACAAACTACATTTATAAAAAAACTCGTTACACCGCCTACTACAGTACGTTTTCATGCAGAAATTTCAGATTGATTGTCAGTGGTTACGTTTTAAATGCGTTTTTAAGTTTTAATGCGAAACAAGTGTTTTAATCAAGTCAGCTTTGGTATGTTTTCAAAATTGAAGGTCACAAAAATACAATAAATTATAATACAAATTTAAGAGATTACTAATTTACATGTGTTTTGCATTGAAAAGCATTTGTTGTTTGTCGGATATTTGACTATAGTTTATATGAAAAATACATCATTGTAAATTTTTCAGTTCTTAGTAACTCTCATAAATTCTGGTTTTTTTTCGAAGCTAAGTTTTCTATTTTCAAAATGCTTAAACGTTTTCAATACTTAAAGGTTGCACAACCCCCGTTTAGACGAATTCTACACGTCCAGTCTTCATCACAAAACTCTAAATTTTTCCAAGTGCACGATGCTGTGAGCAATGCCAAGGGGGAGTCTGAAGTCGAACTCCAAAGAACAGTGCCATATGTAATAGCAGATAGGAATTATAGGTACAAAGAAGGCAGGACTTATCAAGGATTCCAGTGCGAGCGCATCGAGCCTATTCCCGACTATGGACTTACGTCGTGTACCTTGAGACATCTTGGCACAGGAACTGAGCTCTGGTATCTCGATCGCAATGATATCCATAATGTATTTTCCATCAATTTCCGAACTACGCCATTCGACTCAATGGGCTTACCCCACATCTTGGAGCATCTTACTTTGTGTGGCTCTAAAAAGTATCCTGTTCGAGATCCTTTCTTCAAAATGCTAAATCGTTCAGTTGCAACATTTATGAATGCGATGACTGGACCAGATTATACGCTGTATCCATTTTCATCAATGAACGAGGTGGACTTTAGAAACTTGCAGAAGATTTACTTGGATGCCGTCTTCAGGTATTTACTACAGAGATAATTGAAAATATATACTATAATTTAGAATGTTACAGGCCAAACTTATTGCATCTAGACTTTCTACAAGAGGGATGGCGTCTTGAATACAAGGATTTGCACGATCGAGACACTGATCTTGCAATTAAAGGTGTCGTCTACAATGAAATGATAGGATCCTTCTCAGACAACGCCCAATTATTTAAACAAAAGCTACTAAATCACCTTCTTCCTAGTCACACCTACGGCAATATAGCCGGGGGCAACCCAGAGGAGATTCCAAAGCTGACACACTCGGATTTGGTCGAATTTCATCGAAAATACTACCATCCAAGTAATGCTCGCATATTCTGCTACGGCTCCTTTGACCTGGAGAAAACACTTGCCTTTGTCGATAAAGAATACCTATCTCACTATGAGAGTATTGACAATGCCTACAGTTCAATACCCCCACAGGAACGTTGGACGGAGCCTCGTACTGTCCACATTCCGTGCAGACTGGATTCCATGGGGGCCAGTTTTGACCGACAGAACCAAATAGCTATTGGCCTGCTAATGTGCGATATAACCGATATTCAGGAGAGCTTTGAATTGAACGTTTTATCCGAAGTGATGATTCGTGGCCCCAACTCAGCCTTCTATAAGAGTTTGATAGAGCCCAATTTCTCTGGCGGTTACAGCAAAGGAACAGGCTATTTACCAGATTGTAAGGATACGTATTTCGTAGTAGGTCTAAGGGATCTAAGATCTGAAGATTTTAACAGATTCACTGAGCTCTTTGATCAGACGGTCCATAAAGCCAGCCAGAATGGCTTTGAGTCTGAGCATATAGAAAGTGTTCTCTGCCAATTGGAGTTGTCCCTAAAACATGAAGTCGAATATTTTGGAAAACGTCTGCTATATAAATCAGCAGTACTGTGGAATCATGAGGGGGACGTTTGCTCCAATCTTCAAGTCTCGGAAATGATTGCAACGCTGCGACGGAGATTAAAAGAGAGTCCAAACTATCTACAGGCTAAAATTGAAAAATTCTTTATAAAGAACACCCATAAGCTCACTCTTACAATGTCGCCTGACAAGTTGTACGACATTAACTTCAAGTTGTCTGAAGCGAGGCTGCTCGTTCAGAAGTTAAAAGATCTCAGCGATGAGGAATTCGATAATATTTATAAAAATGGTATCAGGTTGGAGGCCGCACAAAAAGCCACAGAAAACATTGAGGTTTTGCCGTGCTTATCTATATGTGATGTAAGGAATCCCATGAAGCGTCCTCAAATGGAAGATATAACTATTCAAAATGTTCCCACGCAGCTCTGTAAGGTGTTCTCTAACGGAATAACCTACCTGAAGTTCTTCTTCAATATCACAGGACTAAGTGAAGATGATGCTAAGCTCGTACCTTTGTTCTGCAATGTGATTAGTGAAATGGGTACCTCTACCCACGACTTTCGCCAGTTTGACAAACTCCTTCATTCAAAAATGGCACGTATTACTTGTAATGCCAAGGTAGTTGAGAATGTGATAGATGGCAAGTCTTATAGACTGGGATTAATATTGTCGACGCATTGCCTCGACAAAAATTTTTCCGAAACGTTGGGACTTTGTAAGGAGATGATGCTCAATTTTAAGCTAGAAAATACAAGTCGTCTTAAGATGCTTATTGAGAACTATATTTCCAAGTTGTCATTAGGAGTTGGAAGTTCTGGACACTTGTATGCCATGCTTAGTTCCTCTGGGTTGGTAACTAATGCTGCGAAATTGAAATCCGTATTAGCAGGCGTAGATCATATCGACTTTATGAAAGAGTATGTTCAGCAAAATAGCATCGACGAAATTCGAGACAGGTTAACAAATATTGGCTCAAAGGTTTTCAGCAAGAGCAACATGCGCGTTGCTATTAACAGCTCAGATGCCCATCAATCTACTGCCTTAAGGCACTATGAAAGATTCCTGGCGACCTTTCCAATCCTCGAAAAGAGGATAGATGAATCCAAATTGTATTTGTTAGAGCCCATGTCTCGACATTACGTTATGAATATGCCTTTGAGCTACTGCGCCAAATCCTTCTCTGCAGTGCCCTATGTGCATAAGGATCATCCCGTGTTGCGTGTGTTGGCCAAGTTTATAGCTGCCAAGTACCTGTTGCCAGTGGTACGGGAACAGATTGGAGCTTATGGTGCGGGTGCCAGGATAGGGTTTGACGGTCTCTTTAGTTTTTATAGTTATCGTGATCCACAAGCAGCGAAAACAATTGAAATATTTGATAAGACCTACGAGTGGCTTCAATCTGAAAGCAATAAACTTGACCATCAAGCACTTTTCGAGGCTAAGCTGGGCGTACTTCAGCTCCTAGACTGGCCAACTGGACCCGGAGATATTGGCATAGATAACTTTGTCTTGGGCGCCTCCTATGATATATATACAAAATATCGCTCTCGCGTGCTGACTGTAACGGTGGACGATGTGCGAGCTGTGATTGAGAAGTATTTTAAGCAGGAATCAAAACACTTTGGAAAATGTATTTTAGGACAAGATTCAAAAGTAATTGAAGAAGAAACAAATAAAAAGTGGAAATCACATCACAGTTGTAAAAGGGCTCTTACCAATAATAATTTTATTGTATTGCTATTCAAAAAAAATAAAATAATAAAAAAACAATTTCAAAGTTACGTGCCTTTATTTTCAAAAACTTTCCGTATTTAGTTCATTTATTGTCTAATAGCATTTTCTAGAGCATCCTACTACATTCGAATCCTTTTCGCACGCACTTATTCACTTTTCTCCTTATTGGATTCATATTAAAAACCAATCAAAACAAATAATAAGTTAAAAATATTGGGAAAAACTGATGGTGCACATCTTGTATTGCCAATTTGTTACATGACGTTTCCCAATAAAATGTTTCAAAATGTAAATTCAACTTACGTTAAAACAAGTTCTATTTTGAGAAAATCTGAAAGGTTTCGATCAACAGATCTAATTGAGGACAGAAATTCAATGGAATTTTTATACCCTGTGGGGTAAAAAAAATACAGAAAGCTACAGTGGAGCAAGCTCCACGGTACGAGACCCAGTACCTTTTGAGTGCAAAGTGTTTACTATAGATTGTTCTTCAATGTTGAGTGCGATTCAATAGATGGCGCCACTATGAAGATAAATTAATAAACACAGAGGTCGCTAGCGTCTCTTCTTCTTCTCTTTGCCCGTAACATTGTTACTTGAATAGCTTCCGTGTTTATCATTCGATTGGAATGAAATTCAATACAAATGGGTCTATTAAGTATGTGCAAAAGAAATGTGCGTAACAGGCAGAAAGAGGCGTGGCAGACCCCACAAGGTTATATATATATTCCTGATCAGCATCAACAGCCTAGTCGATATAGCCATGTCGGTCTGTCCGTCTGTCTGTCTGATAGAGACACAAAATTTGGCATGTACGTTCATTTTTATCGTGCATTGAACGAGTTTGTTTTAGATTTTTGCCACGCCCCCCTTTGCCTCGAAAATTGAAGTAGAATATTTCGATGTCGAATTACAAGAGCCCCTTTAATGCCATTGCCTCGATTTGTGGTAATTCATTCCAATTGGATGATAAACGCGGAAGTTATTCAACTAACAATGTTACGTGCAAAAGGAGACTCTAGCAACCTCTGTGCTTATCAACCGATATCTTCGTAGCCATCCATTGAAATTTCAGGTACGCAACATTAAAGAACAATCTATAGTGAATGCTCAAAAAATACAGGGTCCCCTACTGCTGAGCTTGCTCCATGGTAGGTTACTGCATTTTTATACCCTTGCAAACGCTTTAAGGGAGGCGTCACAGACCCCTTGATTAGGGCGACGAGCTGTCCATATAGCTGTTATATAGCTGGCATATGAACGGTCTGTTCAAACTCAACAATTAGTATGAAAAACACAGATTGTGTATTCGATAATGTTGCACACATCCTTACCAAATTTGGTTCAAATCGGACAATTATATAATATAGCTGCCATAGGACTGATCGGTTCGAAAACAACATTTAGTATGAAAAACTTTTTGTTTCTTAAAATATCTCAACCAAATATACACATTGTGTGTTTGATTAAAATTATAAAAGCCTCTGCAAGGTTTAAAATTGGGACAACGCGTTACGAATCTTTGTCACCGGCCTAACGGTGACACTAGTTTACAGCCAAATGCAAAGTGAACCAAAGTATTTTTTTATTATGGATTTTGGCCCACTAAACACGAAAATGGCACTCAAAATTTTTTCATGAATGCGTTTTCGAAATAATATTTTTGCGAATTTTTAAGTTTCTCCAACATTTGAATATATATCGACTATATTTCTAATCAAGCGATTTAGCCAAACAAGCACTCAAATTAAAGGTAAGTAAATCTTCTACAACTTTTATTCAAATAGTATTAAGATCGGTACAGTTGTTTAGAAGCTATCAACTTTATATGTTTAAAAACACGTGATTTTTGTGATTTTTTTTTAGTTTGGAAGCTCATAAAAAAATCTAAAAATGTTACAAATCGCAAAACTAAAATTTCTTTTTAAATTTCACGTAAAAATGAGTAATGTTTCGAAGAAAATGACTATATCTCATCGCTGCAATAGAAACAATCCGATACAAATAAAACATTATTCTTTCACCAAAATATGCATTACTTCGCCATTTACTATTGGATTTGCATCAATAATAGCTTATTTTCTTCGAAACATTACCAATTTTACGTGAAATCTAAAAAAGAAATTTTAGAAATCGTCCGCTATACAGTTACCTACGATATCTCGATGTCCTGGCACCCATATTAGGTTAATGTCAAATGCTGAGCCATCTCGTGTAGAGATCTGCGGCACTTTGTGACCGTTATCGACTTTGTTGTTATCGCCTCTAGACCGCTTTAACGTCCGTATGATAGTCCCCCAGCGACCTAAGCGTTTCCTTAGTAGCCCATATTTCAGCTTGAAAGACGCTATCGTGATCTGGGAGTCTAAAAGATTTATTTTGGCTTAGTACGTGGGAGTAGACACCTCCTCCCACCTTGCTGGCTAGCTTAGATCCATTAGATGTTGTTTGCCCATTCCTCTTTCGGGAATGAGTATAGTGAAGGATTGCTGCCATGGTGGCACGCTCTACGCTTACTACTTTTTTGGTGTTAATATTTAAGATGGTACCTATGAAGTGCTTAATTTGGTCTGAAGCGAAGAGCCACTGTGATGCATAGTTCTCCTCTCATCTCCCTCATCCTCTGAATTTCATTTATTTTAATTAAATTGGTCTGTCTGTAGAACAGTCGACCAAATTAGAATCCCATACAGTAGGATAGGTCTGATTACCGCATGATATAGCCATAGGATAATGTATAGGGACATGCCCCACTTAAGTCCTATTACTTTCCTGCAGGTGTAAAGCGCAACTGTTGCTTTCCTGCAACGTTCGAGGATATTAAGGTTCCAGTCTAGCTTCCTATCAAGAACAAGACCTAAGTACTTTACGCTTTCGCTGAAAAAATAAGTGGAGGAATTTTATATTTTATAGAGAACAGAACCAGTTCTGTCTTCTCTGTGTTGATTCCTAGACCGCTTTTTTTGGCCCAGGTGACCAACTTCTTCAGTTTGGCCGTCATTAGGTCACATAGTGTTTGGGGGTATTTGCCCGTAAATATTATAGCCACGTCATCAGCATAGCCAACCACTTGGCAACTTCCTCCCTCAATGTCGCACAGCAGCTTGTCCACCGCTATATTCCGTAGGAGAGGAGACAGGACCTGCACCTTAGTGAATATTATTTGTAACCAGTTTATGGCGTTATACCTGCATGAATTTGTTTGGCGGTAGTTATGTCATCTGGACCGGGAGATTTGAAAGGCTTGAAACTGTGTATCGCCCAGTTGATGTTTCTTTTACTAAGGAGAGAGGGGTTTATTGGCACCTCTCCTTATGGCTGCCTGAGTGGTATATTATGATTATTGCCACCCGGTAAATGTGTATTCAGAAGGACGTCTAAAGACTCTTGACGTTGTCCAGGAAAGATCTTCCTTTTTAACGTATCCTAGTGTGGGACTGGACTTAGAGAAAATTTTCCTTAGCCCGGCTGCTTCGGTCGAAGACTCAATGTTCGTGTTTGCCAAGAGGTTCTCTTAGCGCCTTGTTGCCTTTTTGTAGGCAGCTAGGCTAATTTTGTAATCGGACCATGATTGATCTGTATCAAGGAATTTGGCCTTATTGAAGCCGGCCCTGCAGCTCTTTCGAAGAGCGCTAAGATAAGATGACCACCACGGTAGTTTCTTCTTCCTTTAGGTTTGCTAACTGGGCATGCCGCCCGGCTTGCTGAATTGCATGCCTTGGTGTTGGTGTTGAGTAGAGACGTAAGGTTATCTGTGGTATGTGGCCCAGCCTGTGGGATTTCAGGGATGTTTTCAGATAGAATTTTATGATAGAGGTCAGTTTATTTTCTTGGCATTAGTAATACGTATGTTAGAAGCGATGATCAGAGAATGAATGTTCATTAGAATCTTTCCAATCTTGAATCGAATCAGGGATATGCGTGTGAGCCAAGGGTCAAATCAATGACTTCTTTCCTATTTAATGATGAAAATTGCAGATCAGCAGAGCGGTGCTGAGAATGTATTCTAGTAAAGACTCACCACTTACATTAGTGTTGGTGCTACCCCACTGTGTATAATGAGAGTTGGCGTCGCAGAAAACATTGAGTCCGATCTTACGCATTTCGCAATCTTTTATAAAACTCCTGGTGATTTCTTCAGGCAGGTTTGCATGTTCGTATGCCATGTAGCAGGATAATAATCTAACCGAAGCTACTGGAGCTCCAGGCTTACTGCAGCGTTGTCTTCATTACTGAAATTACTAAGGTGTAAGAGTACTAAGGCGTTTTCTGGCAAGTATGCAGGTTCTAATTATACCTTGTGCTTCAGGCACTATGAGCTTGAAGTCCAGGGTCCCGAGTCCAGAGACCTTGCTACTAACCAGCCAAGGTTCCTGGATTAGGACTATGTCTGCTCCGCCTCCAGCCAGGGGAGCAAGAGTGTAGCTGATGCTACCTTACAATGGTAAGGTTTATCTGCAGTAGTCTTATGGACATGGAAGATTTGGCCTGCACCACTGAGACACTATTTGTCCTCTTCGTCTGAAGAGGTGACCTCCATGTCGGCTAACTGACAGAGAGCCTTAAGATCTCGCGTATTCGATGACGAGTCCGACGTATAGCCCTCAAGCTCCGAATGTTCAGGAGCTTCAATCTCTGCCGAGATATCTTCCGACAACTGGCCTCTTGTCGGAGCTCTCCTTGGCTGCGTCTGGTTTTAGAACTTAATGTTAATAGAGCTGAAACCTCCGGAGTGCCTCAATTGGAGCTAAGGATTCCTTATTCAGGATGACCGCCGCTTGGTTTACGGCACCCGGCATCTCCTCCACCTTGACCACCTTTTAGTCATGGGTGGGCAGACTGGGATTGCACCTCTGCAGCATTTTGAGAATGCGCTCCGGCTCTTTAATTGATGCGGGTAACCATAACCTTGCCTTGGTCGTACTGGTATGTCATCCCAATCCACAGCGACCAGCTTTGCACAGTTTAAACTTCCCCAGCTTTCAACACTGCCACCTTGTATAGCTCTGCCGACCTTCCGTTGTCGCAGGCTACGACCTTGACGTTACCCTGGTACCATCCCACATATTTGCAGACAGAGGGTGGTCCCGGTTCGTCCTCGAATAATTCGAAGCAGTGGGTGGCTAAAGCCGCTTCCATCCACTTCCACTGATTTCGTGGGAACCTACCGCTCTCGTTGCTTTGGTCGAAGACCCCGATTAGGATCCTCTCCTTGGCAATCTGGGCGAAGGATTTCCCGACCTGTATCCTGGTTTTCTTGGCCGACGGGCCCAGTGTCTCTTGTGACCGTTGCCTTTTGGCTGGGGATGCGATCTAGGAGGCTTGTTTGATAGGTGGGGAGCACGCCTCTCGCCCACTCTACTTTTTGAGCCAGTCCTCCGATGGCTAAAAAGTTTAAGGAAAATGGCATATTTGTAAGGTAAGGATTCCTTAAACTGTATGCCATAAAACATAAATCTTAGGTTAAATGTCCTTATTCCTAAAATTTTAGGAACATATTTTTTCTGAGTCAATTTGAATTTTAAACTTATATACAAGAACAATCCATAGCTCACAAGAAGGCTTATTGTTAGATCCCACAATAAAGTTAGTCGATGTTCATATATCAAACAAAGCTGAAGCGTATTTCTTTATTAAAAGAACTTATATCGTACAATAAATATTACAACTACTGACGACCCCTTGCGTCGTTATATTACAACTGTCAAAGACCCTTGCGTTTATGCCACCGTTAAAAATTGCACGCAGCACATTCAAGAGGCAACTATCACTGTTGGAATTCCCCTGGTGGAAAATACACCAACGAATCAATAATGTTTCTCAGCAGGCCCCTAGCCAAGAGAAACAAGGGTATCTAATCACACCTGCAGCTGCGGTGGCGACAATTGACTGGCAGAACATTAAAGAGTTATAATTGACACTGGGGCGAATGAATGAATGAATATATCGAGTTAGATTTGAAATCGGGTGAGAAAACATCTTTTTAGTAAACGGCTTAAAATATAAATTCTGTCGATAATCATATGGTTTGAAGAATGTGGAAAGCATCCTCCAAAGAGCAAATGACGATGTTCTTTTTTGGATTTTTATAAAGTACAGGGTCTTATAAAGTTATTTAAAGAATGTATCGAATATTTAGGATTCATAGTTTCTAGCGAAGAAGCAAAAACAGATCCCGAAAAGATAAAAGCGATCCAAGAGTACGCTGTGCCAAAAACCTGAGGTCTGAACCTTGCAAGTTACTACAGAGTATTCGTTAATATATAAAATATATATTAAAAGGTGAAAACGACACCAGCTGCACTTGCTGAATAAGTATTGGGCCGGATGTCGTTTCATAGCCGGCAGGCCGACAATAAGTCGTTATTGTAAACTCATAAGCTCTTTTGGCCAACTGTCAATAAGTAAAGAACATTTAACTACCCACCCTGCCAGAATTTGGAAGATCATTTTTTCAAAAATCTACTTGATGAGTCTCTTTTGAGTCGTTGAAATGGTTAAGAAATGATATATGTTATGCGCGACTCTCAAAAGATTGAAAAGGACTCGAAAATGACTGATAAATGTTCTCAAAATATGATAATTCAAATAACAATAACAAAGTGTAAAGCAATCGATATTGATCATCCAGGAAATTGAAATGTAGCTAACGGGCTGTTGCTTTGCACTAATAAATCGACTCATATCGCTGAACACAGCTTCTTATCTCGCTGCTAAGCTCGTGCTCTAAAGTTCTGCACTAATGTTCATTAGTTTCAGTTTAGAAGCGCATCCTAGATCTCAGAGACTATAAGAGCTAGAGACACCAAATTTGGTTTGCAGGTTCATCCATATCTTGCATTGAACAAGTTTGTTTTAGATTTTTGCCATGCCCCTCTCCGCCCCTAGAAATTGAAAAACAAAATTTTAAAGACAAACTACAAGAGAACCTTTATAACTAGCGTCTAGTTGGTAAATATAATAAACATTATAGTCCGAACCTGTCCTAAAAATTGTATTCCAATCGGCTGATAAATGTAGACGTTATTCAACTAACAATGTTACGGGCAAAAGGAAGAAGAAGAGACGCTAGCGACCTCTGTGTTAATTAATTTATTTCGTAGTGGCGCCATCTATTGCATGGTACGCAACATTGAAGAACAATCTAGTAAACGCTTTGCACTCAAAAAGTACTGGGTCTCCTACTGTCGAGCTTGCTCCACTGTAGCTTACTGCATTTTTTTTAATGTTTTCATGAAGTGCTCCTTCTTTTTTGCGACATTTCTAGAGAGCGACGCAACCGATCTTACAAAACCTTGCAGCATCTGAAATCAAATGAATTTATCTACTTATTATTAATACATTGTTGTTAAATTAAGGAAATTATGATTTATCAAACATTTATCGACACATCAAAAAATGTGGTCAGGGGGCGTTTTGGCTGTTGCCTAGTGTTATCAAAATGATTTTTTTAAACAACTACTATGTATGAAGAACAACCCAAATCGAGGAAATTTTACATTGAATTCAAAAGCAAACCGTAATTTTTATTACACAATGTTTTAGTTTACACGACAAATATTGTAGTTCAAAAAAAGGCGCTAGCAAACAAGGGATGGCGCCAAAATCGGGACAGACACCAACACACCTGACAGCGTGGTGTCTCACAATCAGATTCGAGTGCACTCTCCCAAAAATTACTCAAATATGAGACATCAATAAAAATCATTAAAATTTTGCATGGATTTTCTGTAGAAACTGCCAGAAGGGCTACAAAGACGAAAGATAATTAATTAAAAGAATAAATCTTGAATTTACCTAATTTATTGTTCATTGATTTGTTTAAAATAATTCATATCGTTACCTTAAAAAATAGTTTTTTATTACATTTTAAGCATCGCCAATTTGATTTTTGAACGACCCCAGGACTGTCACCTCCAACTTGGCGAGCTTGGATTTGGGCGTTGATTTTTTACCATTTATCGGTCGATTTTGTTTTATTTGTGAATTGAATTTGGATGAGAAGGAGAAAGAGGAGGAGGATGTGAATATTTCATTTATTTTCAAATGTATTAATTTAAAAATTAGATAAGACAACAAATGTTTTGTGGTGGCGCCATCTCTTATTTTTTGGCGCCGCCAGCATTCTGTTGTTTACTTTAAGAACTAGGTTCTTATTGAAGTCTGGCAATCTTCTCAAATTATAAACTGGTGTTGTTGGGGAAACACAAGTGTAGCCAGTTCGCGTCAAATCTGGATTTTTCAGAAGTCCAATTGTTGAAAAAATAAAATTCACAGGGTTTATCGAAAAATATGTAGCTTTTTCCCGCTTTTGTTTTCAGACGATTACAATTCCATTTCCAGCAAAAACAATTTATTTTTGTGTAGTCTCCATAAAACAGTGGAGCAGTTGGCGCTCTGTTTATTTAGGGTTAGTGAAAGCCGAAACTGACTGTATAAAAATGGCTTTGGCGCAAAATTTTCCAAAGAGTTTTGTTGAGATTTAGGTGATGAGAAATATAGCCTTTTGATAAAAATTATAGATTAGAAATTTATAGAAAAAAATTAATAAACATCATAGAAAACATCAGCTTTATTTTACCTCTTTCCTTGCAAACTTCAGCTTTTTTTCCGACAAAAAATTATTTTTTCTTCAAAATAGTTGGCAACACTAGTAGACACTGTTCATTTAGGCTTAGTTTAGTGAACAACCCAACACTATCGTAAAACATCTGGACGGACAATCGTAACTGGTAAGCGTTCAGGTATATTTATAATTATTTGACTGGCTATCGAGTCAAATTCAATGATAAGACTTATTAGTGTATGAAATTTCAATCAGTTTCCTTCTGGAAAACACTAAATTTATCAAGGCATACATACATACATAACTAGAAACATATATGCATATATGAATGCCGGCTGATGTAACTAAGTTTTAAATCGTGTTTTTTGTGTTTGTTACTGTTATTAATGTCGCCTGATGCTTTTACCTGGATATCACCTGCAAGTTGTATTGTGTACTTATTATTTATAGACTCGCACTTACAGAAATGCTAACACGCTTGCAGTGGTTAAGAGCGCTGCCACGCCCAGTCAGCGTGCTGCATGCCCATTTCCCCAGTCGAAATTTGAAGTCGTACAAAGTTGAGGAGCCCAATGTTATGTTCCGAGGAAGTGAGGGGATGCCCCATATAATGACAGATCGAGAATACAAATATATTGAGGGCAAGATTTATCATGGGTTCAAGTGCGAGCGTATCGAGTATATCCCTGACTTTGAGCTAATGTCGTGTAGCCTTCGTCACATTGGCACAGGGACTGAGTTTTGGTATCTCGATCGGAAGGATACCAACAATGTATTTTCTATCAATTTCCGTACTACGCCCTTCGACTCAACGGGTCTGCCTCACATATTGGAGCACCTCGCCTTGTGCGGTTCAAGAAACTTTCCCGTTCGAGATCCTTTCTTCAAAATGCTCAATCGATCAGTGGCAACGTTCATGAATGCGATGACTGGACCAGATTATACGCTGTATCCATTTTCAACCATGAACGAGGTAGATTTTAGAAATCTGCAAAAGATTTACTTGGATGCCGTATTTAGGTAAGTACCAGCTAATTTATTATCAGTGTCAAAATTCTATAATTCTATATATGCAGACCCAACTTGGCGCATTTGGACTTTCTACAAGAGGGATGGCGTCTTGAGCACAAGGATGTGCAGAACCGAGACTCCGAGATCATAATTAAAGGTGTCGTCTATAATGAAATGAAAGGAGCCTTTTCTGAAAACTCCCAAGTTTTTACGCAAAACTTGCTAAACAACATGCTCCCTAGTCACACGTACGGCTACGTCTCGGGAGGCAACCCCCTGGAGATTCCTAAGCTAACACACACAGATTTAGTCAAGTTCCATCGCAAGTACTACCATCCAAGTAATGCACGCATATTCTGCTACGGCTCCTTTGACCTGGAGAAAACACTTTCCTTTGTCGATAAAGAATATCTATCTCACCATAAGTGTATTGACAATGCCTACAGTTGCATACCACCGCAAGACCGTTGGACGCAGCCTCGTAATGTCCACATTCCGAGTAGACTGGATTCCATGGGAGCAAGTTTCGACAGACAGAACCAAATAGCTATTGGCCTGCTAATGTGCGATATAACCGATATTCAGGAGAGCTTTGAATTGAACGTTTTATCCGAAGTGATGATTCGTGGCCCCAACTCAGCCTTTTATAAAAGTTTGATAGAGCCCAATTTCTCTGGCGGCTACAACCAAAGTACGGGCTTTTCAGCAGACTGCAAGGACACATATTTTGTAGTGGGCTTACAGGACCTGAAGGTTGAAGATTTTAAAAAGTTTAACGAGCTCTTTGATGGGACAGTGCACAAAACTATCGAAGAAGGCTTCGAGCCTCAGCACATCGAGAGCGTTCTACACAATCTGGAACTATCATTAAAACATCAGAGTCCTCATTTTGGCAATGCCCTACTGTTCAACTCGACAGCACTATGGAATCATGAGGGTGACGTTGTCTCCAATCTGCGAGTCTCGGAAATGATTGCAACACTCAGAAGTAGATTGAAAGATAACAAAAACTATCTCCAAGAGAAAGTAAAACAATACTTCACAAACAACACACATAAGCTCACTCTAACAATGTCGCCAGACGAGTTGTACGAGGCAAATTTTAAGCAGGCGGAGACTGAGATGTTAAAACAGAAAGTAAGCGCCCTTGACAGCAAAAAGTTAGATCAAATATATATGAATGGCATCAAACTGGAAACCTCTCAAAAGTCCACAGAAAATTCGGATATTTTGCCGTGCCTATCGCTAACCGATGTCAAGGAACCACCAAAGTTGCCCAAAATCATTATGGAAACCATTGACAATGTGCCCACGCAGCTGTGTAAGGTGCCCACAAACGAAATAACATACTTAAAATGCTTATTTAATATTACGGGACTAAGTCGAGAGGAGATTATGCTCGTGCCATTATTCTGCAATGTTATCAACGAAATGGGCACTTCCAAACACGACTTTCGCGAATTTGACAAACTGGTTCTTTCAAAAACAGCTGGTATTGACTTTAAGCTGAATTTTGTGGAGAATGTGAAAGATGCGAAGACATATCGCCTTGGATTGATGATGACGACCCATGCCCTCGATAAGAACGTTTCTGACATGTTTTGTCTTAGCAATGAGTTGCTGCTGAACTTTCAACTGGAGGATACGAGCCGTCTAAAAATGCTCATTGAAAACTACATATCTAACATATCTGTAGGTATCGCCAGTTCAGGACACTTGTATGCCATGTTAAGCTCTGCAGGACTTGTAACAGATGCTGCCCAGCTGAAGTCATTATTATCGGGCGTTGATCATATAGACTTTATGAAAAGATACGTTCAACAGAATAGCACCGAAAACGTTCGCGACATGTTAAAGAATATTGGCATAAAAGTCTTTAGTAAGAGCAACATGCGTGCAGCCATAAATAGCTCGGCTGCCTACCAATCTACTGCATTAGAAAAGTACACACAGTTCGTAGAGAAGTTGCCAATCCTCGAGAAGATGAAGAGTGATATCGAGTTAAATATGCTCGAGCCCAGCCTCCAACACTACGTTATGAATATTCCCGTCAACTACTGCGCGAAGACCTTCTTCGCAGTGCCATATTTACATGAGGATCATCCTGTGTTGCGGGTGTTGGCCAAGCTCATAACTGCCAAATATCTGTTACCAGTTGTCCGTGAACAAAACGGAGCTTATGGCGCAGGCGCCAAAATAGGTTCTGATGGCATCTTTAGCTTTTTTAGCTATCGTGATCCGCACTCAACGAAGACACTTAAAGCCTTTGACAAGACTTATGAGTGGCTGCAAGAAGAAAGCAAAAAACTCGATCAGCAAACACTTTTCGAGGCTAAGCTAGGCGTGCTTCAGCAGCTTGACTCGCCTATCGCACCTGGAAACATTGGCATCGATCACTTCCTTTATGAGGTATCCCAAGAAATGTTCGTAAAATACCGATCCCGTGTCCTGTCCGTAACAGTCGACGAGCTACGCACTGTGATTGACAAGTACTTCAAGGAGGAACCAAAGCACTTTGGCAAATGCATTTTAGGACCCGCAAACGATAAATTGGAAGAGGCCTCTAATCTGAAATGGAATGTCATATCCTAAGTGTAGCATTTTGTAGTACAAATAATAAGACTGTAAATACTTATGCAGACTCTGACACTCACATTCGACCTACATATGTTCTGTTTCTTTTGAATGTTCGTTTATGTTTCCTATCGCAATCGTTAATTACTTGTTATTAAAGGAAATTTAAAGGTCGTTATCTTTCAACAAACATATTTGCTTTGTAAAATTTACAACTATTGAATTTTAAGAGTTTGATGGAAATTAGTTGACACTTTGCGACGGGCTTAGTTTGGAAAGGCTCATCGAAAGACGCTGCAGGGTAATATTCTTTACCCAGTTCTGAGTTTAAACACATTTCAGATTTTTGTTTGGTAAGTGGCAGTTATATCTTCCCCCTGAATCGAACGAAGTTGTCCGATTTGAACCAAAATTTAGCCAGGCCGTTTGGAACTGTAGCAAACACATAATCTGTGAGTTTGTTTAAGATACCTAAAGGAAAAATATAGTTTTTTATACTAAAGGTGGATTTTTAACCATGCAATTTTAACTAAATAAATCAACGTGAAGGAAATACGTTTAAGCAACATGGAAAACACAATAATTTTTATTTTATTCGTTATTACCAATATCAGCAAAAACTTCTATTTACAGTTTACATATATGAACCAGGGATGCAAACCGTAACCTTTAGCCGTTATTAACCGATTGAAATTTGTAACCGTAACCGAAAATCTTCAAACCAAAATAACCGTTTAGAAACCGAATCGGTTTGTTTCGGTTTTATCCAGCGACAAAAAATCCAATGCATTTTTAAATTTGGAATAGAATTCAAAAATTTATTTGAGTGTAATTTAATATGAGTACCATGTGTAGGCTTTGGTATCCTTTTTTCTTAGTGATCATTGAATACAATGTAATGTGGTACATATTTTTAGACCCTTTGATTTAAAAAAGTAAAAAAGAGTCTATAGTTTCATCTATATCTTGCATTGATCAAGTTTGTTTTAATTTTTGCCACGCCCCCTCCGCCCCCGGAAATTGAAATACAAAATTTCGAAGTCGAATTACAAGAGCTCCTTTAATGCTAGCGCCTTGATTTTTAGTACATTTAATATACACTATGGTACAAACCTGTCCTGAAAATGTCATTCCAATCGGATGATAAAGGCGGAAATTATTCAACTAACAATGTTACGGGAAAAATAAGAAGAAGAGACGCTAGCGACCTCTGTGTTTAACTTATCTTTATAGTGGCGCCATCTATTAAATGGTACGCAACATTGAAGAACAATCTATGGTGAACGCTTTGCGCTCAAAAAGTACAGGTTGTTCTACTGTCAAGCTTGCTCTACTGTAGCCTACAGGATTTTTTTTTAAATATTTATTGCATTGTTTTGGAAATGAGACTATTTTTTTGATTTTTATTGATAAAGTTACATATAAGTAAGAGTTGTTCTGTAACTTTTATTTCAAAAATAAAAATAATAGTTAAACTCACGAAACTTCTGAAGGAGCATTTCCAAAATCTAAAGCTGTTCTTGAGCTATTGTTAAATACCTAGGACCAATATTAAGGAACCATATATAATAAAATAATCCTTGAAGTACAAGTGATATAGTAACTCTTTTTTGATTTTTTTTTAATAAAAATGCAAAGTGCGTGTTATTTTGTAACTTTTATATAAAAATTGAGATATAGTTATTATTTTTGATTTTGATTTAGACGGATACGAGGATACGTATGTACCAAGTTTCATATAGATAGTTTGAAAACTGAGTGACTAGTTTGCATAGAAACAGACGGACAGCCAGACGCACATGACTATGTCGACTCAGCTCGTCGTCCTGATAGAAAATATATACAGTATTGGAAGTTCTATAGCACACCCTTAGGTCACATTTTTATACCTTTGCAGGAGGTATTATAATTTTGTCACCAAATGTGTAACACATTGAAGGAGGCCTCACAGACCCCATGAAGTATATATTTTCTTGATCAGGGCGACGAGTCATGTCCGTCTGTTTCTATGCAAACTAGTCTCTTAGTTTTAAAGCTATCTCGATTAAACTTGATACAGGTCCGTTTTCTTGCTGCACGCAGTACATATGTCGGAACCGGCCGGATCGGATAACTATATCACATAGCTGCCATAGGAATGATCGGTTCGAAATCAACATTTAGTATGAAAAACTTTTTTGTTTCTGAAGATATCTAAACCAAATTCACAGATTGTGTGTTTGATACAGTTTCATACACCCTTACCTAATTTTTTTCAAATCGGACAACTATAGTATATAGCTGCCATAGGCAGATATCTCAACCAAATAGTGGAATAACATAATGACATGTTGTTATGCAACCTGAGTCAACTGTTTGACTACTCGTGTTAACTTATACATACATACGTTATATTCGACTTCGAAATTTTGTTTTTAGATTAATTAGGGCGGAGGGGGGCGTGGCAAACATCTTGATCAATGCAAGATACATATGAACCGACATGCCAAGTTTGGTGTCTTTAGCTCTTATAGTCTCTGAGATATAAGAGCTCTAAAAAGGGACAGACGGACATGGTTATATCGACTCGGCTGTTGATGCTTATCAAGAACATATATACTTTATGGGGTCTGCCACGCCTCCTTTCTGGATGACACAAATAAATCCATTATGCATAGACGATATTAAACTATAAATTATATCCGGTGATACTTTTACGGCTTCGAATTAATCTTCTTTCTATTTGTTGTATTGTTTTCTTAAAGAAGATCTCGATTGGGTTAAGTTTGGTTGGTTGGTCAGGCGACGAGTACCTTCTATCACATTGATCTATTCCCATCCTCTGCAAGGGTATATATATTATGTTTATGCGTCATTACTTCCTTTCAGCTATGGCCCTGCCAAAGACCTTTTCGGACGATGGTCAATATTTTAGAGCTGCGGTGGATTTTTTGCATACCTTTTCTTGGGTCTACAGAGAAGCCAACACATCCTGCATCAAAGCTCTCGATTGTATGCCACAGGAGTTTAAGGATTATTTCTTAGGACTGTCAAATGAAAATTTGAACTCTTTTCCATTCGTTCACGAGCCTTTAAGGGGCTGCCCACGGGAGGTGTTAAGTTTTCGTCAACAGATTGCCAATATGACACCCCAACAATGTGAAGCATCTGTGGCGATTTTTGCCCCTCGAGCGTCAAGGAAGTGCAACAATCAGAATCGAAAAATAGGTTTAAAAAAGTTGCATGAGATTGAGCAACTGGCAGACAAGATTCACAGTCATTGCGCAGAGACTCAAACACAATTGATAATCGACTTGGGCTCCGGGCTGGGGTATCTGAGCGAGGCTCTGTTTAAGCTGAAGAATAACTATTTAATACTTGGCCTGGAGGCGGACGAAAAGAGAATTGAATCTGCAAGGCAACGTTACGAAAAGTTTCTACCACAAGAAGCACTTAACACAATTAGCTACAAAAAGGAATTCGTCAAATCGGACGACGACTCCCGCGCCCGCATCCAACGATATGCGTCGGAGTTGGCCCAAAGTCACGGATTGCCGCCTGTGTTGAGCACTGCGATAATTGGTTTGCATGCCTGCGCGGATTTAAGCATTAGCGCAATGTTATTGTTCTTGAGAATGCCACATGTGCGGTCTCTCCACATCATGCCCTGCTGCTACCACAAGCTTGCTCTGCGCGAAGACAACAACAGAACGACGACATCCCCCTTTGTAAACTTCCCCTTAAGCAATGGATTACGTATGGCCATGTCATTATTTGATTCCGATGGATGCTTCCAACGTCCATTCATGCGTCTGGCCTGTCAGGAGACAACCTCCCGGTGGCGTACCGATTCCCCCGCACATGTCGAGCATGGACGCCAGATGTACATGCGTGCTCTGGCGAGTAGCTTATGCGATGTTGATGAGCTGGTAAAAGCCCGGGCCAAGCCATCTTTTCCTTTCCAAGAAGATAGAGACACCTTCAACTATTTGCGGCACCGATATCAGTTGTACTCGCAACAGACGGGAAAGCCCCTACATTGGAATCATGTTCATGAGGCGCGGTTTAACCAGATTAGCGAGAGGTATTCTGAAGGACGGGGATGCCGCCTCGCCGAGGCATTGTGCTGCCTGCAGACAAGCATACAGGTAATTCATTGTTGCTTACACAAATTGTTAATACACTTTAGAAGCCTCCCACTCTAACTTTCACACTTCTTTTCGATTGCATAGAAACTCTCCGAAAACTTGGTGCTTTACGACCGTCTGTGTTACCTTAAGGATGCGGCTGCAGGACAAAAGCTGCAGCTAGAAGTGCGCTACGAAAAGCTATTTGATGAACAAATATCGCCACGCTGCCATTGCCTGATTGCCAAAAAGTTGTGATGCGGGCAACAGAGAAAGCACTTTCTCCTATTCCACTTCCACTTCCACTTCTGTTCTCATCCTGGAACCGGGATCAGAGTGTTGTCTATGCATGCGCCTTAATACAATTAGCAGGCACTCCGCCGCCAACTGAAAATGTTTTTTAAAATATAGACAAGATGCTCCGGCATCTACCGCTATCTGTTGCCATCAATTAAAATCAATGCCAGCTAAGGGAAAACTTTGTAAAATGCACACTCAATTTTCCCATTTTCTCTTTAAGAAAGCATTCTACGAGTAAGTGCTTCCCGGCCTTTTTGCTCATTACAGCAGTTGCGGGCCTTGTTCTAGTAATTACATTTCTTGCTTTACAAACGTAGATACATGTGTATGTATTAAAACACACATTCCCTAGTACATAAATATTTGTGTCCGCCCGTAGTTGATTGAAATGCATTAACAAAAAGTTAATTGCTTTAAGCATTGCGGCCATTGATGAACTTATGTACATTCATGACTGTAAATACATACGTTCATATATTTTAATAATGTTCTTCCTTTTAAAGTCTTGCCATTTGCAGTCTGTGGTCATTTATCCAGTGAGGCATTGTACCATGGCGGAATTATTTACAAGGTGACGTACTTCCTACAGCAGTAATTTTTGCGACAGCTTGAGGTATGAATGAAAGGCAATTAGGATCGGTTTTATTTAATGATATCATTCCCAGTTAAATTTCAACAGTAAGCAGTAAATTGTCAAGTGTTGTAAATAGCCTAGACTTTGTTCAAAGCCCAGACTTCGATACTGTTAAATTTATGTGAAAGCAACAGATCTTTTTAAGCATGCCTTAGAATAACAAAATTTTAAAATTTAGCAGTATTTTCTCGTTTTGGAATAACTGTATATTTAATGGTGAGGATCAGTATGTGCTTTACAGCTCTGCTAATATTAGTTTATCAATTATACGCAGACTTATATAAATAAGTTTTAGTTTAAAACTGCAACATTAATTTTCCTTTAGTGTCAACAATTGGGGTCGAGCGTTGACTTCTGTCGGCCACTGTGTGCTTGCATCAATTCGATGTAAGTTAATCTATCTTACTCGATTTTCGAATTTAAGTACGAGCGAAGAATTGTTTCTGGGAGATGCATTTAAATACTTACGTACATACATATATATGTTTGTAATTGCTATAACAATCTAAATAAAGTTTTTATATGTACATACATGTATATGGGTAAGCGTATTACATTATACATTCACACATAATAGATAGTTAAAGGATGCAGGTGTTATTCGATATATGTATGTATAAGTATGTATATTTACAATTTATTGTTGGGTATTAAAACTTTTCCAGCCCCGTTAAAAATCTTAATACCATTTGCTTATTGAAACAGAAGATGCACTACATAAGTAGCGAAAAGCGAAAGGATAACAATAACAAGTGTATGCATGTATTAACTGCCAGAGGATCAGATGGTCAATCAATCGGTTTGCCGTTGTCACTTAATGCCAAGGATGTCCGGCACCCTACTTGGTGTTGGGATTGATATCCTCGGAGGTTATGCTGTTGGAATCCAATACCACTCCATCGCTGCGATTCATAATATTATTGAACTCGTCCCTTTGAAGAAAAAAGGAATAAAAGAAATTGTATACTTGAAGGTCGAGAAAGGAACAGAGGCAAACTTACGCGTTGACTTTGCTGCAGCGATAGAAATCTCTGATGCCTGTGTACACACAGGACATTGTCATAGACATTGCCTGAGCTTTTGTTGTCACGCTGCTGCCTTTCTCATTATCTCCACCGGTCTCAACAGACCGTTCAGCATCCCGTAGAGAGGTTTTGCTTAGGCCCAAGTTTAGGCTGCTTTGCTCATAGGGCGATAGATATTCGTCGCTTCGCTTACCATATCGAGAGCCCAGGAAGAAGCGATCATTGCGAGGTACAATGATTAGACGTCGTGACTTTGAGGTACCCACTGGAGAATTAGCAGCGCTTCCTCCAGCGGCACTATTTCCGCTAGAGCGTCCATACCGACTGCCCACAAAGAATGCCGGTCGCTTGGCCAATGTGGGAAACTCTGAAAAGCCAATAGATAATCTGAGCAAAAAGTAACCCGTAAACATAAACCAACACATTTACCGTTGTCCTTCCGTACTTCAATGTCGCCGTAAGATGCATCTGTTGCTGCTGTCAGGACACCTTGTGTTAAAAATGCACACGCGGTCAGCAATAAAATGCCTACATAAGATTTGCGTGATTGCGTTCCAAAGGTCTTCGACTTCGACATTCTGGTCTGCAGATTGCTGGTCTGCAATAAAAAAAAACAAAAGCCTTTAGTAAGTGGACAATTAAAGGAGCAACCAGTCAGACCATTTTTCTTAAAGCAATTCGAGAATTTTTACACCGCACAGTGGGTTATTTATCGATAGCACTACGCAACAAATTAGATTTTTGGTAAACTATACTAAACCACCTTTTTGTAATACATATATATGGATCATCTTGACCTTGAATTAGCAAATTAGAGCTAAAGGTGTTATATATGGTAAAATCCTAACCCTAACAAATGGTCCGTTTTATCAAAAAAAAAACCAACACCAACTACCGCGATCTTGGAGTTATACCCAATATACAACTTGCAGAAAGGTACAGGTCGCTGAATAAATGGATTTTTAAAATTATAAATTATAAAAAAACATAGCGCAAACTAACTCTGGTGCGCCAAAGTTTGAATACCCTTGTAGAGCTTTGCATAAGCCGTCCGATTTCTTACAAAATTTGATTTATGATATACTTAGTAATCCGATTCGCACCAAATTTGGTCTGGCAGTTTGAAACTATACAAAACACATAATCTGTGAGTTAAGTTAAGGTATTTTAAAAAACAAAAAAGTTTTTCATACTGTTGATAAATGTTGATTTCGAACCGATCGTTCCTATGGCAGCTATGTGATATAGTTATCCGATCCGGCCGTTTCCGATATATGTACTGCGTGCAGCAAAAAGACGGACATGTACCAAGTTTAATCGAGATAGTTTAAAAATGAGAGGCTAGTTTGCATAGAAACAGACGGACATGACTATTTCGACTTAGCTCGTCGCCCTGATCAAGAAAATATATACTTTATGGGGTCTGTGAGGCTTCCTTCAATGCGTTACACATTTCGTGACAAAATTATGATACCTCTAAAAGGTTTAAAATGGTACATATGAAAAAAGAAATAGTTAAACAATGGATTAATTATAATGTTCGGTACTTTAATTTGATAATCCAATACTATACTAAATCAAACAGCAAGAACATTTAATTCAGACTTCGTTTCTGGGTTCTTAAAGTTTAATTATCATTCCGCACCAAAGTCATAAAAAAAGTGCAGTAAGCTACAGTGGAGCAAGCTCGACAGTAGGAGACCCAGTACTTTTTGAGTGCAAAGCGTTTACTAGATTGTTCTTGAATAATGCGTACCATTCAATAAATGACGCCACTTGATACACATAGAGGTCGCTTACGTCTCTTCTTCATTTTGACTGTAACACTGTTAGTTGAATAACTTCCGCGTTTATCAACCGATTGCAACTGATTTTCAGGACATGTTTGGACTATAGTGAGTATTATATATACAAGGAATCAAAGCGCTAGCATTAAAGGTTCTCTTGTAATTCGACCTCGAAATTTTGTATTTCAATTTCCGTGGGCGGAGGGGGCGTGGCAAAAATCTAAAACAAACTTGTTCAATGCAAGATATGGATGAACATTCATGCCAAATTTGGTGTCTCTAGCTCTTATAGTCTCTGAGATCTGGGTGTTCAAAAAAGGGACAGACAGACAGACAGACAAACGGACATGGCTATATCGACTCGGCTGTTGACGCTGATCAAGAATATATATACTTTATGGGGTCTGCTACGCCTACTTCTGCCTGTTACGCACATTTGCACAAACGTAATAGACCCATTTGTACTTTTTTAAAGTACTTGGTCTAAAAACAAAATATGTTATTCAGTCGGGAATGCCCGACAGTAAAATATCCTGTGGTAGTTAAGGAAACTGTAAAATTTTTTATACATGTAAAGAGAGTATGTATTTCTTACTCACTAGCTGCCATAGGAACCATCATATGCACATTAAAATTTTGTACGAAGACCTCTGTTGTTTTTTGAGCTATCTCATCGGTGTTGCGACTTTCAAAATAAATTTGCATTATATTGGCATATTACTTCCACTTGTTGCTATAATCCAATTGCAGCGAAAAGGTTAATTCTCTATATTATATAAAGTAATATTATTAAAAGTCCAATTGCAGGGAAAATTTGAATTTACATTTCCCGCTGCCTTATAAGAAATGACATAAGGTCCGGCATTGTCTGTGAGAAGTGTTCCCTTTTTTCATTTTACATTTGTCCCCGATATTTAAGAAGTGTCGAGCAGGTATTGTATAAAGTAATATTATTTTCAGTCGAATTGTCCTGATATAGCTGTGAGAAGTGTTCCCTATTTTCATTCCATATTTCTCCCCGAGATTTCAGCGAGCGAAGCGAGCAGGGGGTTGGTGAGCGAAGCGATCAGGTATTATATAAAGTACTATTATTTTAAGTCCAATTGCAGAAAAAAATTGTATTTACAGTTCCCGCTTTCTTATGAGAAATCACATAAGGTCCGGCTATAGCTGTGAGAAGTGTTCCCTATTTTAAGTCCAATTGTCCTGCAACTTGGGGTGATATAAAACAATAGTGAAACAGCAATAACAAGAGAAACAAAAATGAATTAATCTTCTATGGAGCAAGTTCGACAGTAGCAGACCCTGTACTTAGAGCAAAAAGTGGTGAGAAACGAAACGTAATAAAAAAAAACAAAAAAAAAAAAAACATATAGTTACCACTTGTGGCCATTGTGGTGTGAAAAGCAAACAAACCGCAAGCTTTTTACGTTATAGCGCTAGCGTCTTTTCTCCTTCCTCTTGCCCGACTCAGTGTATAATTGTTTCTTAAATAACTTTCGTGATTATTGTCCGAGCGAAATGAAATTATCATGACAGATGCATACGGTGTTTATTGTATTTACCAAATACATTCAAGGTGCTCTTGTAATTTAAAATCTAAATTTTGTGTTCTGATTTACGGGGGCATGGTAAAATTCTAAAACAAACTTTATTTGGGCAAGATATAGATGAGCCTAACTACCAAGTTTGGTGTGTCTAGCTCTTATAGTCTCTGATCAAAATTTAAGATCTTCTCGTTCTGCCTGCAAATGTAAAAGTCTTTATACCAAATTTGGCGCTCATAGGTCTTACCATCTCTGAGATCCTTTCGTAAGGACAGACAGACAGATGGATAGGGCTATATCGACTCGGCTGTTGATGCTGATCAATAATATACATATTTATGGGCTCTGCGACTCCGTCTGCCTTCATTATTTCTTTCGATTAGTAGTGAGTAAAATTAAATGAGTCGACTATATCGCCTAAAAATTCAAAGACTTAAACTGTCTTTACTTCGCTTAGAAGTAAGAGGTCGTTACGGTCGAAATCATCCGCAGTAATAAAGATATTTTAAGTGAGTAATAAAGTATTACAGAAAAGATCCCAATAATTTATTTTAAAAAGGGCTATCTGTTCTGAAAAAGTATAATATGCCAGCATTGGTTTAATAATTTCAAAATATTTGACTTTGAGTTGAATTAATAATGCCTAGAAATGTAAAGATTTGTCGGTAAAGGAAGAAGACTTTGAAGTCAATGACAACTTACATTCGGATGCAATTGAGTACATTTTGTCCATTTGTTGGTTGACATCTTTACGTGCGTCCATTGGAAATACACTTCACCACGGGTCGTTATTTATATCACCCCTATGAGAAAACTTCTCCTTATTCAATATCATAAGGTGATGAATACATCAGATTGTTAATAATTTCACCACGAAGTAGTAGTTCTGCGGTTTCGAAGGCGTTGAGCTTCCTCAACCTTCCTCAACATAACAACTTCCCTACACAAATATCTCCCCAGTCGACCTTGTGTTGTCGCTTGTTGTTGTCTGTCGTTTCTGATCTGTCGCTTGTCAACGGCAGCTTTAGCTTGTCTTATTCAATTTGTATTCATTAATACGAGTAAAAAGTAATATTTGAGTCTGTCCGTCGCTCGCGGACGTGCATTAATGGTAATTACAATTGGTTCGGCTCTTCGACGGAGCTGCATAATTTGTATCGGCTGTTGTCTGTTGCGTTGGACGTTGGCTTCCCAGGAGTAATATCTTTTGGACACGTAAATTGCGTGGCTTTCGCGACGTAATTAAATTTAAAATTTTTGTTTTTTATTACATTAATAATGTGGCACAAAGGCATCACGCATTGTGGGAGTATCTTTTATGAGATTGCATGTGTATGTGCATACATATCTCCCTGTCTGTATCTCCTTATTGTGATATTTACAATGCACTTGCAATTGACAAATCAAATTAGGTTACGATAGCTACTTAGTTGATGAAAGGTCTAACGAAACCGAGCTTTATTAATAGTTCATCATAGTGGAGAGACATTGGATGGAGTGGGGGGGGGGAGTCACCTTTCATTTCCTGCTAATATTGATGAAAACGAGGCACTTGCGGTGCGGTTGTGAAATCAGTTCCAACAGAGAAAGAGGCCAAATTGGTGGCACCGCCAACGCCTACGTGAGTGATTATCGGAGCAAGTGGCAGTCTGAATGAGCCATGCGGCAGCGCTGCACAGTGGCTCATTCGCGAGACTCACGTGGCAAAAATCAAAACTCACCGAGTCGGAATCTGGCAAAACGTGAAATGCAGTTAGGTAGAGAATTGCTTGAAATTTACTGACCTAACTTTTCTTTTTTCGCTTGAGGTAACTTGCTTCGGTGGTAGAGCTCTTCAAACATGAACAAAATTTTCGTGTTGGCATTTTTGAGTATTTTTTGCAAAAATTGTTCATCTTTGGGATAGAATTATATCTAAATGGTTCATTTGAGTTGAAGTTTCTTAATTTTAACTTAAAGTTGTGACAATTCCATGGCGAGAAACATAAAAATTTTGTACATTTTGAGTATGGAAGTATTTTAAATAAATTATTTACTAAACCTCTATTTTTGGAAGCAATTTTTCGACTTTACATAGACTTTTAACACCGAGTCCAGGCTAGTCCAGGCAAGCGAATTATACCACGTGATACTATGATTATTTTTAAAACGATTTTTCATAATTCCAGAGTGCGATTTTTTGCGTTTTCGGCGCAGTTTAACATACGATCGTAATGCACCTAGCCTAAATGCGCAATTTGCTAGGCAAAAATACGCAATTCCTAGGGCAAAAAATGCGCAATTTGCTTGGGCAAAACTGCGTCGCGGCGAGCAGCATTTGTGCGCATACCTGCGAGTGCATTTGTTTTATATGCAAACTAGTCTGTCAGTTTTGAAGCTATCTTGATGAAACACATGGCGCAGGTCTGTTTTTTGGCTGCACGCTCTACATATGTCCTACATATGTCAGAACCGGCCGGATCGGTTCACTATATCAGATAGCTGCCATAGGAACGATCGGTTCGAAAACAACATTTAGTATGAAAAACTTTTTGTTTCTCGAAATATCTCAACCAAATATACACATTGTGTGTTTAAATAAGTATTAAACAGGCTGACCAAATTTGGTTTAAATCGGACTACTATATCACTGCTAGCTGCCATAGGAACGATCGGTTAAAAATCAACATTTAACAAATTTTGGGGTATCCAAACTTTGGCGCGCCAAAGTTAGCTTGCGCTATATTTTTAAATTAATTTCAAACAATTCAAAAAGAGATTTATTTTATTTAAATTTTGTTTTCATAGGAATTAACACGATATAAATCGTATTAGAAACTTGAATTATAATAAATATGCACTCGCTACAGTAAATGGAACTAAAATATTGATTTACATTTATTTATAAGTATTAAAATGCTTAAGGATATATTGCTATAGATATATATATATGTAAATTCGAACATTTATAGTGAAATTGTTTGATGTTTGCATGCTTCTGAGGCAAAACTATCGTATAAAATCATGTGAAAACAAAATCCAACTTTGACTACCTGTGGAAAACAGGTTTAATGCTCGATTTTTAAGATTTTACATTCAATTTAAAAGCTGAGGAAGTTTTCTAACAAACGCTTTTTACATTTTTTTGATATCTCTTTTGGATCAAAAGATATGATTTTCGCAAAGCAAAAACTCAAACGGCCCCACTGTGCGCTGCTTCACTTCATCATCTGCCACAGCAGTAGACTATAAATAGGTAGGCCCTCAGGAGAAGAGATCAGTGGAAGACAGCAATTGAACTTAGCAGAATGCATTCCGAGCCAACTTGCAACATGATGCAGCTCCTCTTTCTGGTTGCAGTTGCCACAACCTGCTGCACTGCGGCCAGCGATAAGACACTGCCAAAGCGCAGTTTGGGAGATGGCACCATTCCATGGGCCTCGTCAAGCAGCGGGCCACTCGGAGCCGGCGGAGCTTGGAATGTAGGCGGTGGCTGGCCAAGCGGCGGCTGGAGCGGCGGACACAGTCCGCTAAAGACTGCGCCATCGCCCAATGAGGTGGCAAATGCCATCTCGGCTGCCAAACAGGCATCGGCCAATGTACTTATCGCTCAGCAGCAAATGCAGGCCGCAAAGGAGAATGTATTGAACCAACAGCGAATTGCTATGGAGAAAGAGACGCATGCGGCAATCCTCACACAGAAGTCGGAGGCGGCAGCAGCCATTCAACGCTCGGAGGCAGCATCGGCTGCCTCGGCTGTGGTGCTTGCCCAGCAGAGACTAGCTGCATCCAAGGCGGCGGTGGCGTATCAACAGCGTATTGCAGCTGCTCGTGAAGCTGAGGCAGCTTCAGCCCTTCAGCGGTCAGCTCATGCGGCTGCTGCTGAAATCCAGAAATCTGAATATGAGGCATCCAAGTTTGGCCAATTTACCCGCAATGGCAACGCAGGTGCGGCTCATCATTTGACCATCATCAAGGACACGGCTCTCTCGCCCATAACTGCTGGCACTAATCATGTGACCAACCTAGAATCCCTCGGTCTTGGGCCCTGGCTGAGTGGCAACAGTGTTGGCAAAGCTGCCGCCGCCTCCAGTTGGTTGTGATGGTAACCCCCTATAACTGATGTACCACTGTGTACCCTGTAAACCCTGCTGTACCACACGCATAGCACAAATAAAATAAGCGCATTGAAATACCCGTTTGTTCTTGTAAGGGGAGAGTAACTACAGCATTTGTGTTACTTTGTATACAATTTAGGATTAACTTTGTGATAAGTTTCGGATTAACTTTGTGTTTTAACTATATAATTTGAGGTGTACAGTTGGAAAAGCTTTTGACTCGTTGACACGTTTGTTAAACATTTTTCTACTCGTGGGTTGGCTTTAAACAAATTAATTACAGACCGTTTGAGAACGGTGTCCCGACTTCCTGGCTTTCTGCCACGTGTTTCCCCTTTGAAGGGATATTTTTTCGTTCATGCCAGCATGTTTGGGTCTCACAAGGGCGTAGTCACTCCACGTACACACACACGGACCTCAACTTGACACTCCGCTGTTTGTGTCACCGCCGTCGTCTGCCTCATCGAATTTTTCGCACTTTTGGGACAAGTTTTTCTACGCTTAACCCTAGGTGTTGCTCTACATATTTACTAGGACAACTTTTGACTCTAATTTATAGTTGGCCACAAAGTGTATGGAGGTTAGCGAGGAAGTCAGCTCAGAGCTATGTGGTTTCAAAGGGACACTCATGTGGCTTGTTGCCTTGTGGTTGCACCTGTTGCAATAGGACTTTCCTCGTGCCATATAATTCTCCCCCATTTTGGGTATGCATTTAATGCAAATATGCATTAAAACAGCTAATGAGACATAATTAGATCCACGCCAGCGCCAGGCAATCCGCTTTAGAGTGGATTTTTGCGTCAGTGTCAGTTGTTGCATATTTCCTTTGGGAGAAAAATAGCGGGTATTTTTTTCCTGGTACATACATATCGCTTATGCATACATATTTGTTCAGATGACCCATTTCGTGCCGCTGTCAAAAAAAAAAGGTTTGTACCCGTTTTAGCCTTATAAGTCTAATACTAGGAAGCTTCGCTTCCCATCACAATAGAAACGTTGAGTGAAAATTAAGAATTCTTCTTAATTTCTTGTGGGATAAAACTAAATTTGGCCGAAAAAGGCTAGAGTTGACAAGTTGGCAAAAATTTTGAGTTTGAGAGTTTATTTAAGACGGAGTTTTGCGATTTCACCAGAATCCCCCAGACGTGCCATAGAAATTACTCGACTGCATGATACCCTGTTTCTATAATGTGGATGTACATAGGAATATCTAGTTGACATTAAAATAATCAAGTTGTCAACCACGAACACCAATGACCACTAAGACTACTTCACTCTTGAATAATTTCTGTATTTATTATCTGATTATAATGAAACAAAGATTAGATAACAATAATAGTACAATTTTCCAAGCCAAAGTTCAACATACCAATATTATTATCTCTATCTCTTAAAATCCCAAGAATTAACACATTCATAAAGAAATAAAATCAAATAAATGTTGGTGTTGACTTAAAATATATTTTTAAATTTTGATGTTTTCTGTAACAATAATACTCTATGTCATCCCATTTGAATGGGAATAAGGTGTAATTTTTCTTGGTTGCAAATAAGGCAAATCTTACAGCTAATTGTCAATACCCTATCCTCACAAAGGGACTGTATGCTCATAGTCTGTGTCTACCACATGATGTCTCACTGATGAGCTATCTAGTCTGTCAGGACTCACGCTGCTTGTCCCAATTGGGCGGATGGCAAGCTTTATGGGTGCCCACCCATTTTTCGAAGAAAGGGAGGTGGTGTGTATTTGTGCGGTTTCCTATGTATATTAATGCTGTGCTACGTTGAGTTTCAACAAAGACAAACAAATAAATTTTAATAGACGTCGCCAGGTGACAAACGCCGCATTAGCTCGCACTAAATTGCAATTAGGGAATATTTGGTAATTTGGTAATTGCCGCGCGGGCGTAGTCCAGAAAAGAGTCATTTCAGCGCTGGCTTGTGGCAAATCCCACTGACTTATCCAGGACAGCAGAAATCCTTATCCCCAGTCATGACAGAGCCCAACTGATTACACGTGGAAATTCCAGTTAGATGATATCGCATTGAAACTGATAAGTAACTGGTGTGCTGATGACCAGCTAAAGCGCAGCCAACTGAATGATAATGGGCCGATTGATTGGCAATTTGGTTTCCCGCCTTCTTTTCTTATCAATTTCAGTTCTCGTCATGGCAGATAGTTGATTACTCGATATGATTGGAATATTTTTACACTGGGCTACTGGGTCTAATGGCATTTAATTGCAGGCAATCGTAAATTTGCTGTATTTAAACGTTTTGGGCTCAATATTTTAATGTAGGCATTGCGAATGTTTTTTAAATCACAATTTATGGTTTTCGGCAAGTCCGCAGTTATCGTAAATACTGTTATTACATCCTCCCACATGGCTCAATTTCCAATCGAGAATGTACCCTTGATACTCGTATCATGTTCAGAATAAGGGCAACTTTTCATTTGATTGCCAAGTCACAATCGTTTAACAGGGCCAGAAAAATCAGGTAAATGCAGGGCCCAAAACGAACACGTACGAAATTTGATTTGAATTTTTTTTTTGGCTGATTTGTGCGTCAGCAAGAAAGCAGATGGTCAAATCGGCACCGTGCCACTCTCTGCCCATCTCTCCAACACTCTCTCTGTAAGTAGGTGTTGGTGTAGCACAGTGGCAAGTGCGACATTGACTTAATTAAGAGAAGATAGCTGATTTTGGCGGCTTTTGTAAAAAGGTTGAACAAAAAGATGAACATTAACGTGATAGAATTTTAAAACCAGCAAGCAACCTCTCCACTTCCTTCTTTTGTTAATTGCGATTATGAATATTTACTTTTTAATATTTTGCGTGAAGTTCAATTAAGGTTTCAAGCGCACGGTCGGTAACCACTGAAGGTGACGTGCAACACGTTTACTTCTAATCTTTGACAGTTTTGAAACAGGCCAGAAGTTTTCTCCTGTTAAGCCCGTACCATCATTAAATGTATTTAGCCAGGCATGTTTGAGGCCACGAGATACAGTAGTCGAGATAATTGTATACATACTTATATGTACATTAATGCTCTGCTGTTAAAATTTCATTGACGAATCTCAGTCTAAAAATTACAAACATCACCCAAATATAGTTAGTAACTAAAGGATATAGTTGGATAGATCTGAGCAAAATTATATAATTATAAGACTATGACAGATTTGTGCAGATCTGGATGCAACGGGCTTTTGGCAATAAAAGCACATTAGACTTCGTGCAGACTTTTTTAATTGAATTTACCACGCTTTGATATTGACAATGCGTCAGGGATGATATGAGCTATTTACGACGCCCTTTTTGTAAGAACTAGCTTGACACACATTTCGTCATTATTATTAGATGTTAACAAATCGAATGTGTTTGAAATTGTATATGTGACGCCTGACAACGTCATTCACCATGTATGTGAATATTTGAACCCATTTTTTCCGTTTAAACGGACAATTGACAAGTTGGTGAGCAACTGAGGTAATACATAGTAGCTGAGCGTTGATGTAAATGTTGAATATATTGACAACCCAAGGACAACGCAACAGACAGAAATAGGAAATTATAATAAAGCAAATAAAATCCCATTCCCATAGTTTCCTTAGAAATTCTTCATGCATGTATGTACATTCATACGTATACCATATGTACATGAAAATATGGATATGGGATTATGTAAATATATAAGGCACTGTTATTGTTTATTATGCTGGGATTTGGTTTGTGGTGCGCTAAATTTTCAAATACGTTTTCAAACGTTATTTTCATTTTTAAACAGAACTTTGCTGAGATAACAATGCATTTTCAATTCGACCATTGACTATCGACAACAAATGAAATGTCAATAACATTGTGAATCCTAATCAAACACAACATAGTTTCTATTTTAGCCAGGGGCAGATAAGAAGGGGAAGGATGGACATTTATAGCTTTTGTCACTCCCAAGGGGAGCATGCACAATTTGCATGGCTAAGCTGACACCTTGAGGTAAACTTGCCACTAAAGGGGAAGCTGCTTAGCGGTTTCGTTTCATATTTTCCACAAAATTGAAGCAAAAACTATTATCGAAATGGAACCTGCGACACTGGATAAGGTGCAAGAACCATTGTTCACAAGTTGCCAACTTACAGAGCCAAGAACTTTTTGGCCCCCAGGCTGTTGGCTCGGCTTGTTCGCAATTCATAAATATTGATTGAAGGAAACTGTGTACGCGCCTTATGCCAAGTTTTCTGCTTATTCTCTTTGAAAAACAAACTGCGGCCCTATTTTCTGCATATTTATTATTTGTAATAGCTACTCATTCACTCAACTCTCAATTTGCCCCATCAGCGGTTGTCCCACGTACTTGTACTCGATATTTATTCGTTAGGTCGGCAGGTAAAAGCTGGAGATACAATGCGTCACTCATTAGGACTAAGTTCAGCACCTGAACCTGGACGACGGCAAGGTCATCTCAGCAAAAAGTTTTGCTAAAGTATTAGATAGCCATTTATTTAATTAGCAATTTCATCACTTCAACTCGAAAACAAAAGTCAATTTTTGCCAATGCCTTACTTATGCTGTTAAGTATTTGTTTTAATAATTCCCTCAACTTTTATCCTGAATTATATATGCAAGTAAAAGTAGTACATACAAAAGTTGCTATTGAATTTTGAATAGACAATTATACTTCGTAACTTATGCAGCATGGCACCAACACAAGTTATCCTTAAAGCAGCCATAATTATGAGCGAAATATCAATCTATTATATGTAAAAAACAAAACATTAGGTTTCCGAGGTACTTAATGATATTTATTCGATTAAAAGGAGATCGTGTATAATTATTGAAACTTTCGACAGAGTTTGTCGCTCACAGATTTCGTGTCTGGTAACGTTACATACAATCTGACTAAATTTGGATAAAATCAGACTGCTATGTCATATAGCCATAGGAACGATCGGCTAAAAACTTTTTGTTTCTTTCGATATTTTAACCAAACTCACAAATTGTGTGTCTGGTTTTGTTGTATATAATCTGACCAAATTTGGATCAAATGTGACTACTTTATCATATGTCAAAATTTGAATGCAGGTCTATGCAAGGATATAAAATCTTTGGCGCGCCGATTATAGATTGAGTTATACTTTTTATCAGCACCAACAGCAAAATCGATATACAGTGAAAACTCCCTTAGCGGACACCTCTAATAGGCGGACACCCCTCTTGGGCGGACACTTTTTCCATGAGGTTGGTTTTGGTAGAGCGGACAATATAAAAAAGACAGAAATGAACTAAAACCTTTCTTGGGCGGACACATACATGACGAATGATCAAAATTTCAAAATTGAAAAATTCTTTAAAGATGACAACAAGGCGTTGGAATGTACTTAATTATTTGGAAAGTCATTTGCAGTCATGCATAATTGAAAAAAGACTTAAAAACGCGACAAACTAAAATAGTTTATAAATTTAAATTATAGATTCGCTGGTTTTAATAACACTTATATGATAACTTATTTAGTAATTAATTTGAAGTTAATTTTCTTTATTTTTAAAGTCATTATTATTATATTATAAACGCTGTACTGAACAACCTATTAAAATTGGGGAAAAAAACAAAAAGATAGAATTATTCCCTTAAGCGGACACTCCCCTTGAGCGGACGAAAATTGGCCGACGATGAGTGTCCGCCCAAGGGAGTTTTCACTGTATTCATATCCGTCTGGGCATCTTTCTGTACATCTGCTTGTCCGTTTTTTAGTCTGTTCCACTTTAAATACGCTAGATTTCAGAGACCATAAGCGCAAGAGATATCTTGGTTGGTATTTAGGCTCATCTACATCACGCACAGATTGCTACAACCCCTTCGAAAACGAAAAACAAATTTCAAAGTCGAATAACAAGAGCACGTTTAATGCTATAGTCCGAATATGTCTTGAATATTTAATCTCGATCAGGGAATAAACTCGGAAATTATTCAACAAATCATTTTTTAAGCTTTATGGATCTTTCTTTCTCAATCTTTTAACGCAACTTTCCAATTAATAATCCAAAATAGAACATCAGTTTAAGAACCAATAATTACTCCATAACAAAATGATTGAAATAAATATTTAACAAATCAACCTGATTGCAAAGGGTTCATCAAAAATTTTACAAAATAAATAAAAAAACATTTTAAGCAAGCACAAACTTTAATCAGTTCGTACAAATCTGAACTCTTTTATTTTCACACGATTTCAGTCATGGTTATTAATTATGAACGGTTAATTCCGTTTATTCCAGTTCCAGACCCTTATGTATATCTTAGATGATCTGATGGTTTTGGTTATATTTTTAATCATATTTATGGTAAATTTTTTAATCATATTTAAGTAAAGTATTAGAGCACTATGATCGAACTTCTCCAAATTGATGCATTGACAAATTTTTTTCGGACTTTACGATTGAACTGCATTTTATTATTGAGATATCCCAATTAGAAAAAAAAGTTAGTTTTCGTGCATTTGCTCGTAAATTTTTTAATTAGCCCTAACAAGAGTGGAAATGTTTAATGGTATATAACTTTTAATTGGCAAGCCGTATAATAGGGCTTAAAATCGAAATGTATTAACAAAGCAATTCAGATTTATAAGTAACTAATCTGTTTTGCTTTCATTTGTTTTTTTTTTGATTGAAAAATTATTTTGTTTGAGATATTGTTTCGGTTGGCTGTAAAGGTCAGTGCATTAATTTACAGTTTTAACATAATAATTACTTTCATTAGGACCAAAGCATTAAAAACAAATATCATTTCCAGTTTAGGGTCCGGTACACGCCGAATCGAGTAATCTTTCAAAATTAACGAACAAAAGTATATTAACAAACACATATGTATGTACCTACGTACATATGTATTTTAATAATGATAGACCTTACTTAAATTTTTTTAAACTTTTTTAATTTAGTGGAAAAATATATTTAAGCAAAAAAAATAGTTTTAACTTGAAGTATATTTTAGGTTTCGTAAATATAACCAAAAGTATTTTGAATATTTCAGATTTCGAAGCGTTTTGTATCTTTGTCTTTATCAAAGCGGGCAAAACTTTAAAATATTCACGTGTTGAGATAGTTGCAGACATATTAGGCAAAACTTTAAAGCCTAAATTATAATGTAAAACGTGTTATGTATGTATAAATTAATTCTTCCGACTTTCCTTTTTTTTATGTCTAATTGAATAAATTACAAATTATGTTATTAATATTTATTTCTATTTATATATTTAGTATTGTTTCCGAAATACATTTATTTTTGAGACGTTTTAATACAATAGTTTGGAGTATGACAATATTCCTCTTAAATATTTGTACTTTACTTTATTTATAACAATATGTACCATTTAAAATGGAATTTATTTTGTTCTTTTGGAAAATTGTTATAATTCGAATTTATTGGGATGTATTTTGAAAGTAAAACTCACATATGATAGTCTTGTGATTTGAAACTGCACCGCACTGCGCTATCGCCTGCTGCCGCTGCCACAGGTAGCTTGTTGTCGAGTTTTGATATTGACACGAACGTTTGCACACAACTCAACCGAAGTGAATGAGCGCAAGTCCTTTGGCCACCTTGGCTTTTATACCTAACGGCCAACGGAACGGGTGACGTCGCGACAGAGACATCGAAGCAACGGAGGAGTATATGCGCTGGTATTGGTATTGGTATTGGTATTGGAGTCTGTCTCATGTGGGTGTGAGATAACACTAACACGCACTGCGTGCGTATGAGCTGCGCAACACCCCCTGTCGCTGGTGCTTTTGCTGCCGTTGAGGGTCGAGGGTCGAGGGTACAGGTGACTTTTGCTCTGTTCTTGTTGTTCTGTTGCAGTTGCCTTTGTTGCCTTCTGCAGGAGGCTTATGCGATGCAGGAACATGTTGCTCGGCTCTGGCAAAGTGCCCACAGATTTACCAGATGTTGCCTATTATTAATGCATAAAGATCGCCAGAAAGCCGTTAAGTGTGGTGTCCATATAAAAAGAAAAATACATTTACGTATATAGGCACACTAGCTGGGTTGAGTTGATGCATCTTAGTTCCCATTTTTAATTGTTTATACCTTTGTGTACATACAATTGATCAGTGGAATTATTGCGAGAATACTCAGATCAAACTCATTTCACACAAATTCGAAATGGTAAACCTATAAAAATGTACAAGAAAACTAATTGTAATCCATTAATGTGAGCTGCTATCTAATCAATGGTCGAACCTGTTTCCCCAAAATTTGGGAAATACTTCGTACGTATTTGTGAATATACAAACATATTCCTATTAATGTAGTTGGTCTGAAAATTCAAGTGCCAATTAGATAATAACAACAAAAATCCATTGTAATGCCCACAAAGTATACAATGCTGGCTTACTAATGCATATACCGTACCAAATCAGTCGCCATGACTAATTGGACATATGGGAAAATAATTCAGCATAACGCAAAGATTCTTTGCAAGTGTCGCGAACGAATCACTTTAGATACTATTACTTCCCACGGATATCCATGTCAAAGTCAACAACAAACAAAGTTATTGAAACAATTAAAAAGTTATAAAAAGTCAAGCATTGCATTCATATTTCCTATCTATGAGACGGAACCAAGAACGACAAAAGCTTTTCCAACTTTGACGTCTCAACCATTAATTCCTCTGGGTGTGTGTGTCTGTGTGTGTATCCTTTCCTTTCAATCTCTGTTCGTGTGAGTTGCACTTTAATTAGTATATTTAACATCTTTCTATTAGTCGAGCTATCCCTATTTAAAAATATAGCGCAAGCTAACTTTGGCGCGCCAAAGTTTGGATACCCTTGCCCTGTAAAAGCCGTCAGATTTTGTACAGCATTTTCTGAATGTTGATTTCGAGCCGATCGTTCCTATGCAAGCTATATTAAATAGTAGACCGATTTACACCAAATTTGGTAAGGAAGTATGAAATTGTGCCAAACACACAATCTGTTAATTTGGTTGAGATATCTCGAGAAACAACAACAAGTTTTCCATAATAAATGTTGATTTCGAACCGATCGTTCACATGGCAGCTATATGATATAGTGATACGATCCGGCCGGTTCCGACATGTGCACTGCGTGCAGCAAAAAGACGGACCTGTACCAAGTTTCATGAGAGACTATTTTGCACAGAAACAGACAGACAGACGGAAAGACAGACGGACAAATAGGCGGACAGACAGATGGACAGAGTACAGGGTCTCCTACTGTCGAGCTTGCTCCACTGTAGCTTACTGCATTTTTTTTAGGGACAATGTTGACAGCATCTATTTCAGATATGTTAAAATTCCAATTTCAATTTCTCATTTGTCTTATAAAATTCTTGGTATGTCTCTTAATTTATCTTCATTTTTACAAACTCTTTCAATAGCATGAAGACCTTTGGGAGCTCTCTGTGTTCTGCATTTACCGCATGATTTTTGGCTGACCAGCTTGTACTAAAATATTTTTTTTAACGAAACGGTCAAATTGTTCATGAGAGTGTCCCGGCGTTCAGGAGATGACAAAAAAAAATTTAAAAAAAATAAACAAACTAGGAGGTTTGCCCCCTTCGTTCACCAACCCCCGGCTTGCTACGCTCGCTGAAATCTCGGGGAGAAATGTGGAGTGAAAATAGGTAACAATTCTCACAGCTATAGCCGAACCTTATGTTATTTCTTATAAGAAAACGGGAAACGTAAATTCAAATTTTCCCTGCAATTGGACTTCAAATAATAGAACTATATATAATATAGAAAGTTTTCATTTTCGTTGCTCGCTGCTTTAAAGTTTTCGCTACAATTGGACTTTGGACTTTGGAGAAAAAAAATCAGATTTGGCGAGAATTGGTCAGGTTTGTCGAGATAAAAAAATCTGCGAATTTGGTTGAGAAAGCTCAAGAAACAACAAAGCTCTTCATACAACATTTTAATTTGCATCTGATTGTTCCTATGGCAGCTATACGATATAATCATCCGATCTTGACCAAATTTTCACAAAATGTAACAATGAGTAAGATATACATGTGAGTATGCTTGAGATAGCTCAAAAAACAAAACAAAATTTCATACCAAGCAATTTTGACCTTTGAATTCCCATTTTAACCCCTTCCAGTGGGCATGTCAAAAAACCCCGTCTTATAATTATGTCTCAGCTATGTTGTGTGAAAATTTCAGTTCGATATCTAAAGTCATTTGGCCTGAAGCGTGATGTGTCAGGAATCAGGACAAAACATTTTTATATGTATAGATTTTGTACAATACCAAAAAATGTGATCTTTTTGTCGATACACTAGAATCATGAAATGTTTGGAGTGTGAAAAGTAGTACAAGCCCCTTAAACCTTGTGCCTAGGCCGGTTGCCCCCTCGCTTTGCGGGCGTGGCATTAGAAATTTAAATAGACTTGATCGGCCCGCAAAGATAAAAAGTTATTATACCCAATTTGGTTGTAATAGTTCTAACTACTTTTGAGATCTGTTTGTTCATACAGACGGCTGGATGTGCTGTATCGACTCGGCTTCTAAATATACATATATACTTTATGGGGTCTATCCATCTGTCTGTTAAATACTTTTAGTTTCTTAAAAAAATTAATATACAGCCACAGGGTATAATAATTGCTATATGCTTGCCAATTCTATCATACCAAGGATATTTTTGCCCACCCCTCCCTCAATGTGTTACACAATTCGTGAAAAAATTATAGTACTCATTGCAAAGTTATTAAAGAAAAAACCAGAGGCAATTTGAGTACTCGCATTTATATCTAATATTTACAATCAGTTTAATTAATTAAATTTGACACTATGTGGTATGGGAAAGTTTTCTTGAATTTATAGACTACATTCGCAAAAAAATTGTTTCAAACAATGAATCGATTTATCATAATTCTCCATAGACAAGCTTCCGCTCTTCAAATGGTTTTTTTTATACCCTTGCAGACTGACTGACTGACTGACTGAGTCATCATTGTGGAGACGAAGTGGTAAGAGCTACGGGGCTAAAATTTTTACACAACAAGGCTGAGATATGATTCAAAATTGCTTAGTGTGAAAAAATTATTTGTTTTTGAGCTTTCGGAACCAAACTATCAGATTATGTTTTTTGTACTAGGTATACGGTACATCAGTAGTTATGTAAATCAAAACTGAACATCGATTTAAAAATCGGATTCTTAAAGTCGCCCATGATTGTAACATCGAAAATTTCGACATCGATTGATGGATTTTTCAAACGAATTTTCGAATATAGCAAACAGTAGAATATGGTTCCTAACACTTGTGTATATATATAAATATTATAAATGCAATTTTTAGGACTAATTGAAATATTTTTCTCTGTTTTTTACACAGTGTGATCTTAAAATAACCGAACTTTTTAGATATCTTAGAACCGTTGCACCATATAGTAAGTATGTGCTATTCCTGCGGGTAAAAATGTCTTCAATAAGTTTTCGGGAGGTCATTCGCGATGCAGCTCTAATTAAGACACTGTTGATTTACTTTTTGCAGAACCTCTTTAACATATTTTACATAAAAAAAAAACAGAATTATCAATTAAGTTGAGAGTATGTGCCAAGCAGCCAATATGTTTCTCCTTGCCAATATTGCCCTTTATGGCCATGTCAATGTTGGATGCATTGATCGAAACCACGACGACCACTTTCCCTTTGTTGATTAATTTTAATTTAATTTAATTCAATGTTTTTTCAGCAAAGAGGCCAAATTTAAATTAAAATTTAAAAATCTCGAAAATCGCTTTTGCCTAAATTGATCAATCGATGTTTCGACGCTTTTTTACCTCACTAGTCTGTCCCTTTTTTATAGTGTTTATATTATGTACCAAAGCCCTAGCATTAAACGTAGTCTTGTAATTGGACTATGGTATTTGGTTTTTCGATTTACTGGGACGGTAGGGGTTTGCCAGAATTATAAAGCAAACTTGATCATGATATAGATAAGTCTACTTATGTTACATACCATGTTTGGATGTATCTAGCTCTTATAGTCTCTAACTTGAGATCTAGGTGTTCAAAAATTGAAAAGACCGGCAGACTGACAAAAGGACATGGCTATATCGACTCTGCTTATTGTACAGAACAAGAATATATATACAGCTCTCCCTTAGCGGACACCTCTAATAGACGGACACCCCCTTGGGCGGACACTTTTTCCATGACGTTAGTTTTGGTGGGGTTTTCAGACCAATTTTGCCTCTATTGAGCGGACGCGGCCACTATTTTAGAAAAAAAAACAAACCAAAACCTCTCTTGGCGGGACACGAATTTTTAAAAACGTTCGCTGACGAGCTAGATTTCTGAAAAATCAGAAGTGGGCTGAAACAATGATAATTCGGAATCCGAAGAAGGACCGGAAAGCCTGACCCAATAAATTCGAGTGATAAGGCGATGACCACAGTTAAGAAATTAAAAAATTTGTTCAAAATGACTATAAAGTCATTTGCAGTCCTGCATATTTTGTTGGACAAACTTAATATATGTACCTTAATGTACATTAAAAGCATGTTGTTTAATTAAAAAATTTCTTTGTTCTTACTTTGATAAATTTAAAATTAATAATTAGTTTTAGTAAATCTCTGGGGTATATAAGCTCCCAAAAGTCAAATTGCTTAAATAACTAATACAAATTCTAAAAAATTCCTGAAAATTAAACAAAATTCTTATATAAATTCATCCAAAGGTTTTTGGAACCAAGGCGTTTTAAAACGGTGGTAGCTTCATCTTTTGTTTGTCAACGCCATCCTATGATGTTGTTTACTTTTAAAAGTAGATTTTAATTAAATCGGCGAGTTACAAGAAATGATCACATGGTCAAGTGACAAAGAAGTGGGATTCCTCTGATTTGGTTTAGTTTTCGTGATACGGCTGGCAGCTAATAGTTGTCATTTTACGGTTGCGAGAGGGCTCGCGCAGAAGATTCGAAAAGTGTTTTTATTGCGTTGCCGCATCCACAGTCAGCAGGTTGCTTGAAGTGCGTTTCTACACACGGATGCGTTTGCTCCCTTTGGGAAAATGAGACGACGCACGTCACTTGTCATACAAAATCACAGGCACCTTGTTTGTGAGGGGGAGGGAAAATTCTTCGTCGCTAGCTCACGCAGGGACTAGTACCAACTTGTTATTTGAGCGATGGTCACTCAACATTGATCAATTAAGCCCCTCATTGAGATTTTTTAAGCAACTATCAGCTGATAGAGGAAAAAATAAATTAATTAATTAATTTGAATAATACCATTGGTTTTTAACACAGCTGTTACTGAAATGGACTAATAATGCAGTGATTCGGTACTTTTTGAATTTGTTTTTAGCGAATATTAACGAGTTTTAAGGTGCACTCTTCTAAATGCATATTTAGCCAAATGATTTTTAGCATGAAAATTAAAAAAAATGTGTATTCTGCCTTCAGAATTTGTTCAAACATCACTGGATAATATTCATGTTGGTAGTGGCGGCGTAATTGAAGGTTAGTACCCAGCACTGAAAACCGTGCACGCTGACTGGCAACTCCATATAAAAAAAAAACAGTACCTAAAAGCAAACAGCCAAATCAAAAGAGCGCTTAAACAACAAAAACAAGATCGGCAGACTATAAGCCCCAACTGAAACTTATTATTAAATTTTAAATTTATATAAGTCTTCATATACTTCCCACCATTCAATACACAGATAATTTAGATAATTTCATCGCATTTGTTTCCTCTTTTGGATTAACGGACAACTCCAGGAGCAGAGTTACCATTCAACTTCTATTTATTTTATGTGTTGTATTGGCAACACTGCTTTAGCTGCCTACCAGAGAAAAATAAGACAATTTTTTTCGCTGCTGCCACAACTTTGCTGGGTACCAGGCTTAAAGATTTGTTGACTTTAAAATAATGAAAATGCATTTCGTCGTAGAAAAGCTGGTCATGGAAAAAACTCGAAATTGAAACTCGCGCTTTCGTTGGTTAAGAAAATACCCAATCAATTATAATTTGACGCAACGCCACTTCGTTTGCTTTATTACTAAATACAATTAAAACCATAGCCCAATTTTTTTATTTCTGAAACTTTACTGAACATTTCATTCAGTTAAAAAATAGAATCGTAAACTCGTCAACAATAATATCTTTAAGCCGTGACTACATTGTTTTTTAATTGGCCTAGAAGCTTCAGAGATATCATTGAAGTTTTGAGAAAAAGAAAATTAATTTTTAGCAAAAACAAAAAATATTTTGTGTGTCTTAACATTTAAAAATTCACAGTTTTGGTCTGGAAAAGTTTAGTTACACATATTTCGAATGAAATGTGCGTTATTTCATTGTAATCGGTGCACAAATATAAATATTATGATCTAATTAAAACTTTTCGACAACGATTGTGTTCTAAGATTTTCTTGAATTGTCTTGATTAGAGGATTTAAGTTTAATGCTCCAGCTACATTAATATTATTTTTCACAGAGCTTAAAAAGCCCAGTTTGCTCCAAGCCGATCAACTTTAAAAAATACCCAATCGTAATTTTTATTTTCGTCCCTATTTTTTAAATTTATTTAGCATTACTCAGTTAATTTGTCTGGAATTTTATTGCAGTTTTTTTGTTTTATTACTAATTTTATATCGTTGATATTAAATTTAATCTCAATTGGTTTCAATCAGCTCGCGTTTCTAAGATACAGGTACTAATTGTAACCATAATCTTGCCCCATCACATAAAAACACAAACAAGTTGGCTATGATTTTGTATGGCAATTGACGTGTGTTACCTCATTTATACAATTGGAGCTGCCGCATCCACGTGTAAAAACACATTAGAGAACTGATCCCGGAATCCCAATATTGTGCAAAAACATATCATCACCACAGAAAATACTATCGATATATCAGTATTTTTTCACCAACGATTTCCTAAGAGATGGCGTTCGGCGATAATTTTTTTGCTGTAATTGTCTGAATCTAAACCGAATTTGCAGTGCAGAATTTTTTTGTGTAGTTCGTGGAAAATATTTCCAAAAATATATTTTGATTAATATAATATTTGCACGTGAATGCAATTTAGGTAATGTATAGCTTATTAAAGGTTTGGATTAAATAACAAATAAGGTTTCTTTGACGCTTTTGCAAAATAGTCAAACAAAGCGGCGTGGTGGGATACACACGATATTAGAGACGCCACCAAAGGCAGATTGTGAAAAAAGCAAATTGAATGACAACTGATTTGAAATAATTAATGTTTACAAGTGTTCTTAACTGTTGGATTAAACGAAAAACATAAAAATTTATATCATTAACACAGAATAAAAAAATCAGCTACAAACAAAGCAACCTTTGACTCCGGCTTTATTTTAGCCGGTGGCGCGAAAAGTACATATAGCGCGCGTGCGTTGGGCCAATCATCGATTTTTCCGTAGCTGCATACTGCAATTAGTTTCGGGCAGGCACTTCAGTTACCTCTTCCCATCTCAGCTGAATCGACAGGTCAGACAGTTCGATTCAAATCGATATCCCTGAAGCTCTGGACTTTTTGAATAATTTGGCATAATGGGTGCTTATCTGTCGCATCCGAAAACCGAGAAGGCGTCCACAGATGAATTCAACGAGTTGCTTTCTGTGGGAGCAAGTTCGATGCAGGGTTGGCGCAACAGTCAAGAGGTTAGTCCGTGAATTGTTTGTTGTTTACGTTTGCTTATCGTTAATATATATTATGTTCATCAAAGGACGCACACAACGCGATACTAAATTTTGATAATATCACATCGTTTTTCGCTGTTTATGATGGTCATGGCGGAGCTGAAGTAGCACAATACTGTGCAGATAAACTGCCAGAGTTCCTGAAAAGTCTCGAAACATACAAAAACGGGAAGTTGGAGCAAGCGCTCAAGGATGCATTCCTGGGCTTTGACAAGACTCTGCTTGAGCCAGCAGTGGTCAACACATTAAAGATTCTTGCTGGCGAACACAACATTGTCGACGAAGACGCCGAAGGGTATGACGAGGAAGACGATGAAGAAGATCTTGCTGAGTTGCAAGAGGAGAGCCACTTGCCGTTGAACGAAGTTCTGGAGAAATACAAAGGTCTCCCCCAGACGCATGACTTGTCACTGCTTAAGTCTGATTCTGCTGGTACAAAGCTAATGTCAACGTGCTTACGTGGCCGACGAGCTGCAGCTGTTGCTGCTGAAGCTGTCAATAAAGCTGTAATGGATCCAACAGCTAAGCCATCTGGCTCATCGACATCAGCCGCAGCTGCTGCGGCCGCTGCAGCAATTAGTGAAACCGACGGACCAGGACCGGGCCCTAGTTGCTCTAAGAGTGGACTGGGTAAACTGGATCAGGAAGATGAATCCACCGTGAGCAGCAGCAGCAGTTCAAACGCTAGTAAAGGCAACACTTCCTCCTCAAGTGCCAGTGTTACTCCTAAGGAGGGATGCGTTACCAGCAAAGCTTCTACAACCAATAACGTTCCCGTTGCCGTTGCACCTACCGAGCAAAATGGTAATGTCACTTCTTCAGAGGCAAAAGCCATTGTCAAGACTGGTAATGAGACTACCACTACATCGGAAGACGCTACTGTATCAGGTTCCAGCGATATTGCTGATGCAAAATCGAATGGCAGCATCAATGCCGAACCCGCTGATATTTCTTCAACTAGCAAAGAGTCGGAAAAAGAAAAGGTTCTGAAAAAGGCCACCACTTCAAATGACGACGACTCCACTGATGATGATGCCGACTACGATGAGAAGGCTGTGGCTAAAGCCCAAGACATTGCTACGGCTGAGAGCTCTTCTGATGAGGACATGGAAGAAGATGACGATGGCCTTGATGATGAAGACGATGACGATGATGAAGACGATGAAGTAAGTCAAGATTTTACGCCCGATTTCAAATCAATTCAAGAACTCTTAATACATTTTACCCAAACACAAACAATTTACAGGATGAGAATGTTAGCGATGAAGATGACGCCGATGAGGATAAACTAGCTAATGATCAGTTCTGCGCCAACATGATTGAAGAGCCTGGAAAGGATAGTGGATGTACCGCTGTTGTCTGTCTACTCCACGGTCGAGACTTATACGTGGCAAATGCTGGAGATTCCCGATGCGTTATTTCACGGAATGGAAAGGCCATTGAGATGAGCTTGGATCACAAGCCCGAAGATGACGAAGAATCTACGCGCATTGTCAAGGCTGGAGGTCGTGTCACTCTCGATGGACGCGTTAATGGTGGATTAAATTTATCAAGAGCATTAGGTGACCATGCATACAAAACGAATCTTGATTTGTCGGCTGAAGCACAGATGATTTCCGCCCTGCCGGACGTCAAGAAACTTATTATTACTCCAGAGGATGAGTTCATGGTACTGGCCTGCGATGGCATTTGGAATTACATGTCCAGCGATGAGGTTGTCGATTTCGTCCGTCTTCGCTTGAAGGATGAAACTAAGAAACTATCACAAGTTTGTGAGGAGGTATGTTCAATTTATTTAATATGAGAGTGTGCAAGGGATTCTCACAAATATCTTTGTAAACTAGCTATTTGATAACTGTTTGGCGCCCAACACAATGGGCGATGGCACTGGATGCGACAATATGACAGCCGTGATTGTAAAATTCGAGCAAAAACTTCAAGAGCTACCAGTCACAATTGATCCAACTAAAACGGAGGATGCACTCCTTGCAGCTGCTCAGCTAAAGAAAAGCGGAGCCAGTGTCTGTGCAGAACAAATTGCTCTGAAACGTAGCGCTTCTCCTGATACGCCTGCCGATGGGACCGATGATTTGGCTGAGAACACTAGTAAATCAAAACGAGTGAAGATGGAAAGTATCTCCTTGGAGTCTGTGGACGGAAAGGGAAAGAATTCCACCGATGTTATTTGCAACACACCAGCATCAGTTGATGAACAGAAGGAGAGTGTCGTCGTATCATCTACGTAAATTCTTATATTGAATCAACTCCAACTCCGATCATTGTCTAAAAACTGAGCTCTTAGAGCAAAAAAAAAAAAATATAATGAAATTTTCAAATTATTTAATGAATGCCAGGCCAGTTTTTACATAACGAATATACATTTTGTACACATAAATACTTTTATAATTTACTTAAATATGTTCTTTTTAGTCCGTTCTTTTGTTAAACTGTAAAATCAGTTCATTATTCCCAGACATCGAGGCAGCCATCTCATCTCATTCCCTGATTTTTTACAACAACTACATCATCGTCAAAATGTACCACATATTAATATTCGTACAAATGCATATATACTTTATAATTTTATATTTAATTTGATGAAATGCACACGGAAAGTGTTTTAATAAATATAAAATTAATGTATAATGTGACAAGTTAATAAATAAAATCCAGTAAGAAAGATCCTCCTTTTGACTATAAAAGCATTTGTCAATCTTCAACTGAACGAACATATATACTTACATAATATATGCATCAGTTTTATTTATTGAGATAAAGGCTTCAATTTGATAAAAGAACATGTATTTATCGGATAATAAACACGTGAAAAATAAATGAATACTTGTATGTTATCATTACTGATGGACAATTGGGAAACATATTTCGCTGACTATAGTCTTACATATTGTTCAACATTAAAAACATCACTTTTATTGACATTTTTGTATCACTTCTCACTTATACACTTTTTGCTGTAGTGAGTTCTTAATTTGGGATTTGTAAAGCATTTGAAAACTCAAGCGAAATTTGGGATAAAGACTAAGATAATTATTTTGTATGATTACTATTCAATCTTTTCATACATAACGTGCATACCGTTTGCTTACTACAGGAATGATCATTAACTAAAGCTCTATATTGTGTTAAAGTTTTATGTTTATATTACTAATAAATACTGAGTGATTAATGTATAAGTTTTTCATTATTTTAGGGAAGTTTGCGAATAGCAATTTTTAGTTATGACGGTCTTGCAGTAAGCAAATATGCATATATTATATTCATTTTGAAATTTGTATATAATTCAGGGAATGAAAACGAAACGAATTTCGGTTACGGTACGTACCGAAACGAGTATTAAAGGTTCTATTTCGGTTTTGTCCTTTCGGTTCCGGTTCTCGTATCGGTCCATACAGGTACAGCAAAGTAATTTTTAAAAATTTTTATATGTAAAGGAAATCAATTTTGTCAAAAAATATTTGTGTATGTATAAACGTACAAATGCATGCATTTTAGCATGTTAAGTATTATATATAATTCGAGAAATTTTTGCATAGTGCAAAACCATGTTCGTACGAAAAATAACAAGCACCGTACCGGTACGAACGTTTCGGTTTTCGGTTCATGAAGTAATTTATTTCGGTTCCGGTTACGGTACTATGTTGAAACGGTTTATTTCGGATTAACGGTTCCGGCTACGGTTTTATTCCCTGATTATAATTATTTAATTTAAAATAGCTATGTATAGGCGTTGATTTTTTAACACTTTTTCCGTTTGTTTTGCCCGTAACAACTTTAGTTTATTTGATTTGCGAGTTTAATTTGGAAACGGAGATTGGGCGATCAAGGGAGAATGAGGAGGAGGATATGGATATTTCATTTATTTTCAAATGTAGTAATTTAGAAATTAGATAAGCGGATTCCCTTAACAAATGTTTTGTGGTGGCGCCATCTTTTGCTTATTAGCGCCGCCCTTGTCTGTTGTTTACTGTTCGAACTAGATTGTTATTAAAGTCATCAAATAGTGATGTAAATTTGTGTCGAAACTTCGATGTCGATATTATAACAATTTCTATAATAACGATTTTCTTTTAACAATGTTTAATGTTTACTTAACAGTGTTTAAATGAAAAATTAAAACAATTAATGCTTTCTTAGCAGTCTTATTCGTTACCTTTTAAGAAAAAAAAATTTTTTTCAAACTAAAAAAGCGGTGTTTTGTCAAACATCGATGAACCGATAAGCATCGGAATGAGGCCATTGAGTAAGTAACAACAAGAGATGAAATGATGGCTGTCAGTCAGAATCTAACAGAATAATGTTAAAGGCGCCAAACTTCGATGGCCGCTTTGCGGTTTTTTGTTTTGCTTTGTGTGTACCTTCAAAACCACTAACCAATGAATACATAGATGTGTCAAACAGCGATTGTCGTGTTACGCATTTTTTTTGCTGCTCATAGATCCCAGTTCGTCGGCAAATTTTACGAAGCTTGTAGATCCAAGCCGAGCGAGCAACGAACATAGCAGAGATTGATGTTAAATACTCATTGGCTCTTTGGTTTGTTCGCCTTTTTTGCTTTGTGCTGTGAAATTTTTTTTCTGAATAGACCCCGATTTATCATTAATTAGGGTGAAAAAAATTATGCGGGGGACTCTTATAGTTTTTTTAAAATTAATTTTAAAGTTTAATTTTTTTACACTTAAAAAGGCTTGCGCAGGGCTCTTGCAATGTATTTCAATTGCTTTGCATTAGTAGTTAGTTTAGCTATTTTTAAAATAACACCAAAAGCATTCATTGCCAATTTAGCTATTTTATAGCTAGTTTCTAATAACAACAGACAGCACTAATTTTGCATCTGCTTTGCAATTTTTTTTTTCACATAAATTCATAATAAATCGGGGTCTATTCGGAAAAAAAATTCACAAAAGCTTAATTTTTCTTCCTCATACTTCGCGTTGCAAAATCGTATGGAGCTTCATACAATTTTTTATTGACAATTGTATCTAAAAATTGTTTTTAGTCTTAACTTCTGTAATTGTTGCCGATTTGGTTCAAACTACTTTTAAAATGATCGTAGACGAAAAATCTTTAAACGCTATGACAAAAAATATTTTTTTTATAATTTTTATATAATTTTTTTTAATTAAAAAAAGAAAAATTAAGCTTTTTACCTGTAAAGCTTGCCATTTTTATCTCGAAAACTATTGCTCGGACAAAAAAAGGATTTACATTTTTGGAATCTACGACTCAAAATTATAACCAAAATTTATTACTTACGAACTTTGAACTAGAGAAGTTTGTCAAAATACTTATGCCATGCCAAATTCGAGGTGTGCTTGCATTCTCATCAGCAGAAAAAAAATTACAAAAGATAATAGGCAATTTATTAAGCAAATTTACAGTTATTCATATGCACTTTATTTTGAAATTTTTTTTCGAGCCGTAGAGTACAACAGTACTTGGTAAAATGGACTTGTAGTCAAAGGTAAGCTATGTCAAAATAAATATGCCGACCAGTGTACTTAATATTATGTCACTTCACTTTACTCGCACATAACACCCGATCAGCGTAGGGTAAGCGCAGGCTGAGGGCATTGCTTCGAATCAACTTAAATCCCACTTGGCGCGGCACAGCCTCAAGCCAGTTCTGTTAGCCAGTCAATTCATCTCTTGTTGTTACTTACTCAATGGAATGAGGCAAAGCTTCGAAAAACATCGCCCAAAAATAATCGATGCTGGATGCATCGATGGTTTTTTACATCACTATCAGCAAATCGCTTTGTGATTCTAAAAGATTAAAGTCTGACAGCGTCAAGAGTTAAGGTAGAAAAAATACGATATTTCGATTGAGAGATTACAATATTCGCCAAAATTGATCCGTTAGCGCTTACGGCGAGCGTAAGCAACGCAAAAGAAAGCGTTTGCAAAGGCTCCAAGCAAAAGGGCGTGGACGTGAGTGGTGGAAGTGGTAGTGTTGGTGCGGTGACTGGTGCGTCAAATACTACCAAATCCAGCAGCATTGAAATTGAAGATTTGAATCGGGAGTTTAATGACAAAGTGCATTTCGCACCAGCATCAGCAGCTAGCAATCAACTTGTGCTGCATGCCAAAGAGCCCGATATAATGTCCGGTGATCAAAAAGTGCTATTAAAGGGACACGCTTCGCAGTATGTTAAACTGAATGTGGGCGGTCGCCTTTACTATACTACAATAGGAACTCTGACAAAACATAATGATACGATGCTAAGTGCCATGTTCAGTGGTCGTATGGAGGTGCTGACTGATTCAGAAGGTATGCACAATGTTAACAAGGCATGTCACATTCGAGATATGATTAATCTGTCCTTTATATTGTTTACTTGTATACAGGTTGGATTTTAATAGACCGCTGTGGCAATCATTTTGGCATTATTCTAAACTTCTTGCGGGATGGCAGTGTCCCACTGCCGGAAACGAACAAGGAGATAGCGGAGCTACTTGCAGAAGCCAAATACTACTGTATCACTGAGCTAGCAATGTCTTGTGAGCGTGCATTGTATACGCACCAGGAACCGAAACCGATCTGTCGCATACCATTGATAACGTCACAAAAGGAAGAACAACTATTGATCAGTTCATCTTCAAAGCCGGCCGTAATACTCGTGGTACAGCGACAGAACAACAAATACTCGTACACAAGTACATCAGATGACAATCTGCTCAAGAATATCGAACTGTTTGATAAGCTATCATTGCGCTTCAACGAACGCATACTCTTTATCAAAGATGTGATTGGGCCAAGTGAAATATGTTGCTGGTCCTTCTACGGACATGGGAAAAAGGTAGCCGAGGTTTGTTGCACGTCTATAGTTTACGCAACAGATCGCAAGCACACTAAAGTAGAGTTCCCAGAGGCGCGCATCTACGAGGAGACCCTTCAAGTGCTACTCTATGAGAATCGCAATGCGCCCGACCAGGAGCTGCTCCAAGCCACATCATCGGTGCGTGCAGGTGGCGTGAGTGGAGCCAGTATGCATCAGTATACCAGTGATGAGGAGGAAGAACGTACAGGTCTTGCACGATTGCGCTCGAACAAACGTAATAACCCCACTTGACTTATACCGAAACTGGAGCTTCCTCAGATTTGATGGCAAAATTGTGGTACTTGCAGCCTCTGTTGGTTCGCCTCATGATCTTTGGCGCGAGTATCGCAAAATAATCAGATATGTATCACAGCTGCATGACTAAGTATGTGAACAACATGAGATTAATCGGAACTTAATCTATATTCTTTCCACAACTATCTATCTATCTATAAAAAAAAATACTTAGCCCACTACTGAAATAGCAGATCCCAAGCAAAGTGTAAACAAAGTATTAGGTCTCATATGTTAAATTACCATTACATGTTTAAATGATATATGAAATTGTTGAAAACAAATGTACAATGTACAATATACATCTATGGATGCATCCATAGGACATTTATTCGTTGGAATGGTGTTAATTGTCGGGGCAGTATAAATGGGGTGGATATCGTTGCCATGGCAATGAGACAATCACAACAACGCTTACTATATTAGTTGATAATCTTGTTAAATGGAAGAACTTCAGAAAGCGGGACTCTATATAGATGAAATATACAGGCTCCGAGTGCAGGATCCAAGGATTGCCAATCAGACAATCGATCTCCGACAGGAATGTCTGGAATATTCAAGAAACCTGCAGGAGCTAAAAAAATTTGGCGAGGACTTCTATAAGATATCGAATAATTTCTCCAAAGATGTCGAAAAGGAAAAATTGCGAGCAATTGGCACACAAAACCAGCTCAAGACGATGGCCAAACAGCGCCAAAGCGAGCAGCAAGTATATCAAAGTCAGATTCTCGAGCAGACAGTAGAACTGGAGCGTTTGAAAAGCGAGTATCAATACTTACAACGAATTGAGTCCGAACAGCAAGATATCATAAACAATTTTTTAATGAATCAATAAAGTAACATTTATTTGACTTAAATAAAGATTATTAGCCTACTCGAGGTCTATTTATAGAGTAGAAAACACAAAAAGACTTTTCAAAATACAAGAAGCCAGGCTTGGTAACGCTATCATCAGTCCCAAATATGATAGAAAATATCCCGCCTAGACAATGCCAAGATTCTTACGGTAGCACGCTAAACTGCATAGAGGAATATTGGTTTTGGAACACCTATATACCTTGCGGTTGCCACAGCCGATGATACCGCATAGCAGAATTGGTGGCGGGGTGATAGCAGGTTGCAGTTGCAAGGGAAACTCCTGGCCTGGGGCCACTATAATGAAAGCCCCCTCCAAGGTGTTCATATATGTAAGTGATGGATGCGGGAGCTTTTGGTTATTTTTATTACGAGCTGCAGAACGTTGTTTACCGCTTTCTTGTTTCTTTAGCAAGCGCTCCATAGTTTTCTGTTTGTCCTTTTCACGACGCTCATCTGCTTGTTGCTTGCGTTTCTGTGACTTTAATGCGGCCTTTTGGATGTCCTCGGCAGTCTGAGGCTTTTCTTTCTCCCTGTATCCACTTGGAAGTGCGATTAACTCTTCCACAAATCCAGCCAATGCTGGTTCCGCATCCTGCGTTCGTTCATACATGGCTCTTTGGCGTGCTGTCATTAACTTCGGATCCTTTATCTTTTTTAGCTCGTCGTCGACATCCTCAAGCTTACCTGTTTCTATGGCGTTAAGCCAGCGTTCTTCGTCGCTGGAGGTGTCGGTGTTGCGACGTTTTCGCGTCTTTTTTGTGGCATTTCCAGGCAGCGTTGGGGTCAGGGCTGGCGGCGAAGACTTTGTGTTGACTGCAGGTTGCGGCCTTTGACTTGGAATTTCAATGATTTTGATACTCTGAGCAGGTGGAGCTGATAATGGTGATTCTATCACCGGCTCAGTCGTAACAACTTCAATTGATTCTGACATAGGATTTGTTTGGTTTGGTGAAGTAGCTGACTCCGTAGGCGAGGAAAATCTTGCAGGTTTCTGTCGTTTGCTGCGCTTCGAACGGCGATCTTAAATGAATAGAATACAAATGTAACCGTAAATGTTTACATCATTTTATGACTTATATATACCTTCGGACTTCATGTTTTTTTTTATTAATATAAAAAATAGCGTTTAGTTTCGTTTTGATATCAGTTTGAGGATTAGCGATGGGTATGGTGGACGATAAATTCGTTATCGATGTTCTGGGGCGATATTTGTGCGCAAATCATTCCTCATAATTGATATCGTTTCTTTGGTCGCATGTTCCGGCGGCATTGGTCGTTGTTATTGTTATTAAATTATTTTTGAACTGACTATAATGCATTTTAAACGTGATGAACGAGTCATTAAAGATACAAAACAAAGTTTTCAGCTTAGCCAAGAACGCAAAGCGCCTTCTACAACTGCGTCTGAAGTGAAAGGCATGTGGCAGTCAGTACAAAACATACCAAAGGTTGCACTTCGTTACCCGAAAATAACCCAAAAGAAATCCGGGGGAACTCGGAAGGCTCTGAATGAAAATTTAGAAATCAAAATAACAAGTCAGTTACAAAAGTCAGTTCCACAATCAACGGAGAAGACATACACGATGAAACCATTAAACAATGAAGTTAAACCGAAGAATTATGTGTCCAAGCGAAAGGTGGAACCCGTCCATGTCAACGCCAACGATAAAAGAGTAAAGCTCAATGTTGAAGCTAATCCAAATGAACACAAGTTGCCAAATCGCCCTGAATTATTGGGTGAGGCTGAAGAAGGCGATTATTCCGAAGATTTCTGTGCACATTCGTATGATTCTGGTAAGTACTTCTTCAACCTGAATAAGACCAATTTTATCCATGTCCTGTTAAGCTGAGACCTCGATGCAATAATAGGCATTGCATTCCGAGTTTGTTATTTTCCTTATTTAAATTCACGTTGACTCTGTCTGTTCTCAGTAGATATTCTCACCACCCTTATGGACACTTTTTAAATAAATGGATAAAAAATATAATTCGAAAGATTAAAAAAATTATATTTAATTGAAGCCTTTCGTCCACAGTTTTGTCTTTTGTATCGCGAAAAACATTGTTTTACTTTTAATCATTTTATGTTTATTCAAGAAATATTTGCGATATTAAAAGATCCATTAAAAGACCTAGTAGAAATGGGAATTTGTTGTGTAAGGCAAGTAGTGGTGAAAGCAAACTCCTTTGTTGTTACATCATGTTAGGACCTTAAGTGACAGATGTATTGGCTTAAATTTATAAAAATATCTAAGTTAAAACTTAACAGGGCTATAAATTAACGACAATATAAGTAAATTATTTATTATAACATTACAACATAAAATTCTACACTCAATAGAAAGCGAGATTAAATCTGCCTCAGAATATTCATTGATAAGCGACGATGAATTCTTCAGAAAACCGGAAGTAATTGTATGTGATTCTGAAGTCAGTTCACTGCTGCTGAGTTCGGACATTGATAAAGATTCTGATAACGAGGAGCAGCCATGGCTTGTGAACATGAAGAAGATTGACGCAACTGTCATTAAGGTGCCGGTATTCAATGGAATGCTTCCTGAATTTGAACCAGAATTAGGATCCATAATTAAGAAAGCTGATAAGCAAAAAGAACTTGTACATACGACTCAGTCAACGCCAGCAATTGAGAAGCCAATGCCTGAATCAGCTGAAGCTCATCATACATCAGAAATTAAGGACACATGGCCAGAGTTAAATATTTTCGAGAATAGCCTGAAAAGCAACAAAGTGCTTGCTGTTCTCAAACAGGACACTGAATTGTATGGCACGGTCACAGTCACTTTGCTGTGCGGCAGAATTACAATTAATGGGTACAAGGCGCGCAAGTTGGAGTCGCTGAATGTCTATTCATCCAAGGGCTTCAATTGGGTTGTCATTTCGCCAGAGGCAAACAAAAAAACGCTCAAAGTTGATCTTAGCTGGGGCTATCTTGACGAGGCATTTTCGCATGCTCAGGTGAAGAACATTATAGACAACTATGATAAACAACGGGATGCAATAGTTTTGCTGCAAAGGAACAGTGGAGCACAGAACATGCTCAGCACATTTTCAAAGCACATGTCGGAGAATGTCTTCCCACTGGTAAATGTCACTAATCGCCCCAACTATTCCAGCGAGTATCTACTGAATTGCCTCGTCCAGAGTGCTGACAAGGATAGAGGTTTACAGGTGCCCACAGTGTGGACAAAACTACCTCTGAAGCAAGAGAGTCGGCTGATGATAACTGGTGGCAAGGGCGTGGGCAAATCAACGTTGCTCAGATACATGTTAAATCGTCATCTTGTGCAGTTCCCTCGGATGTTGCTGATTGACCTAGACATAGGTCAGCCGGAGCTTTTTCTTCCACAAACGGTTTCATGTACCGTCGTCGATGCTCCATTACTAGGACCTGGACTCTTCCTTAACAAGCAGCCGGATATCGCTTTTGCTGTGGGACATGTCAACGTCATCATGTGTGCTGAACAATACGCCCGAGGAGTAAGAGAATTGCTGTCTTACTGCTGTGGAAGGGCGAGTCTTAAGGGCATTCCTTGGCTAATCAACACGATGGGCTATAATAAGGGATTTGGCAAGGAGCTTATGGCACTAATAGTTGACTGCATTGGTCCAACGGATCTGGTACAAATACGCAGTACCAAGGCCATCAACAACTTTGATGAGCCGTTGGACAGGCAATCCCTATTAAAGGTGGTTCCGCTGATCTACACGGCCGATGAGTTCAAGTTGAGGAACACATTGCCAAAGTATACTCTGCATCATCTTATGTCTGCAGTTCCCCAAACGGATCGTATATATAAACCTTGGATGATGAGTGCCAGGGATGTGCGCTACTCCAATCTTTTGGCACGTCTCAGTGCTACACTTCACGGCAATGCCAAAACTATTACAGACTGTCGGCCCGTACAGGTCGACTTGGATGCGCTGCAAATTGTTCATCTAACGTCGAATGAGTATACGCGCGAGGAGCTCATTTCTGGCATTGAAGCCAACATGGTTTATCTATGCAGACGTATGTCAACCGATCAGCCAGTGGAGTGTGTTGGCATTGGTAGGTATACGTCCTCTTTTAGAGGGTAATCCACCTTATCTGATTAATATCGTTTTGCTCCATTCCAGGTGTCGTGCGCGCCATTGACCATGAGGCGAATAAGGTTTACCTCGTGCCGGCTATGCCTTTCGACCGTCTTACAAAAGTCAACTGCCTGGTTATTTGCGGTGGTTTGGGCCTTCCTCAGGGATTTTTTAAGGATCAGGGTGCCTGCGTTGCCAACGAAGTGCCTTACGTTTTTGTTATTGATGACACCAAGTCATCGAAAAGCATACAGCAGATCTACCACCGAGCTCCTGGCTTCCTGGGAAATCGACTAAACAAAAATGTTTAACAACAATAACATTAATCTTGTTATTCACAAAATGTACAAATACAGTTATCTATATAATGAATCGCATTTATTGACTGGCCTAATGGGAGATATCATGTCTGCCCTTAAGTATGCGTCGCATGAGCACTCGCCGTCCTTCCGCCGTGGACATCCGGGATTCCCAACCGTGCACATTGATTCGCTTCACTTCGCGGGGCTTTGGAAAGTGACACCGCACTTTGGGCTTCAGCACGGCCCGGTCAAAGGCATGCTTCTGACGCACAAAGATTGTTTGTGCTGTGTTCAATGCAGACGCACACGCTCTACAATTGTGTAAAGAATTAAAGTTTCACACATAAACTGGATTTATATTTGTTTTTACCTTTGCAATAAACCTTGCAGCATGTTAAGTAATTAATTATACCAGAATATACACCGGGAACGGTATGTCATAGGAAATTATACCGCAAAATATCTCGAGCCGGCATCTCAGGAAATTATATTGCATAAAAATACTGAGAAGTGCCGATATAGTACGTTATCATATAGCTGCATATATCGATACTCAAGCACGATGTTGGCAAAAATCGATATCATGAGAAACAGCGGACTGAAACAGCATTAAAGCATGAAAGGGCAACGCGCGCTTATTTAAAAATAAAATAGAAAACTATTTTTTAAGTAAGAATCGATTTTTTTTGCAACAATATTGAAATTCGAAATTAGACAAAACTATTTCGCTTCTTTTAAAATATAGCCCGATTTTTTAGCTCCACTGGGGGCCAAGTTTCGTTCGTAGGCTTCTGCTAAGTGTGCGCTTTTCCTGAAAAGCTTAGAAAAATGCACAGAAAATTCATGTAAATTTTCAATCCGATCCGTTCGCACCACCGCTTTCGAGTGGAAAAATTTTTGGTCCATTCGTTTTTGAAATCCACTCGAAAGTGAAACTGAAAGTGACGCCACCTGGCAGCGGAGAAACAGGGACCAGGGTTGTCAGGTGTGGCCAATTTTGACGCCACCTCTTGTTTGCTAGCGCCTCTTTTTTAGAACTACAATGTTTTCGTGGTATTGGCAACTGCTGTGTGTGTGTGTGTGTGTCCTGGTGGTGTCTATCTGCTGGGGTCTTAAGACCAACAATTGTTGTCATCTGTCCGCTGCCGTCGTCGTAACGGTCGCTTTGCCTTATTTACTTATTTCAATGGTTTCAGCAAAATGGCCTGGGTCCCCCAACCACAGGGCGGGCGCACGTCCCCCCTCAAAATCACTATAAGTTATAAGATTAAGAGAAATACAGATATAGAAATACACCAATTGTATTTTAAATTTGAGAAAATAAAGAGGATCATTTTAAAAAAGGTTTGGTTTTCTTTTGCCCCACTGAGGGGCTAGTTCCTTTAAACGATATCTCAAAAATCTAGAGAATTCTGAAAAACTAGTGAAAATTCAACAAAAATTTCGAGCCAGAAAACTTTTGGCCGTCTCGTTTTTTAAAAGTGCTCAAAAATACGGATACAGTTCCGCCGCTGTTCTTGTTAACAGCGCCCTCACTAAACCATACGTTGACTACTTTTAGAACTAAAGAGGTTTGATGAGCTCCGATGCTAGCGCCGCCACTAAAGTAACCACTCGATTAACATTTGCAGTGAGTTGGCAGTGTTGCAGCAGCAACAACAAACAGCTCACATTCAAGAGCCGTCGTTTGCTCCAACAATAAATAACGCGTTGGAGCCGTATGTTTTGTGTGTTGTTATACTAGAAAAAGTAAAAAGTTGACTCGAAAGCCATGTAAAGACTTAAACGCGAATTAAATATTTAACGCGCTGCAGTTGTATGTAATGCGTACTTAAATGGTAAAGAGTTGTAAAGGTGCAAGTGAAAAACCCCCAACCATTGATCATACATATGTATGTGTGTGCTCGTAAGTGCAGCTGCCGTGAAAATTTCTGTGTATGTGTGTCGCGGTAGTGGTAACAGAATTTTGGCAGCAGAATCCTCATCATCGCCAGACCAGCAGCAGCAGGCGAAATTGAAGTGCATTTTATACATGCCTCTGCGCAAAAGACAAACTTAAATAGAATCCCGAGCAGAGGTGAGTGTGTGTTTGGCTATGTGTGTGTGTCTTGCATTTTATTTTTACTTCACCTATTCCACCATTTCCATTGCACATGTGTTTATGCATTTTTGTATGTATATGCCTATAGTTTAGATGCCTAATTGGTCTAATAAGTTAAACATAAAATAAAACAACAATTCGCATAGCCAAAAACACAGCGAAAAAAAATCGATTTTCCTGAACTTGCAATTTTCCACGCCTCACTGACTCCGTGGAGCAGTCAGCAGGCACCCAAAACTAGGCATCGCCAACGCAAGGGGATCCGGCGATGCGTCCATATGCGGGATGCGTCTGGCAGGCGCGGCGAATGCGGGGCAACATCATAAAGTATACATAAATTGAATTTCGAAACACGGAAGCGACGAGAGAGATGAGTCTCCAACAAAAACGCCCCAACAAGCAGACTCCTGCTTGTTGTTGTGGTTGTTCTGGCTGGTGTTGATGATGCAAAGCATGGGTATGTGTGTGTGTGTTTGTGTGGAAACAGTGTGCGTGACTGTTTGCGTGTGTGTGTTCTCTCGTCCAACAGCAGAAGATTTTAATGCCACAAAAAAAATGAAATGAAAATACTCGACCAGTTTTCATTTAACAAATTTTTGCAATCAGTCCGATAGTGGCGTGAGGGGAGTATGCTGTCACAGCATGAGCAGCCCTTTTTGTCCCCCTCCCTGCTTCTTACTCTTTCTTACTTACTCACTCACTCTTCTTCAATCTGTCCGTCTGTCAGTCTTTCTATGATGTGTGTTTTGATGACGGCACTCAGCTAACGTCGACGTACCCGCACTGATTTGTGTGCGTGTGTGTGTGTGTGTGTTCTGTGCGTTTGTTTGCACCAATACACGTACAAAAGCATTAGCAATTTTCTGGTTGTTGTTGTTTTTATTTTGGCACTCACTGAAAGCGGATGCTGCTGCGTGCCCAAAATGGGGGATGTCCCTTGTCATCCGCAAGTGTTCCCTTTCCAGCTATGTCTGGTCTGCCGTGTCCCTTATTTGCCTTCCTTCCGCTAAGCACCCTTATACACTCTGTGCGTGTGTTTGTGTGAGGCAACAAAAATTACTTTTACGACCATTTCGCATAGGTTGTGTTTCCTATTCGTATTCTTCTTCACTCCCTTTTACTCTGGCTTTCTTTCACTTATCATCTAATTTTATTTGATGCGTTTTTAATCAGACTGCGTCAATTTGCCGCTCGCTAATGACAAGGGCGTTACTTGCCTTGGTTGCTGGGCGCTTGGTTAACTTGTTGTCCTGGTTGCCCTGGTTTCTATTGATTCCATTTTCATTTCAATTTCCGATTCCAGTTTCATAACCAGCATCGTTTTACATACATACATAATTATAATTATAATTCGGTTTGTAGTTGAAAGTCTTGAAAGTCAGTCTTGAAAGTCACATGCACCAATACCAAGGCAGAAATTATGAGATTATGCTGACTGAATTCCTTGCATTTTGGCTAAACGAGAAAAAATCAGCCAACTGCAACTGCTTGTGGTCTTGATACTCGCACTGTGGCTGGGGTTAATTGAAAAGTCTTCTTCTAAGAACGTTGTACAAAGTTAAGAGTTAAAGGTTCTCAAGAGAATGTACGTACAATTCCTCTCTTACTCTCTCTCTCATCTATTTTTTTTTTAGCTTATCTTAAAGCTTAAGGAACAAGTACCTTATAATTGCAAATATTGCAATGCTCTCTTGAGAGTAAAAATCATTTGAGTAAATCTGCAGACTCTGGACTCTGTCCCTTTCTGTTTATTTCACACTCCTTTTTCAGTTTGTCTTCCTTTCTTTTTCTCTCCCTCTCTTTTTTTTTTTTTGATTGTTTTCCTTTATCTCTCCCCTCCCTCCCTCTCCCACCCTCTCTTCAATTCTTTAAATTTTCTGCCTACTTTTCTCTCTCTCTCTTACTTTCCCTTTTTTTTTGTTTTTTCGGTATCCCCCTCTCAATTTATCTACTTAACTCTCCTTTTAAGATTATAATGTACTTGCCCTTTAGTTAGCGTATTTAAGTTTCGGTGTAGATACCATTGCTAAACTTTACATTTTCGTGGTTGTTTTTCTTGTTTTCTTCTGCCATGGACTGTTGAAGTACAAAGATACATACGAATCCGCAGCTGTTGTTCGACCTGACATACGCATTGCCTGAGCCAGAAACAGAGTTTTTTTAACAGACGGCAACAACAGCAACAATGGCAATACCAACAACAAAAACAACAACACGATCAACAATGACAACGGTTGTCGACTTCATCAACGCCTCCATATGGTTGTTGGTGTTGTTGATTTTTTTTGCTGTGCGTTGCGAGTTTGTGTATTTTTGATTTTTTTTGGTAAAGTAAACTTTTATTTTATTTTATAGACGACAACAACAATCATAGGAAGAATTGTCATACATACATTATGCATGCAAGCGATCTGTTTGTCGACTGTCGATTGTCAACGTGACAGCTTGCAACTTGCAACTGCATCCTTCACACTCCATTTGCCCAAAATGGCGACACAACGAAGTTATCTTTACTTATTGCAGCCCCACGCAAAAAATGTTGGTTTTTTTTTTGAGACTTGGCATAATATCGTATCGTAATGAATCGTAGGGAGCATTGGCCTCAATGATTTCTGATTCTTGTAGCTTCAGATGCACAGCCTGTTAAATGCTGTTTGCGACACGCTGCAACATTTGATTATCAATCAACCTAAAGTACATTCATCAAACTCGCGAACAAATAGAGAAACGAAACCAGTAATTTTTTTAATTCTATTTAGATGATTTTTATATTCTTGTTGTTGATTCTAGTTGTTGATCAATTTCCGCCGCCGTTTGCAAGTAAAGTAGGCGTGCCACGCTCGATGCAGCCGATGCCAAAAAAATATATCGAAATAACGTTGTCATAGTCCAATTACTGTCAATTAAACTCTATCAAAAATTCCCTCACTTATCTTTCTTTAGCTGATTGTGAGTTGCCGCTGTTGCATCATCTGCCGAGCTGCTGGTTGCAAGTACTTTTTTCTTTTTTTGCTTTTGGGGTGTTGCATGCCATATTTGACCTCGGGGCGTGACTCGAGGCTGGTTACGTGCCATTTGTCTATTTCTCGGGTTAACACCTTTTTTGGCCAATAGCTCACAGATGCAAATGCAAAAGTTAATCTTATTGCAGCTAGTATAAGTCAGTGGCAATCTTTGGCAGTTGATGGCATTCAGCGGCATTCCGGCTCATTGCCCAATATCTATCAAGCAATCGCCGGAAATTGGGTTACACGCATCATCAAGACGTTTTCATTTTTGGCTTTTGTTGTTCTTATCTTTTATGCATATCTTATAACTGTTATCGTATCTGCCTCTCTCTCTCTCTCTCTCTCTCTTTCCGACGTGGGCAGGTATAAATATGAGTGTCATAATATTAGATAATGGTTTAAAACTATTTTAATGCCCATCACATGAATCAGCCGTTGTTTGACCCAAAAAAATGTGAGCTAATAGTCGGTTTCCTAGCTGCTTAGTTAAAAAAGATAATTGTTAGGTATACCTTTTTATATAAGGTTTTAATTGTTAAGGATATCGTATAATCCCCATTAAAAGGTACTAATTTTTGAAAAATGTTCAAAAGTAAGATCCAAAATAGCATGATAAAAGAAAAGGTTAAATTTAAAAAGATTAAAAAAAGAAAACAACACTTAAAGGCTAGTTTACACTATAAAGTTCGCTCTATCAAACAAGTCAGATAGAGTTTTGGACTCTACCGTAAAGAATTTGAGTGTTTAGACAAAGCATAAGTGTGCGATCTTCTATAGTTAAGCTATTAAATGTGTAATTAATAAGTAAATAACATATTAATATTATAATATAATATTATAATAAAAAATGCAGTAAGGTACAGCTACAGTGCAAAGCGTTTACTAGATTGTTCTTCAATGCTGCAATCCATGCAATAGATGGCGCCACTACGAAATAAGTTCATTAACACAGATGTCGCTAGCGTATCTTTTTCTTTCTTTTGCCCTTAATATTGTTAGTTGAATAACTTCCGCGTTTATCATCCGATTAGGATGAAATTTTCTGGACAGGTTTGGACCATAGTGTATATTATATGTCACAAAAATAAAGGCGCTAGCATTAAAGGTGCTCTTGTAAATTTTGTATTTCAATTTTCAGGGGCGGAGGGGGTCGTGGCAAAAATCTAAAACAAACTTGATCAATGGGAGATATAGATAAACCTACGTGCCAAATTTGGTGTCTCTAGCTCTTAAGGTCTCTGAGATCTAGGCGACACAAAATAGGACAGACAGACGGACATGGCTATATCGGCTCAGCTCGTCGCCCTGATTAAGAATATATATACTTTATGGGGTCTGTGAGGCCTCCTTGGGTTACACATTTCGTGACGGAATTATAATACTATTATATAATATTTTTTAAAAATAAAATTCTTTGTGGAATATCTTCAAGACCTTAATAGATATAAGTACCAAATTTAATACACATATACACCGCACATCTACCAATTTTTTAACTATCCATTAATATAACTAATCCTCACCGTTACCCGTAGAAAAATGAAAAACAACAATGATTTTTATTACAAATCAATGATTTTTATTAAAATCAGTCAACGAATAATTGTTATTTTTGATTTTTTCACTATTCATAACAATTATTCGGGGTCCCTGATTTAATTGTTTTTTAAAATTTATTGCCGTTGTCTCAATTCTTAATTTGGGACATTTTAGCGACTTTGCTTCAATTTTACTTGTAATTGTTCTTAAAAATTTTGAAATGATAATTTTAATGTGCTTGTTTTGCTGTCTTTTTACATGCCATTAAAACTATATTTTTAAAACGAAGATGTGTCACGCCTTTTGGAAAACTTGGCTAAACTCAACTTAAATGAGGTAGGGCTATTTTTGGTAATTGTGGCCTCCATTCATGATGTTTCTGTACTTATGGACAGTCCAGTGCATCCCCCAAAACTTCCAGTTTTGTTGTGCTCGGGTTCCAGTTCATTGACGATGTAATACACATATTACGCATAAATAGAGAGAGAGATAGAGTGAGGGAGACAAAGCAGAAAGTGGTGGCTATTTTTGATGACAAGATTGTGGGTCAAAGCATATGGTGCCATAGACTACAAAAATATACAGACATACATACATGTACATCCATGTGGTAGCATGAAAAAAAATTATAAAAAAATATTCAATCAGGGAACAGTCTAAACAAAATGTAAGCAACAAACAATCCATTAAAAGTTCATTGGAGACGTGCCCATTGCGGGGCATCGAATTAATTAAAGCAGGCGAAAGACCGAGAGAGACAGCAGTTAAGAGACCGACAGAGAGAGAGATATAGTGAACGATCAGGAAGATGGGGGGATTGGGTAAGCACGGGAGTGAAAGCTGCACAGCAAGATTGAAAGAAGTTGTTTTTATTATTTCTTGGAAAACAACAAAACATGAAATACTTATAGCAAGTAAAAAAATATCTTAATAAGGGATCCGACTATTAAAATACCCTGCAATGTGAACCGGTTTCGCGAGGTTCGGTTCGGAACCGATTTGCAGCCTTGGTTTGAACAAAATCGGACAACAGTTACAATCCCTGATTGAAATATATATATGTATGTACATGTATGTATAAATAAAGAAATAGTTTAGTAGAGTATGAGATATAAAGAATATTCTCTTTCTCTCGGAGATTTGGAGAGATATAAGTTATTTAGCTTTAAAATTATAACATTCTGTCGGGAGGGCCCGACAGTAAAATTCCCTCTGCAAGTAAAGGACACTGTTAGATTTCTAATGCATGCAAACAGAGTTAATTGGTTAACACATTACACACAAACGCACAAAAGAATATATATATATATATATATATACACTATATGGAATATAATAATATATAATATGGCTTTTTGCGTTTTGTGGGAGAAGGCGATGGATCATCCAAAATTAGAAATTGACAATCAGTCCGGGCCGTCCCGATCATCATACGTGACAAATCTAATGTCTGTAGCTATAAAATTCAGGGAATGAAACCGAAACGAATTTCGGTTCCGGTTCCGGTACGTACCGAAACGAGTATTTCGGTAAAATGTTATATTTCGGTTTTGTCCTTTCGGATCCGGTTCTCGTATCGGTTTATACCGGTACAGCAAAGTAATTTTTAAAAATGCAGTAAGCTACAGTAGAGCATGCTCGACAGTAGGAGACCCAGTACTTTTTGAGTGCAAAGCGTTCACTAAAGATTGTTCTTCAATGTTGCGTACCATACAATAGATGGCGCTACTTGATATACATAGAGGTCGCTAGCGTCTCTTCTTCTTCCTTTTGCCCGTAACATTGTTTGTTGAATAGCTTCCGTGTTTATCATCCGATTGGAATGAAATTTTCTGGACAGGTTTGGACTATAGTGTATATTATATGTACTAACAATCAAGTCGCTAACATTAAAGGGGCTCTTGTAATTCGACTTCGAAATTTTGTATTTCAATTTCCGGCGGCGGAGGGGGCGTGGCAAAAATCTAAAACAAACATGATCAATGCAAGATATAGATGAACCAACATGCCAAATTTGGTGTCTCTAGCTCTTATAGTCTCTGAGATCTAGGATCTCATAAAAGTGACACACGGACAGACGGACAGACGGACAGACGGACAGACAGACAGACAGGACTCGGCTGTTGATGCTGATCAAGAATATATATACTTTATGGGGTCTGCCACGCCTCCTTCTGCCTGTTACGCACATTTTTTTTGCACAAACGTAATAGACCCATTTGTACTTTTTTAAAGTACTGGGTCTAAAAATTTAAAAATGTAAAGAAAATTGAATTTTATCAACAAATATATGTGTATGTATAAACGTACAAATGCATGCATTATAGCATGGTAAGTCTCACATATAATTCGAGAAATTTATTTTATAGTGCAAAACCATGTTCGTTGGAAAAAATGATTTTAAATGTACCGAAACCGTACCGGTACGAACGTTACGGTTTTCGGTTCTTGAAAAATAATTTATTTCGGTTCCGGTTCCGGTTACGGTGCTACATTTGAAACGGTTAATTTCTGTTAACTGTTCCGTTTCCGGTTCCGGTTTCATTCCCTGATAAAATTGCATAAGTTTTATCGTTTTTTTCATTTTAGGAGAAGGGGTTGTGGTATCCAAAATTTGAAATAAAGTTGATCTTGGTCTATAAGAAGATTTCATACCAAATGTGGTGTCCCTAGGTCTTACCATCTTTGAGATCCTTTCGTTCATAAGGACGCACAGACAGACGGATATGGCAATATCGACTCGGCTTCTGATGCTGATGAAGAATATATACATATACTTTATGGGGTCTGCAACGGCTCCATCTGCCTATTACATGCTTTTGTTTTGAACAAACTTAATATATTGGGTTTAAAAATGTTGAAAAAGTGTTGAAAAGAAAACGAGAAATGATATGAATATGTTAGGTTTTAACTTCAACCGAATAACTTTGGAAACGGTGAATTTTCTTATCTTAAGCCATTTAGATTCCATTGCTTGACACAAGTTGCATACACCTTGTGCCCACGCAACTAATGGGTATAATGAATATAAGTCAAAATGCTGTGTAGGCCCCGACGAGAGCTCCCAAAAGTTTATTTCAAAGCGGTGGCTTGGACAAAGATATGTAAGTGTGTGTGAGTTAAAAATGCGTATGTGTATTGTGTATATATGTATGAGTATGGTCATAATGAAAATAAATTTGTTTATGCGCTGACTTTGTTGTCTTGTTAAAGAAAGAAGTTCTTTGTTGCCATTGCAGTTGCAGTTGAAACTTGACTCTAAGAAACAGAACTTTTGTGTCACATAGCAGCAGCTATTTACAACAACATTCGGCAGCAACCACAAGAAGAACAACAAGAGCTATATACATATACAAACATATTCACACGTAGAATCTTGGGTTTATAGAGATTACATAGAGAAAGATCACCTCTGCCGCCCACTTGCGAGTAGTCGCTTTAAATGGAACGCTAATTGGCTGCACTTTGGCCCAGTCGGTTGCATGTGGAGCGGGCTGCAAGATAATGAAATGCCCGCAGCAGGCAACAAGCAACAAGCAGCAAGCCACAAGCAGCATGCACCATCCTTCGAGTGCCACTCAACTCTAAATGCATGGCTAATCACATTATAGATAGCAATATGTCTTTGTGCGGCACTTGAATAGCGCCTGTGGCTTCATAAAGCGTGGGTGAATTCCAACAACACTCTTATGTTATAATCATCATCATCATCATTATTATCATCATCATTAGCTTTATGGATTGTCGCCTTTTGTTCTGGCCGTGTACATGTATATATACAAATGTGTGCATGTATGTATGAGCAAGACTCGTACCTTTATTAGTTTGCATTTGTTTGTTCGATTTATGAACTTAACTCTTGACTCCATTGAACTCTACTTGCAGCTTCATTTCTGTGTTGCATACCACACACATACATATACGCACACACACACACATGATACAATGAAAAAACTTGTTTCCAGCTCGTTATACCCTGTTAACATAAAATGAGAGTATGTTTAGTGAAGTACTCGTATTTATCAGATTATAACTTTTTATTATTTTCTTTATATATGTACTTGTTTTCCAGTTCCCAGTTCTCAGTTAAAATGTATGTATTGTGGGGTTTGTTTTAGGCAGAAAATGAATTTATTAAATATTCTACATTGTGTATTATCTGTTATGCAACATTTATACTGTACAAAGGGTACAACTCAGTCTAGCATACTCGACTAGCTTTATGTTTGTTTGTTTTGTATTGTTTTCAGTTTGGTTCTTTCTGTACGTCTGTGTTTTGTCTCTGCCTGTTTTGCATTTGGCGCAATGCTAATTCATTTACATACACACACACACATACACAGCCAAACACACAAAAATAGCATTACAGCACCCACACCAGGTTTGTGTGTGTGTGTGTGTGTGAGTGTGTGTGGCTCATTCTCATTCATGCCAAAACTGCTGCCAACTTGACTGATGGCCCCGGCATGCTTGGCTGCATTTTAAGTTCATCTATATGCGGCATATTGCCCGTGCCCAGCTTTCAGTTCCCAGTTCTTCCTCCACGTCCAGTCTTTACCTTCTACCTTTTCTAAACTCCCCTCTCTTTCCCTCCTCTCTCTCTTTCTCTGCTCATTGGCTATGCCAGGCAGCAGGCGGAAAGTGCTGTTCAATTAATATTGTTGAACACTTGGAAAATAAACAAATTGCAGCAAAGTGAGAGAACAAAGTGCGAGTACTCGAAGTGAAATAGATATGGAAGTCTAAAGAATTAAACATTTTTTTTAAAGCTAACATTGATATAACAGCAGTAGTATATTATGTTTTTGTTATACTCCGATTGCCAGCTGTGTGTTAATTTAATCACATCTATTTTTCCAGTTTGTTGCATGTTGCATTTATCATTAATTGTGTGGCCGGTTCGAACTCTTTTCCGTATCCATGTTGGCATATTTAATGCCTCAATTAAGTCGTTCTCCATTTTAATTTTTTTATTTTTTATTAGTTTTCCAAGCATTCTAAGTCTTTTCAAACAGAACCCATTTCAAAAGTTGATCAGTTTTTGCGGGCGGAAAACAAAGGGGGGAAAACGACAGATGTTAGCAAGCTTGAGGCCTCTTTCGTAGCGTATTCACAGCTAGTGAGTGAGTGGTGAATGATTGTTTCCCGAAGTTCGAAGTCTGGGAATGACTTTTGTCGTTTCTATAAATAAACACAACCATTGATATGCCTAGTCTAAATGGAATGCAGACTTTCCAGAGATTGCAACTAATCATTATTGGAATAACGCGCATGCTCAACTTCTGACGTTGTAATCTTATCATCAATATAAAGACCAATCATTTAATGAAAATTGTTGCAAGTTCTTTAGATTGTTTGAGAATGTTTCCGGTTTTTAGTCACAGATCATTAACCAAAAATGTGATTCATAGCATGAATTACAAAGCCCATTTTTACATTAAGACCCAACTTCATTAACTTGAGACGATTGAACAAAATTTTATTTTTTAAATTGAACATATGCCACTGTAGAATCAATTTCAAAATTAAATCATGAAATGATGATTATTTGTCCCCAATTATATTTACTATTCATCTTTATTTTCAATATATCTATACCCTTCTAAACATATATTTATATGTATATATATACATATATATATATGTATATATTTTAGACCCAGTACTTTAAAAAGTACAAATACGTCTATACATGCAATGTAACAGGCAGAAGGAGGCGTGGCAGACCCCATAAAGTATATATATTCTTGATCAGCATCAACAGCCGAGTCGATATAGCCATGTCCGTCTGTCTGTCCGTCTGTCTGTCCTATTTTGTGTCACCTAGATCTCAGAGACCATAAGAGCTAGAGACACCAAATTTGGCATGTAGGTTCATCTATATCTCCCATTGATCAAGTTTGTTTTCGGGATTTTTGCTACGAGCCCCTCCGGCCTCCGGAAATGTGAAAAACACAAATGTAAGTCGAATTACAAGAGCCCCTTTGAATGATAGCACGTTGATTTTTGGTACGTTAGTATACACTATGTTCAAACTCGTCCAGAAAATTTCATTTCGAATTGATGATAAACGCGGAAGTTATTCAACTAACAATGTTACTAGCAAAAGGAAGAAGAAGAGACGCTAGCGACCTCTGTGTTTATTAACTTATTTCGTAGTGGCGCCATCTATTGCATGGTATGCATTATTCAAGAACAGTCTATGCGTAAACACTTTGCACTAAAAAGTACTACGGCTTATTCGAGTATACCTTCACTGAAGCTTAATGCATTTTTTGCATTTATTTTTACATAACAGCTATTTTAACTTTTAATATTTTTTATCTATAATTAACTAAAAACTGTATCCGTGATTGATGGCCATATCGACATTAAATAAATAAATAAATAAACCTTGTTCATATTACTATCTCTACCTAAGCTTCTATTTTCTTGACATCTGTGATATTGTTCATAACCAAATTTTTTAAAAAGATTTTCCAATGTATATTTTACAACTTTCTATTTTCCACACTTATGTCTAAATGATCATCACCGTCATTGATCAGCGACCCACTGTACCAAGTAAATGTTCAAGATTGTATGTTAATTACATACGTTGAGCAGTTACTTATGGCTATTGTGAATTGGATACAAATTGTGCTAGGTGCTGTCTTTGACCCAAATAGGTTTAGGGCAGACATACATATCTCCAGTGTAATGATAATTGGGGCGTAATTAACATGAGCATATCGTTGAACATTTAGCTGACATAATCAACGGATCGGGACCTTTGTGCTTCATACACACATGTATGTCATAATTCTCATAAATAATTCGTTTGCTTTCTTGCAGATGACGCAACACACAAATAATAAGAAGAGAAGATAACAACATCGACGACTGCACAAAACGAGTCCAAAGAGCTCTCACTTTTTACTCCCCCTGTAACTCCGCCCGATGGAATTGAATATCAACCCAAACGAATCGAAAACGAAACTGAAACTGAAATTGTATTCTATCTATAGAGAGTCTATAGAGATATAATATTGTTTGTAGGATAGAAGAAGTATGAGGTCGACGGTCTTATCAGTGAAGTGCAATCGATGCGCGACGTTGCCAATTTTATTGCTTGCTTTGCTGTTAACAGCGAACGCGGAGCGGGATTTCAATGCGAATGACTCTCAGGTAAGCGAAACGAAGGGAGCTGTAACTGCGGCTGCAACTGTGGCAGCAACTGTGGCAGCAACTGTGGCATGCAACCAGCAGTAACTGCGGCATGTCATTTCTCTGTTAATTTTGATTGATGATGCCTGACACATTTCACTTGAAACTTGAATTGTGCCTGCCGACAACAGTCACATGCATTTGCTCCAGCAGTCGATGCGATTGTGTAGCCATTGTAAACTCTTTTTGCGGTTTCTTTGTAGGTGCCCGTCATCGAGCCCAAAGATGCCCCCGCCTACAAACAGGATCCGTATGTGACGGAGCTAATGCGTTGCCAGCACACACAGTCTGAGATTGTGCTATCGCTGCTGCTCAGAAAGCATGATTGGAACGATCTCAGCGTTGTTAAGCGCACGCATGTGCAAGCCAAGCTCTCTCAGTTCTTTGCTATACCCAGGGTAAGTAATGGACACTTCATAATACATTTCATTAGCAAATCCTACTCTCATTCATTCTTGTCACTTACAGGAGTTCATTTTTCTGGATTCGGTGACTAAGCGGGAGTTAGCCAGCATGCATAAGTTGTCATTGCGCAAAGGAGGCAAGGGACAGAAGCATGTGGAGATGTTGAATCGTCGTTTGGGACGTGCCAGTTTTATGGTATGCTCAATTAATCAATTTGCCATTCATGTATTTCTTACTAACAGTTTTCTTGCTCTCTTGCAGATCGGCTGTGGTCCGAATTACTTTAGCATGGGAGAACCGATAGCCAAGCAAATAGCTCATCAAATCAAGGATGGAACTATTGGCGCTTTAACGGAGGAGAACTTTGGATTGTGGTTTATATGGCGCAAGGAACTAAAAGCAAGGTAGCCAGAGAAAGCATTAAATACTCAATGAATGCATGGCTTTGATGAAAAGAGGCACTAGCATTTGTTAAATATTAGTATGGAAGAATCAGATGTGAAACTTTTTTAATTCTCTTGTTTGTTTTATTATTGTTTATTAATTTGCTTCCCAGTGCTACAAATATGCGGATTACTTATAAATTACCGTACTAGTCACTAGCAATAACGCACAGATTTTCAAACGATATATTTGTATATATGTATTTACATTTAGACCAATTGTCAATTTTTCTACTTAATGAAACGTCTTGGAAATATAAAATCGGTTTAATAACAACTAAGCTACTCATTGAGTACACAAAACCTTTTTTTCTTTAGCGGTAAATCCAGATTTTAGGGATGTCTTCCAAATTCGTAGTCTTCAGTTTTGTTATAATCTTTTGCTCTATTTAAGTTGATATTTATTTGTATATTAAAATACTTTTATATTTGCATTGTAGATCACAAAGAAAGCGTCGCCAGTCGGAGGGAAGCGGAGCCGAGGAAGATGACTACGATTATGGAGAAGATGACGACGAGCCATCACTGTACGTAATGCCCCAAATATTGGATCGAATATTTTATAAATTATACTAACTTGTATCTATTGGTTTACTTACAGTGAACCAGTAACTGTTGTGCCAACAACACATGCGCATCGTCATCATCATGGCGTGGTGAGTGTTTTTTCCAAACATCTTATGGGTGTTATTTCTGTTTTATGTTTTTGGTGTTTCCGATTACCTGAGGTCTTAACTGTTGGTTAAATAAGCTCTCACATGCTAAGAACAGATTTGTGTATTTTGAAATGAATTATATGCAATACACATATAGTACAATACCGACAGAGATTAACATTTAAGTAAACAACATTATAATTTCCGGAAGCTCCATTATTATGTTTGTTAATGCACTTTGTTGATAACTGCAAAATATACACGCAATACACAGCCACAATCTACAGATCACTATCTACACGATCCACACCAAGTACTTACATACATTTAGCATATATCTATATCTACATGCATATATCTTTATACAATATATAGTTAAGACTTTGATGAAACGGTTCTTTAACATGTGTATATGTAATTCATCATATGGTGTTCTCGTCTTTTCTTCTCTTTTTGCCATTTACATTCTCTCTTTCTCAATCTCTCTCTCTCTCTCTCTCTTGCTGTGCTCATTTACCACTACTAAATACTGTTACTACCATTTTCAAAATGAATGTAAATTATACATTAAACTAACAACAACAACAACAACAACACAACAACCTCTAAATGCAAATGCAAAAACAGTCGGAACAATCGGAAATTGCGGGCATCAGTTCCCCTTCTTCTTCATCGGTACCGCCGGTTATCAAATTAGATGAGGAAATTGAGGAAAGCGTCTCCAAGCTGGAGTCAGTTATTAGCAAGACCATAGAGAACACTAAGAACATCAAGGAGCTGCCCGTACTGAGCGTCGAAGAGGATGTTGATGATGTTGAGGATGTGGACCTGCAGCAACTTGGCGTGCCTGCTTCTCCCGTTATTGTGGCTAGCGAGAAAGCGCTCGACAATGAATTGGAAACGGGAAATGTGGAGCTAAAGCTGCAAATAGTTACAACAGCTTCGCCTGGCAGCAGCAGCAGCAGCAGCAGCAACTCCATGGTTACCGTAAATGCTGCTTCCATAGACAGGGATGCTTCCAACAACATCAACAACAAACAGGTTGACATTGTGCCCGCCGCTGTTGATGTAGCTGAGCACACGGCAACGAGCACCTCACAAACTACCACTAACCACAACAACAAAAATACACCCGTTACACCGGGCACACCCATGTTTGCATCGGCCCATCCTCAACCACCTGAGTCGTCTCCCTCATCCTCCTTCTTCCCGTCCATCTCATCCTCATCCACATCAATAGTATCCACCATTGAAACTATCGAAATGTCGACACCAACCAGCAGCATCACATCCCCATCCCCATCCTCATACCCATCCTCCACCTCAACCACAGCCAACGGCGCCATGAGCAGCTCAAGCACAACAAGTGCCATAGACACTGATATGGTTAATACTCTTACAACAACAGTAACAACTTCATTACCATCATCCTCATCAGTAACAACAACAACATCATCATCATTGTCTGCGTCATTACCAACAATTGCAACTATGCCAACAACAACAGCAACAAATACAACTACAACTACAACAACAACACAATCACAAACGCCAAAGGTAATGTCGCTTTTGTGTGTTTTTGAGTGTGAGTGTGTGTGAGTGTATGTGTGAGTGAGTGTATCTCTTTATATGTTTCGTTGTGTAACAATTGTAACTGTCGTTGAGCCTTTGTAAAATGTATCTATGTGTGTGTGTGTGTGTGTGCGATTGTCCGAGTGTGTGTATATATCCTGTCCTTCGCCGTCGCCTTGATCCTTTCAGTTACCAAATATATATATGTACATAAGTATATGTATGTATTTCCGTATATATAGCCCATATACTTGTGTTTGTATTGTAAACATTGCTGTTTAATCGTTAGAATCGTTTTTTGTACAACATTTACAAAGGACCTTACCTTAAAGCTAGTTAACTAATCTCAAATAATATCCATAATAGTTGTAATATTAAACATTTAGACACTAGAAATTTTTATATCCGCAGTTAATATGCTTTAAATTGGGTACTTTCTATAAGCATAGCATACTCAATAGGAAATATATATGTGTATCATTTATTAAATATATTATTCAGTTATATATTCTTATACACCCTCTACTAGCCTTAATTTTAAGTTTTTGTTAGTTTTGTATATATACATATATATATATATAACATGGAATTAAACCGCTTCTAAAAAGATTATCGGTAAGGTCTGGCACTCATTGACTCTACAAGTTAATTTTAAAAGTTTTTAAAATACAAAAGTGTATAACAAATATGATATAGTTTATAACAATTTCAAGAACTTTTTTTAAACTATAATTCATAATTAAGTATCTACCAAAAACAAAACAAATAACTTTTGATAAATGGATCGATATTCGTAAAACGTTTTGTTTGTCGGCTCTTGAAAAATAGTTTCTTTTTTTCTGGTTCCAGTTTCGGTTTTATTCCACGATTTTTAATATAACATAAATTTGTAATATTTTATATGTAGCTACCTTTAGTATAGTTTATCTTATTATTTATATATGGGAATTTCTTTCTTTGGCTTTTCATCCTACTAATACGTTGATTTACTGATTATCTTTAGGAAACTTTTTTTTAAAAAGATTCGACTTAATAACTGAAGAAGGCTTATGAGCTGATACAGCTTTTTCTTTCTATAGCATTATTCGTATATTTTTTTATAGTTGTATCTACAACATACACTTTTTAGGCAGCTGTAAGGTTTGGGGAGACTTTAAAGAATTAAATTAGTTTAATGGTAAGTTAACAGACGAATGATTTTGTTCTAAAAATAAAATTTAAAAGATCACACTATGCGACAGCTAGAATTTATCTGCTACAAAAACAACTTTTTCTTATACATATGGGCCACCAGATAAGGCAAAACGACTTTAAAAATGGTTTAGAGGTGATTATTTTTTTTTTTAACTTTTTTATCCATAGTTTCAATAATGTATATATTTGAAGTAAGAAAATAATGAAGTTTTCCATCTCATAATTGCTAATTTAAATCATTCAACGCATAAATAAGGCGTCGCTTTTTTCTCATTGAAATCGATTATGTGAAAGCGAAGTAATAACATTTTATTGCTAAAAGTCGGAACGCAACATTTTTGTTTCTTAAGATATCTCAGTCAAACTTGCAGTGTGTAACTTTGATGTCCTTCTTAAAAGCCTAAGCAAATTTGGATTATTGTGATCGGACTATCATATCAGTGCTGCTATCATATGTCCGATGTTAAATGCAGTTTTCTGCAAGGGTATGAAATCTTTAGCGCGCCAAAGATATCCGGAACCGATACTTGAATCGGTTGGATTATTGGTCACTGTTAAATCTACTATTTCGGAAACGGCAGATTTTTTTTGTTTCTCAAATCTGTCATTTTCTCAAGTTTTTTTATGAACTGAGTTTGCATTTTAAGTCATTACTCGAGAACGCCTTAAGCGATTTTAAAAAGCCTTAAGAATTATGAAAGCTTATAAGTAGTTATGTATATTATCCATTCGTAAATAATTTTTAGTTTATGTCAATTGTTTAACAGCAAAAGGTTTTTAAAATAAGCAAATTATTTTAAGTACTATAAGTAAAATGGGATATTCAAGTAGAATGTTTTTCTTGCAATGGATACGATTTTCGAAGTTTTTGAGCTATAGTACGAAAAGCTGTGTAGCTTTGTACGATATATGGTTGATTAATAGATATGTATATATATTGATTAGCGTTAAAATCCAAAATATCCGAAAAAGTTGGTATAATAAAGGTTATAATCTTGATCTTACCTAGAGTAATTTATACACCTTTAGAAAAAATTGTGTAGTTATTAGAAGCTAGTTTTGATCATATTTGGTTGCTGAACAACTCCGACTTGAACCGTACCTTTTTTCTTACGACCTATTGCCCATTTTAAATAACTGAAAATTGATGAATCAAATTGTAAACTGCAGCCGTATGAAAAGGAGCTCGAACCGAGCACCTGGCTGTCCACGGATGTGGCTGAAGCTGAGATGGCAGCAACACTGCCTCCATCGTTGGCCGAGATCGATAGCGAAATCGAGGCTGAGTCCACAACGTCTTCGGACTCGCACGCGCACAGCACGCTCTCAATTAGCCCTAAGGTGAACTAAAGTACTTTCGCAAACACTTTGTATGCATACAAAAGTAGATTTAAATCAATAATTTAATAAGCTGCACCCCAACCAATACCAAACCCAGTTCCCAGACCAAGTTAAGTGTACCGTATGATGGCAACTAGTTAAGCCAATTAAGGGATTTTAACAGCGTTTACAGCGAATGCACTGAATCCTCCCATTGAAGTGGGAAGCGAATGCCAATCAGCGTTGATTAACAGCGCATTCTCCCGCATGTATTTTACAACGTACTCGTACTGCATGAATATACATCTCTATCTATAAACGTACATATGTATAAGTATCTATATATCTGTAATTGTGTATCCTTCTATGTGTGGCACCCCTAACATAACATCTGCCTGCCTTAGCCTCTTAGCTGTAGATTGTACACTATTCAAGCATGACACTAAAAAGAACTACATGAAAACGCGATGCTGCTTCAATTAGCCAGTTCATATGTCATTTAATGAGTTCTTCGTAATTCTCAGGCTGGCGAAACCGTTGATGCTCTGGAAGCAGCCGGCAATGTCAGCAGCGTCCCCATCCTGTCCAGCAACGAGGTGGGTGTAGATTTCGCAGCAACTCAACAAGCTAATTAAATTGATTGCAAACTTTTTTTCTTTCCCTGTTCTTTCTATTTGCAGCTGGCCACGCCCCCAACGACTGCGACAACGACCAGGCAACCACAGATTGAGTTGAGCAGCACCACAACGGATATGTCAACGGATTATGTGGAGCCACGGCAGGAGAACACCACACCCATCATTAAGATGCGCCTGCAAAAGCTGGCGGTGACTTCAGGCAAAGCGTTTAGCTTTGTGGTGCCCATGGAAACCTTCTATGATGCCGAAGATCAAACAAATTTGCGCCTGGAACTGACTGACAAGGATGGACATGAGCTCAAGTCAACATCCTGGGTGCAATTCAATGCTGACAAAAGAGAACTCTATGGATTGTAAGATGTGAATTTTAAATCCTTAAAGAATAAATTAACAATTCGTTTTTGCCAGGCCGCTCGATGATGCTGTCTCCCGTTGGCAATATCGCCTCTCGGCCACGGACTCGAGCAATGACAGCGTCACAGAGACTGTTGAGATTAGTGTACAGCAGCATCGGGCGGTGCGTACAATTAATCATGAGATCAACATTTCGGTTAGGATCAATGAGAAGCTTGGCCACAACATCGACTGGCAGCTAAAACTTATTAGAGCCGTTGCTCACACGCTGGAGGATGGCAGTAGCTCAGCGGTGGTTGTACGCGAGATTCGTCAGACGCTGCAGGAGCCACAAAGTGCTACCTTTGTCTACTTCAATGAGACACTGCCCACCAGCGACTGTCCCGAAGTAGAGCTCAAGGATGTCGTTCGACGCTTGAATGCCGAACGCTTGAGTGATCTTGTGCAGCCTCTGCTGAGCATCAAGTCCATAACGGGTCAGCTCATTGGCGCCTGCCAGAAGACAGAGCTGACCAAGACTAAGCCAACAACGCAAATGGCAAAGAACTTGCCACCGATGCCACGCAATCAGGTGGATCGTGTGAATGCCTCTGTGGGTCAATTGCTCGTATACAAGGTGCCCAGTGACACCTTCTACGATCCCAACGATAACGAGTTGACGCTCTCGCTGAAGACCAAGGAGCACAAGGATATACTTCCACGCAACTGGATGCAGTTCGATTCGAAAAATCAGGAATTCTTTGGCATACCCAAGAGCGGCGACATTGGCACCGAGGAATATCTACTAATCGCCGAGGACAGTGGTGGTCTCAGTGCTAATGATGCGCTCGTTGTGGTTGTAAGCCATGCGCCCAAAAAGGAATTCGCCATACTTTTCAAGGCCTATCTGGCCATACGACACGAGAGCTTCAATGCAGAGCTGCAGCGTAAGTTTGCAGAGCGGATTGCGCAGTTGCATGGTGATGCGAACACAAACCAGATCCATGTGCGTTCCATTACGCCACATCACGATCTGGATGGCACCATTGTTAACTTTTACAATACGTCACTCTACAAGATGCACAATCGTTGTCCCGACAAGGAGATGGCCGCCATACGGAGTGTCTATTTGAACAGTGATCTGACGCCAAGTTCCAGCGTAAAGAAAGCACTCGGACCAGAGCTTAATCTGACCAACTTTACTGTGTCGCCCTCGCCGTCCTGTCATTGTAAGAACTCGTTTAAGCTTGATGAATTGAGCCATGTAACTTTAAAAGTCTTTTATCAATTTAGATTCGGAGATCAGTGACATTAATCAACTTGATAATATGCCACCACGCCATAAGGAGCCGAGTCTGAAGCCGACCTTCCCTGACGAGTATCTCGCCACTTTTATACTGCCGGCCATCATTATTGTGGTCATGATACTGTTAGCCTCAATTATAGCCTGCTGCTTGCATCGACGCCGCCACAAGAGCGGAAAAATGGAGTTGGGTAAGTAATGGAACAATAGGTTTAAGGTACCAAAAATAATCTAAAGCAATATTTGAAAAATTAGAAATATCATATATGCATAAAGAATCGAAAATAAGGATGAAAATACAAGATATATGCAAAATGGGGAAATCCTATAAGAAATTAATGTCAATCTCAAAAATTAGGATACCTGTATTTAATTAATATTTAAAGAAAATAACTTTAATTTTCTTTGGCTCTGGTTAAATGTTCTTGTTAATTAGTAATAAACATTGTGCGAATCATTTTTAATAGTAATGGTCAATTCAACAATTCATTTATTGCGAGACAATACATACTAGAAAATTTATAATTTTTGTAAAAATTTACTTTTTCACCCTTTTGTCTCGATTTTTGTACCCTTGCTGAGGGTATTATAATTTTGTCACGAAGTTTGTAAGACCCCATAAAGTATATATATTCTTGATCAGGGCGACGAACAGAGTCGATATAGCCATGTCCGTGTGTCCGTGTGTCTGTCCGTTTCTATGCAAACTAGTCTCTCAGTTTTGAAGCTATCTTGATGAAACTTGGTACAGATATGTCTTTTTGCTGCACGCAGTAAACTTGTCGGAACCGCCAGGATCGGATCACTATATCATACAGCTGCCATAGGAACGATCGGTTCAAATCAACATTTAGTATGAAAAACTTTTTTGTTTCTTGATATCTCAACGAGAGTCACAGGTTCTGTGTTTGATATAGCTCTATATAGCCTGACCAAATGTGGTGCAAATTGGACTACTATATCATATAGCTGCCATAGCTGTCGGTTCGAAATCCACATCTTACGGCTTATACAGGGCACTGCAAGGGTATCCAATATTTTGATGCAAAAGTTTCTCTAAACAAAATTAATAGTGCCTAAACATATTTGTTTTCAAAAATCTGTTTGCTTATATTTTTATGATATTTTGAATGGGATGATCTTAGAAAATTTTAGTTTGAAAAGGAGGAAAAGTGGCTAAAACAGTCATTTTCAGCAATTATCCAAAAAATCATAAAATATATCAGCAAGAGATGTTTAAAAAAATTTGTCCAGTCACTATTAATTTTGTTTTTGAGAAACTTTGGATTAGTAGATGTTCACAAAAATTCTAAATTTGTAATGTGTACTTAATGGGTTAAGAAAAGAAACGGAATTTAAATGACTTTTCCACTGATACCAAAATGTACTAAAGTGGCTTCAAATTATGAGTAGATTTAAATTTAGTTTTATGTAAATACTTTTGACAAACCCTGTATGTCGAAATTTGAATGCAGGTCTCTACAAGGGTGTACACTGTACAGTCTTTGGTGCGCTTGTGTTTAAATTATAAGGTTCCTACTTTTGTATTTAATGTTTTCTCCATTAATTTTGGTATTCTTAATAATATTTAATGAAAGAAACGCTAATACATTGTTTTAATATTGTGCAGGCGATGAGGAGGAGCGAAAATCGTTCCGCACCAAAGGTATACCTGTTATCTTTCAAGATGAGTTCGAGGAGAAGCCCGAAATTGGCAACAAGAGTCCAGTTATACTGAAGGATGAGAAACCGCCCTTGTTGCCGCCCAGCTACAACACTTCTAACATGAATGGTGACAATGATGTGGATGAATATGTTCCGCCGCCAGCTGTAGTTCTAGGTGGACGCGAGGTGCGAGGGAAGTCACCGGCTACGCCTTCTTATCGCAAGCCGCCGCCATATGTATCGCCATAAATGTGTTAATACCAACAACAACAGCAACAACAACAATAACAGGCAGCAACAACAACAATAATATATTCTACATCTAATCAACATTTAACAAAAAGAAAAAAAGTTATTTAAACTTTGTGCACCAAAAGAAATCAACTCTTACTCTAATGTTAGGTTCACATTGCGCCATAGAGCTTGACACAGAGAGTCAGCATCTGAAATTTTAATTGCCGATGCACCAAATGCACCCCTAAGGCTCTGTGCCAAGCACTGTGGCACAATGTGAACCTAGCATAACTCGAGTATGTATTTGAACTTGCAGTGAATTAATGTAAATGAACAGACCCGCCCACAGCATGAATATTTATGAAATGGTATTATCTAAATGGACGCAACTGTAAAACAATCAATTAACGATTTCAATATGCGACTTGGCAAACACTTAAACTAAATATTTAAAACCCAACTATGCTGCATATTATTTATCTAGTATGTACCTTTAATTATACGATTATACACACACTCACACACTTTCCCTTCACACAACTTACCAAGCTCAAGTGCTTGAAAAATACACTCACACACACACACACATCAATTTATAGAGTAGCATTTAAAATGATAGATGTTAAAATGCGGCCAGCCGCTGTTTCAAATGCCCTTTGCCAAGGTGAAAATTGTATTTAGTAAAAGTTAATTATGAAATTGTGTTCCTTATGCAGCTAATAGGACATTCAGCTTGAGCTGCATCAAGTTGTAATTGTTTAAATCATTGGGCCAGTCGCCGTCCGTTTGCCATAACTATTAATTGTTAAACTGGCCGCTGCCGCAGGCAAAAATTCAATTTGTACCACTTTCTAGCCTATTGCTTGGGCTATAAATTGTTGGGCATAATAAGTATATGCAGAAGATAGTCTAGTATTATATCATATCAAGCAAATTTATTTATTGGCTATGCTGTTAGTTTTATATATGCACTTCCCTTGGGCAGGGGGTATAACGCTTCTGTTTTGAGTTTTGCATTTAGGTCTAAGCAGAAAGATGAAGTTTTTTTTGTAATTCTTGGTTTTTTTTAAATATTAACACTATACTCGATACAGCTGCCAATTTGAATAGGGGATACAATCACAGTTCTATCAATAAACACCGATCAAAATAATAGTAGATATACAAATTTTCCTACAGTTGCTCCACAAAGTGCTTCCTCCATACCACCAAAATCGTATCCAGAAATCAAAACAATCCCCACAGATATAAACAAGCGCCAATACATACACACACACACACACTAAGTATATCAAATCATTACTTAAAGTAGCCCTTAGTTTTAAATGATTTTACAAGGCCCCCCTATATGATTAGAATACATATATACACGTATTTATATACTTTAGCTTTAAATTTGAATGAAACAAAGAAAGAAAATTTTGAATTACTCGGAATAATACTGCATGTTTACCGTGTGGTAAGTATGTTCATAGATTTTATACATATACACGGACGAGACCCGTAATCTACGTAAGTTAGAGCAATATTTTCTCTGAATTATAAATTATATACTTAATAAAAAGATACGATACAGAAAATGTTAAGAAAATGCGACCGCAATGCGGCGTAATGCCTATTAAAATAAGCATATAGCATATGTTCACATATGTATGTCTACTAATTTTGAGTAAATTGTAATAACATATTAAGAGTAAAAACTTATTATATACACTGTATTTTGTAACAACAAACACAGCAACAGCAACAATAACGGTATCGATTTATTTTGAATAAAAAATGCCAAAGATACATATTTATATTTATTATTTCAATTATTTCAACCTTGTCAAAATGAAGCTTGACTTATTAGCAAACTGTAAACTATAGCTTGTTGAAGGTTAATACGCATGTTTGTTTTAAATCTGAGCAAAATTGTGTCCCTTTTAATACCATAATGTCTGTTTAATGTGGATAACACATACATACTTTCACCTTTATTTTACTTTCTCCAACAAACCATCACAGACAAACATATAGACGCCCAACCCGTAAGTACACAAAACCAGTATTTAATAACACACAAATAGTTTTGAATCTAACCAAATTGTAGCCTAGAGAACTGAACTAATAAATACAAATAAATAGAACAAGAGCAAAATAAATACAATAATTGTGCATGGAAATTGTATACGCTGTGGATCATCAATTGATAGCAAACAAATTTGTGTATTTGCACCAAATTATTTGGCTAAATGACATGATACAAATATTTCAAATAATTATGGAAGAACAAAAGTCAACATAGCATAATAAAAACAAAGAATAAACAAATAAATTGATTGCAATTTGTGTCTGCAACATTGAATTGCAATGGAAAAGTAACCTAGAGACACGCATGCATAACACAAAAACAAACAAGCATACATACTTATTATATATAATTAACAAAAATTACTAATAAACATTTATATATATATTTTGATATAAATTATGAAGCGTTTGATTTTTTAATTGATTTAATTGATCCTAGGCAAAAGGTCATTTGAATTAATTTATCTAATGAATGGATATTCGTTTTATTAAAATGCCAAAGCCGGGGCTGAAGTCAGCTAAATTATTGTGATATCAAATCAAAAGCTTTCCACATAATGAAGTAATATAAAATTTTGTTAGCTCTCTCTCACCTGCCTAATAAAGCTAAGTTCTCCCCTCTAACAAGTCCTAGAGATCTCTGCTGTGTCTTTTGTCCTGGCTTCTGACTCCTGGGTGTATGCTATTGATTTGGTTGCTCTGACAACCAATACGCGTTGGTTGTTGCTGGATGCTTACGTATACCCATATAACACGACACACACACACACTTGGCTGGCTTCGCTGACGCCAGCATCAACATCAACAACAACACTAACAATAACAACAGCAACAACAGTTGCCTTGTCTGTCACTCAATTCAGCTTGATGGAGACGGAGAAGATGGCGATGTTGAAGGAGTGGGAGAAGGGGGAAGAGGACGAAGAGGGTGGCAGCTGCCACTTCAGGCTGTTATTGTTGTTGTAGCTGTTATTATTATTATGTAATGCAGTCATTTAATTGGTAACAAATTGTATTGTTTGGCTTTGGCATTTGTACGCTTTTATGACTTTTCCAGGAAACCCAACAGAAGCAACAACACAAGAACACACCTTAATATACATTCGGTACATACATATATACATACATACTTAGATATATATAGATATTTATATGTTTTTAGTATGTTGTTAGCTTTAACGCAGCACCTAAAGGCGATTTACCAAACTCTACTTCGGTTCTGGCCAGGAAAAGATCCAAGGCAAAACTTTTACATGGCCAGCTGTTGTTGTTAATGTTGATGCGACTGTTGCAATTGCAAAGTCTTTATTGCGACTGCAATTAAAAAGTCCCAAACTATATAAAGTTAACTCTATCAAAAGAGTAATAGGACATCCAAATATTAAGCAAATTGTCTGGCAAAATTTAAACAACTATTCTACAGATGCAAGAGATATACGAAGGATAGAATCTGTTATTAAGTATAGTGACTAAAGCAACTGCTGGAGTTACTGATATAAACTTTCTAGCAAAACTTCTTGGACTGACTAGTATGTACAAGTGAATGAAGTTTGCAAACGTTTGTACAATTTTCTGAATGCTAAATTATTTTTTACATTTGAAGAACAAAGGGTCTATTGAAAACAAAACGTGTTACAGGCTGGAGGAGTGGCAGACTGCATAAAGTATATACAAAGTCACAGTCTACAAGAGAATGCTAGCGCCTTGATTGATAACGCATTGAAGGAGGCCTCACGGACCCCATAAAGTATATATATATTCTTGATTAGGGCGACGAGCTGAGTCGATATAGCCATGTCCGATTCTATGCAAACTAGATAGTCTCTCAGTTTTGAAGCTATCTTGATTAAACTTGGTACAGGTCCGTCTTTTTGCTGCACGCCGTACATATATCATATAGCCGCCATATGAACGATCGGTTCGAAATCAACATCTAACAAATTTTTTACAAAATCTGACGGCTTTTGCAGGGCTCTGAAAGGGTCGCCAAAATTAAGTTGCGCTATATTTTTATTTTTAAACTGGTTTTTGAATTAAACAAGTAAATGTTTAACTTGTTATAATATATCATTCCATCTCGATATTTTACAACCTCGACGTACGGAGAGCCTCTGCAAAGTTTCAAACTGGCCGGTTTTTGAATGATTAATAAAGTACCTTTCAGACTGAATGTTTAACTAGTTTTAAGGTTTACTCTGAATAGTAGGAAACTATATTGGGGCGATCAACTTGTGGTTTCCCCCCATCTACACAAAATCATCTTAGTTTATTTGATCCCAAACACTTTACCATTTTGCTTGCGTTTCATCTCTTGACAAAAGTCTACTCGATTTTCTAGCCTATGTATTGCTGTGGAATGGGACTATCCTAGCAGAGAGAGCTTTTAAATCTTCGTCATTCCCCTATGGAAAAAAGTCAAATCGTGTACATTAATTAGACCCAGTACTTTAAAAAGTACAAATGGGTCTATTAAGTTTGTGCAAAAAAAAATGTGCGTAACAGGCAGAAGGAGGCGTGGCAGACCCCATAAAGTATATATATTCTTGATCAGCATCAACAGCCGAGTCGATATAGCCATGTCCGTCTGTCTGTCTGTCTGTCTGTCTGTCCCTTTTTTGAACACCTAGATCTCAGAGACTATCAGAGCTAGAGACACCAAATTTGGCATGTACGTGCATCTATATCTTGCATTGAACCAGTTTATTTTAGATTTTTGCCACGCCCCCCTCCGCCCCTAGAAATTTAAAAACAAAATTTTAAAGACGAATTACAAGAAAACCCTTAAAACTAGCGCATTGATTTTTGGTATATATAATATTCACTATAGTCCAAACCTGTCCTGAAAATTTCATTCCAATCGGTTGATAAACGCGGAAGTTATTTAACTAACAATGTTACGGGCAAAAGGAAGAAGAAGAGACATAGCGACCTCTATGTTTATCAAGTGGCGCCATCTATTGATGGTATGCAACATTGAAGAACAATCTTTAGTGAACGCTTTGCACTCAAAAAGTACTGGGTCTCCTACTGTCGAGCTTGCTCCACTGTAGCTTACTGCATTTTTTTAAATATAAAGTCTATAATTTTGAATTGTTTTAATATGACCACGCCTTCGCCCCCTCCCCATAGATCAATATTTTATCAAAAAGTTATATAAAAAGGACTTGAAGTCTTGCAAAAAAAAATCAACTAAAACAGAATTTATAATATTTCGATTGTTTCAATTGGACATTGCGTACAGCACCCTCCCCATCCGATTCTGAGAATAAGTATCACAATTTTGGTATACAATCCAGCAATTCGTGGTTTTTTTTTAAAAAGGATCAAAAACCAGCAAAAAGAAATAATTGTGTTTTATTTTTGATAACTTTGCTTGCTTACTTGTCCAATAAAATGGATGTGAACCCGTGTGCCCCAGAAAAGAAGGAGACGGGGTAGACCCCGTAAAGAATATATATTTTTGATCAGCATCAACAGCCAAGTCGTTATAGCCATGCCCGTCTGTCCGTCTGTCCGATTTTTGAGTTCCTGGATCTCAGAGACTGTAAGAGCTAGACACACCAAAATTGGCATATACTTTCATCTATATCTTACATTGATCAAGTTTGTTTTAGAATTTTGCCACGCCTCCTTCCGCCCCCGAAATTGAACAGCAAATTTAAAAGTCGATTTACAAGAGCACTTTTAATGTTAGCGATATAAATTCTGGCACACATGATAAACTTTATAATCTGTCCTGAAAATTGTATCTTGATCGGAAAATAAACGGCCAGTAAACGCCTGTTCGAAATTTCAAACATATGAGCAACTGGATCTCAGAGACTATAAGGGCTAGCGACACCAAACTTGGAATGTAGGCTCATCTATATCTGGCCCAGATCAAGTTTGTTTTAAAATTTTGCCACGCCTCCTTCCACCCCTGTTCCTTGTCCTGAAAATTTCATTCCAATCGGATGATAAACGCGGATGTTATTCAATGGGCAAAAGAAAGAAGAAGAGACGCTAGCGACCTCTGTGCTTATCAACTGATATCGTCATAGTGGTGCCATCTATTGAAATTTTTGATACGCAATAATGAAGAACAATTTTTTGTGAACGCGTTGCACTCAACAATTTTTTTTAATGGGTTACCTTATCTCTCCCATAAGTACAGGGTCTCCTACTGACGAGCTTTCTCCACTGTAGCTTACTGCATTTTTATACCCTTGCAGAGGGTATTATAATTTTGTCACGAAATGTGTAACGCATTGAAGGAAGCCTCACAGACCCCATAAAGTATATATATTCTTGATCAGGGCGACGAGCTGAGTCGATATAGCCATGTCCGTCTGTCCGTCCGTCTGTTTCTATGCAAACTAGTCTCTCAGTTTTGAAGCTATCTTGATGAAACTTGGTACAGGTCCGTCTTTTTGCTGCACGCAGTACATATGTCGGAACCGGCCGGATCGGATAACTATATCATATAGCTGCCATAGGAACGATCGGACCGAAAACAACATTTAGTGAGAAAAAATTTTTTGTTTCTCAAGATATCTCAACCAAATATACACATTGTGTGTTTGATTAAGTTTTAAACAGGCTGACCAAATTTGGTGTAAATCGGACCACTATATCATATAGCTGCCATAGGAATGATCGGTTCGAAAACAACATTTAGTATGAACAACTTTTTTGTTTCTCAAGATATCTCAACCAAATATACACATTGTGTGTTTGATTAAGTTTTAAACAGACTGACCAAATTTGGTGTAAATCGGACCACTATATCATATAGCTGCCATAGGAATGATCGGTTCTAAAACATTATTTAGTATGAACAACTTTTTTGTTTCTCAAGATATCTCAACCAAATATACACATTGTGTGTTTGATTAAGTTTTAAACAGGCTGACCAAATTTGGTGTAAATCGGACCACTATATCATATAGCTGCCATAGGAATGATCGGTTCGAAAACAACATTTAGTATGAACAACTTTTTTGTTTCTCAAGATATCTCAACCAAATATACACATTGTGTGTTTGATTAAGTTTTAAACAGGCTGACCAAATTTGGTGTAAATCGGACCACTATATCATATAGCTGCCATAGGAATGATCGGTTCGAAAACAACATTTAGTATGAACAACTTTTTTGTTTCTCAAGATATCTCAACCAAATATACACATTGTGTGTTTGATTAAGTTTTAAATAGGCTGACCAAATTTGGTGTAAATCGGACCACTATATCACATAGCTGCCATAGGAACGATTGGTTCGAAATCAACATTTATCTAATTTTGTAAAAAATCTGACGACTTACACAGGGCACTGCAAGGGTATCCAAACTTTGGCGCGCCAAAGTTAGCTTGCGCTATATTTTTAATGTAATATTAGAGTTGATATCTAATCTTAAATTATTTCGATGGCAAATATTACAAAAACGGGACTAAGTCTAATCCCACCACGAGAGATTGCGTGTTTCATCACAATACACACTGCTTTTTAAGCTGCTTCTAACCGTACCTTACTATATTTTAATTTTTTTAATATTCTACAGTTTTGTAAAATAAAATAATTTGTAAATAAAAGCAATCTCAATTCAAGTGAGGAGTTATTATACAAAAAGTTTCATTCGTCACGTTCCGTGCGTCACGTAGGGTCACCGGTTATTTAAGAAAACGAAAGAATTTTGTATCTGTTGAACAGTTGTTTGAAAACCTCTAACATACATTCACCTTTCTTAAATGGCTTGGGCTCTTGCGGTTTACTTTGCAAAATTCGCTGAAAATTAGAAAATGCTCGAAATTTAATTCTGTTTTTTGTCTCGTGCGTCACGACACATTATGACCAATTATTTTCATAGCAAACATCTGTTTTAAAAATGTTATGTAATGCCATTTAAAAGAGCTCTCTGTGGTTTGGAAACTCTAGGTGAGTCAATATTAGCTTTCCTACCGTTTTCCGCTAAACAACCATTTTTAGACCCAGTACTTTAAAAAAGTACAAATTGGTCTATTACGTTTGTGCAAATGTGCGTAACAGGCAGTAGGAGGCGTGGCAGACCCCATAAAGTATATATATTCTTGATCAGCATCAACAGCCGAGTCGTTATAGCCATGTCCGTCTGTCTGTCTGTCCGATTTTTGAGTTCCTGGATCTCAGAGACCATAAGAGCTAGACACACCAAAATTGGCATATACTTTCATCTATATCTTGCATTGATCAAGTTTGTTTTAGATTTTTGCAACGCCCCCCTCCGCCCCTAGAAATTGAAAAACAAAATTTTAAAGACGAAGTACAAGAGAATATTTAAGACTAGCGCCTTGATTTTTGGTACACATAATAAACACTATAGTCCAAACCTCCTGAAAATTTCATTCCAATCGGTATATAAACGCGGAAGTTATTCAACTAACAATGTTACAGGCAAACGGAAGAAGAAGAGACGCTAGCGACCTCTATGTATATCAAATGGCGCAATCTATTGAATGGTACGCAACATTGAAGAACAATCTTTAGTGAACGCTTTGCACTCAAAAAGTACTGGGTCTCCTACTGTCGAGCTTGCTCCACTGTAACTTACTGCCTTTTTTTCAAAAAGTTGAAGAACAAACATTGCTGAATAGGTTTATGTAAGGAATAACTTATAAACTGCAAAATTTCAGACAGCTTAAACAAAACGGGGTACAAAAACCGGCCAGTTGACTTTTTATCTAATTTTTGAGATGCCACTAAAAATTTTAAATGTTTACAGCTCTTGAACGAGTTGTGGAGTTGCTGTGAACAAGGCGTCTTGTACAGTATAATTTTTTATAATTAAGCTTTAACAAATGAGAAAGTCAGCTTCAGTCAAACAATTCCATCCTTTAAATTTTGCACTTCCCGCATACATCGCCATGACTTAAAAGCCAGATAAGTTAACACAAGTCTTAGCAGACACTTCATTGTAAAAACAATACCTCTCGATTGGTTTATAACTCGACATAATCGGACCAAAGATGCAAATTTTTCTACATAGATTCCTAGTCACCTTTTGCACCCTTCGCGCTGTTTTGTCACTAGCAAGCTTATGTTTATAAAATAATTAACAAATAAGCGTACTTGCTGTGGAGCTCATTTCTGATATTGCGATATTTTCATATCAGCTGTTTTTGACGTCGACTTTTTTTATTGTTAATCAACGCACCCAGTGCATTTTCCTTCAAAAACTTCGCCCATATTCAAAAAGGGCGCTCCCGAGAGCTCTAACTAACTGTCAAATTTTTGTATGGATAAGGCCTACTTCCGAGCCTCATATGGGCAATTTTTCGATAAGGCTCTACGCGGGCGGCAGTGTAACGACGCTATTAAGTTGTAGAAAACTACAAATATTTTGTAAACATCGCAACTACTTAATCGTGCTTTTGAACTATTCATGCTGCAATTTGCAAGGATGCAGGGATATTTTCTTAATAAATGTGCTCGTTTTCATGCTGTGTCTTATTATTTCAATTTAGTTATCGGCGGCTAAACATCAGGGCTGCTGTATAAATAGATCATACGTAATAAGTGTGTAAATATGTAGCTCCACTTGTTGGAGTGGGAGAAGGGAGGGTCGAATAAAGGCTTTGACAGGAGACAAAACAGTGAGGACTTGCTTGGCTTTTATCATTGCGTAACAGCTGCCGTCAGTGTCCTTTTACGTGTCCTGGCGTTGCCATAACACTAATTATCGCAATGCAATGCTGTCCCCATTATTCCCCCCCCCCATTTTTGCGTTTTAAATTACCAAACAACTTATTGTTGTTGGCCAACGTATAATTAACTTATAGTCTTACAAAACATCATCTCATTCAGTGGCAACTTCAGATGGGAAGATAAATACTTTCGTACCCAAGGAGTCTAACTTTCAGAATATCTCAGGACACATACATGTAAGTGCCAAAATGTTCTATTATAATTTAGTGAGAGGGCGTGCAAAAGATAACAAAATCTCTACACAATTGAGTTCTTTCTCCCGTCAAATCCTGCTTCCCCTATCTATACTGGCCTCAACCCACACACACACACACACACACAAACACACACAAACACACACAAACACACACACACATGAAACTCACCTTACACCTATCACAAATACGTTTTCAGCTTTTGCGCTTTGTGAAAATATTTACAGCACAAAAACTGGCCAATTTTCAATGGGGTCATTGTTTTTGCAAGTTACCATCAGACGGAAAAGTGGCAGTAATATGGAAAGGGACAGCTGACGTTGCCACGCCTATTTCAATTGTTTGCTCTGTCACAACAGAAAAAACACACTCTCTTTTTTTATTTTGCTGTCAAAATCAATTTCGAAAGTTTTCTATATGTTTACGCATCTGGGATGCCCTTCAGTCTGTATCATCATATAAGGGATAACACTAGATGTGCCTCTAGCACATCGATGGACTTATCTTCGAAAAGAGTAAGCAGCTTTTTTTCACCATTATATTGTTATTTTTTTCCATGCTCAATGGTCAAACGTTGAACACGCCCCTTGCAGTTGATGCATAGCTTCAAGGCCTTTATTAGTTTCAGTAAAGCTAGTGAAGTCGTAATACTCTTTAAAGTATTGTTGATATGTATTTCGCTTGAACTATCATGTGTGTTCGACAAATTTCAATTATTAAATTTTTCTAACATATTTGCGGAGTCACAAAACTGCTGCCATATATTTAATCAAAATATCAATAAATGTATTTATAGTTGGCACATTTTAGACAATGAAAATAAGTTACTTTAATACTTGCCTTACATATTTATTATTATTTTTAACCTAATTATTTCCACAATTTTTCTATTTCATTCAACTTCTTAACATTTATTTTAAAAATAAAAAGGTCATTTGGGTTTTCGGAGAATTGTAGAAGCTGGGTTTATTATTTATCAACTAGAATCTTGAGTCCAATCTTTTTGTAGTATTTTGCAATGTGCTTAGCATATTACGAATAAATGTGGAGTCGAAAAGTATTTTTACAAAATAAAATTTGTCAACATGGCCTTTAAAAGTAACCGAGAAAATACTTTAAAATCGAATTCAAAGTAAAACTCGGAATAAACCGTTTAGTTTGGTTTAAGACACAAATTAAGTCCATTCGGAAAACGTGATCAACATCAAACATCAAATTCCATTTTCAAAATTTACGTTTTTCTCGCATGTCAAATATATATAATATTATTCATATATAATCATACTATAAATACCATATTATATTATATTGTTATACGATTGCCCAAAACAAAATGTTTTCGGCGGGTTGAACGTTTGTGGCTATTTTAATTTAGAGACGAATTAAATCCAAATCAATTCACTAATGTCGCAAGCTCAGGTTGTCTAAGCTTGGACTGCATTGGAGAGCATCAATTGGATTCAAAGGATTCTGGGGATTATCACGTTAGACTCATTAAAGTGTATCTCAATGGCAGCTATCGCATAGATATGCAGATGATACTCGAATACAGATTGGAAGTTTCATTTGAGGCACGTTCGTCGTGCTCTTTGCACTCTGCTCGACAGTGCCAAAGGTAAACAGTGTATGGATATTGGGTAGGAGAATAAAAAAGAAGGCCGGAGTAGACGGGATGCCAGGACCTCCAGCAGAGGTGTGATTATGTGGGGGCAAATTGAGATTAATAACAAAAACCAAACCTGCAACGTGACAAATGTCGAGCTGCAGACGGAGGGATAAACACAAAGAGAAAGAGAAAGAGAAAATAGGAAAAGAAGAGAGATAGTATAGGACACAGGGACAGGGTCGGGAGTTGAAGCTGAATCGGTTTGGCGTTATTAGATTGAAATAAAATATTCGAATTGCTTCGGTAAGGACTAAATGCAAAAGCCAATGATTTGTAAGCATGGACACGGACCTGGACAGAGAGTTGGACAAGCAGTTGGACATGGTCCTGAAGCAGGACACACATATATGGATAAAGATACATACATGTGTATATTTAAGTTTCCATTCAATTGAGCAGGAGGCGAAATCGTTAAAATGCTAGCCAAATTGAGAAGGAGATGGCACAAATCAATTATATGCCAGGAAGGGGGACATGACCATAAGAGTACATGGATATCCAGAGATGCAGAGCAAGACGAAGCTAGAGGACAGACTGAGGTAAAAAGAAAGCAAAAGCAAAACGAATAAAGAAAGGTAACAATAGACAACATTGGCAACCTGCTGCGAGTTGAGCTAATGCCGCAGCTCAGACAAACAAAACTTCACTTCAATTTCCCCTTGTATCTGACCCTCTCTCATGCAACACGCTATGTGCCACAAAACGACGCACAATTTCGCTTTGTAGTCAATTGAAAGAAATGTTGCGTTTTTGTTGTGGCAACTGAGAGAGAGAACGGAGAACGGAGAAAGGAGAAAGGAGAAAAAAGAAGGGAGAGTTAGGAGGGGATTAAAATTGGCTACTGCCAGCAACACACTCTATTATTGAATGAATGAATGAATGGAGAGGGAGGAAGGATGGTGTGTGAAGGATAAGGGGTATAGGGTGTGTGGGGGGTGGGTAGGTGAGCTTTAGGTAAATTGCTTTTATTGCATACGCGTTTCGTGTCGCCATTTGAATTGCACTTAATTTCAATCAGTCGCCTGCTGCTAAAGCCACTTCAGCTAATTGTTTGGCTTTTGAGGCAAGCAACTGTAGCAACAGTGGCAACTGTTACAGGATCAGGCTAATTTGTAAATGTTTCCTCCTCAGCATCAGCACTAGCTGCTAGGTAACATCAAGCGATCCAAGCCAAGAGTACCAGCAACATCTTCAGTCAGCCTGCTGCGACTTAACTTGGCTTTAAAATCAACTCAAGTGTGTTTCGTCTTGACGTGACTGTAAGTCTCTCTCTCCCCCCCCTTCAATTCTCCTTCTCCATTTCCCTCTCTCAATCTGTCTTTCAAGTTGTTTCCAAAAATTAATTGTAGTGGCGTTATGCGTGTTTTGCCAGAGCACTTTATAATTTCAGTGGGCGCGTATCATTAGCTGGAGCTAAGCCGAAAGCTGTAAGCCAAAAGCTGAAGTCCTGCTCCTACTCCTGTTGCTGCTGCTGCTGCTGCTGCTGATGCCAATCCGCTTCAGCTAATGGAACTTGCTTGTTGCTTCCACATAGTTGTTGCGTTTCGCGTTTACCATTTAATGCTCAAAAAAAGTTTTGCGTACTAACAGCTCTGATGAGCAGAAGGCCAGCTTGCAAAGTGGAAAGACGTGGCCAAGGGACCAGGAGAACAGAGAGGAGAGCAGAGCTTGGCGGGTAGCAAGGAATGCGCGTGGCCTGGCAACGCATCAATAATGCGTTTCCACTTGTTGTGCGTTCCATGAAGATTAGGAAATTGTAAATCGCGTTTAAGAACAAACAACTTAAACAAACTGTTCGAATAGCGGATACTCAGTATATGTTTAAAAGATAAAGTACAATTTGCGTTCGATGTGTAGTCATATTTTAACTTATACTTCGCTTTTTATGTAACATAAGAACTGGTGATAGAAAATTATGCGAAATCAGTTTGAAGCAAACTACATATCTCATCAAAATGGAGGAAGTTTTAATTAAAAATTATCCAAAAATTTGAATTAAAGTGGAAAGTAAACTAAAATTATAAATCCTTAAATTTAAATACATACGCATGCAAAATGGAATAGCGTCACCATATGGAATAACTAGGGCCTTGCCCCCTGGTTGATTTGCTCTTCAAACCCCAGGTCGCTACGCTCGCAAAAATCTCGGGAAGAAATGTGGAGTTAAAATAAGGAACACTTCTCACAGCTATAGCCGGACCTTTTGTAATGTTTTATAAGAAAGGGGGAAGCGCAAGCCGCTTTGCGCTGTTTTACATTTTTCCCTGCAATTGGACTTGAAATAGTAGTACTTTATATAATATAGAGAATTTACATTTTCGCTGCTTTAAAGTTGTATTGCAATTGGACTTTGGAATGAAATGGTCAGATCTGGTTGAGAAAGCTTAAAAAAAACATCGCTCTTCATATTGAACGTTAATTTGCATCTGATTGTTCCTATTGCAGCTTTATGATATAGTAGTCCGATTTAGACAAAATTTTTCAGAATGTAAAAAATGTATAATCTGTCAGTTTGCTTGAGATAACTCTAAAGACAAAGATCAATTTTACCTTTGTCCCCTTCCAGTGGAAATATCGAAAAGCGCCGTTTTATTCCACAATAATTATGTCTCAGCTATGTTGTGTGGAAATTTCAGCTCGATAGCTTTACCCGTTTGGTCTGCAGCGTGTTGTGTCAATGAGGACAACTAGCTTTATATATATAGATTGTCTTCGCATATCTTCCGTCTTTATTATCCGATTGCGATCAAATATGACGGTGGTTTAACATCACCCAAGTATCATTCATGCCGAATCTCAAATCTCCAGTTTGACAATTGCGCGATTTGTGGGAGAAGGGGCTGACTCATCAAAATTTTGAAATTACCGATCGTTCCGGGCCCTTCTAATCATCAAACGTGCCAAAACTCAAGTCTGTAGCTGTAACACTGCTGTAGTTATGTCGTTTTTTATGATTTGTGGGCGAAGGAAACTTGTTTGTTTAAAATAAACTTGATCCGCGTGCAAATATAAGAAGATTTCATACCAAATTTAGTGTCTTGACCGACTGACGGACGGACATGGCTATATCGACTCGTCTTCTGATGCTGGTCAAGAAAATATATACTTTATGGGGTGTGCCATGCCTCATTTTGTCTCATACATACTTGTTTTTTTTAAATCAAACTTAAAGGCGTATAGTTCTAATGAAACGCAATTGATTGACTGCAGCATTTTTTTACATTCTCCCACCAATAACCATAAAACCCCATAGGAAATACAGCATTCGGTCTAAAACGGGAGTGCACTTATGTAGGGGTATTACGAGAGAATGGTAATGATAATAATATAATATCTATCGAAATTAAAGCGATATTTCGATTTGGAAAAAAAGCTTCACGAAAATATTTCAGACCCTGTTGCTTAAAAACGAGGCAAGAAACAGAAAAGTTAGATATTTTAATCTATTGTCCTCTTTCTATCTTTATATTTCTGTATGCATCAAATGTGCCCAACTTCAATCGTCTAAATATGGCAAAAGGGTATTCAAATTGTTTTGGCCTTATTTGAGGCTGTTGATGTCTCACGGCGGCGACTGTTGGCTGCGATTTCAAAGGCTAAAAGCATTCCCATATGGCAAATGTGCCGTGTCTCATGACCTCATTTTCAAAATCGAAAAATCAGCAAGCGCAAAGCCCCAAAGGACGCTCGATAAAACTTAGATTTAGATATGCGAAAAGAAGAGACAGAGACATAGATAGAGAGAGAATGAGCTGCTGTTTCTGCTGGGCTGTGAATCCAATTGAAGTGGCAACAATAACTAAATTAAAACTAAAGCCGCATGCCACTTGCTTCAGTTGCTTAACACCAGAGGGGTCAAAGGGGAACAGGGGGACAGTGGGGAAATGCCTCCTGACGTTGAACACGCGCTTTGAATACGTTTAAGCAAATGCCCCATCCAGACGCCGCCCCAAGACTGTGCGGGTAAATTAAAATGAAGCATTGCGGAATGATTTTTACCGCCTCTACCCAACTCTCTCCCCCGATGCTTCTCTCGGCAAAGCAAAATAGAGAATAGAGTAAAGAGTATATATGTAGATTGGGAAGAGCCGGAGAAGGGTAGCGGGGGGTTGGGTTAACGCATCCACACGCACAGCTGGCTGGTAAGCAGACTGGCGCCAAAATTGTGGCCGACTTCACAGATTTTTCATGACGATGACAAGATGATGGCTTAGCTGTATGGTCTATAAGGATATAGCCCTGTCTCTGACTATGGCTCCATCTCCATCTCCATCTCCATCTCTGCCTTCGTCTCTGGCTTTGGCTTTGGCTTTAGCTTTTGCCCTGGCCATGCCCAGCAGCGACTGGTGACTCCCAGTGACTTTCAGTGACTTCATGACTCTCTCTCTGTGTCTCTCTCTCTGTTCACTTCTTCCACTTCCTCTCTCTCTATCTCTCTCTTTCTCTCTCTCTCTCTCTCTCTTCTCTCTCTCTCTCTCTCTGTCTACCGCTGTTGGACAGGCTCTCGTTAATGCCGCCCAGTTGAACGCCCCAAGGCGAATTGTGACTGAGTCTCTGACTCTGAGAAGGAAATGGAGACGCATTGGGAGGCGTCGTCTACATGTGGTACGTGTGTGTGTGTGTGTAGGTGACATGTCCATGACACGACAACAGAACGCCCGCAACAAGGCGCCAGCTCATCAACTACACTTGGGCATGGGTGCACATATAGACGCTACTCCCCTACCCTTCCTGCCACTCAGCCATACCCCATGCCCCATTTGTCTTGCCCCCTTAACCTGCCCCCTGCTATGCCAACGCGCTTGTTGCTGTAGCTGATCCTTGGGGAGATACTACGTAGAGAAAATACTTGACAAGTGTCATTCGGGGGTTGCTCTTTGCTCCTTTGCGTTGTTTTTGTTGTTGTTTTAAGTTGTCGCCGTATTAAAAAATAGAAATAGCAACAACAAGAGCCACAGCAACAACTCGCTCCATATGGCCACCTCCCAACCCAGATCCAAATCCGAATCCAAAGCCACGTCCACATCCAAAGCTAAGAGTCGAGACCCTGCTCACTGCCAAAGCAGGAGCCCCAATGGTGAAAGGGGGTAGGAAGGACAGGGGTATGCTCGAGGGGTGTTAGTAGAAAGGGGGATGTGTAGGGAAGGGGATTTTCGACAAACGTTTCGCTGTTGGATGCCCGCTGTTGCTCGTTTTCATAATCGGACGGTAATTGTACACCAATTTGACTTATGAATATAAATTAACTGTGAAACGTGCCACAGTAAAAAAACATACTCATACACAAACACAGACGTATGGGGGTGTGTGACTCAGAACACAGCTGGAAGAAAAGCATAAAGGAGAGGAAAAGGGGAGGACCCAGCATTTTATCAAGATCGTTCAACAATACTGTTGACAATCGAGATTATTGTAGGTCCTTTATTGCACACTCGTTTGTCCATTCATTTGTATTCGTTTGTGTTCGTTTATTCATAATTAAGATGCAACAGTTTTAGATTGACTTGTGATATTTGTGAATGACAGTTGATGTTTTGTGTTTATCTATTTTCAAATTGAATGTTATTCGGAAGCCAAGAAAGTTTAAAGTTTAAGTGAACGATATGAAGAAGAACTCAAAAATTAAGCGAGTCTGAATACCTCCAAAAAAAAGAGAGAGGTAATACAAACAAGAGGGTGAATAAAAAAAAAACGAGAGAGAGAGAGTGAATTAGAGATACGGAAAATATCCGAAAGGGAAATGGAACAGAAGCATAGTCAACCCAAAAAAACAAACTGAAATCAATTAAGAAACAATATCAAAAAGAATAGAAGAGCTGTCATAAATGCACTTGATAAGGGATCTCGGAAAAACAACAAGAAGAAAACACAAAGCAGGACTTAAAGATCACAAGGACAGATTGAAGATTTGAAAAAGTCAGAAAGTTCATAGACATCTATGTATGTGGAGCTTAACTCGAATACAAGTTCAAATCAGCGATAATATATGGCGAAATAGGGCAAGAAACAAAACAAGTAAAAGTTGAACGAGGGATCGAATAGATGAGAAAAGGAAGTAAGTACATGTATACAAAAGGAAAGGTGACACAACTATAGTATGTTCGTAATAAAACAAGAAATAAGAAGTAAAACAATCAGACGAGTATCAAATGGAACTTAGGGATGAAATTTAAAAGTGACAAAGTAACTGGGAATTGATGAAAAGTATAAAAAGAATGAAATGAATGAGCCATAAAATAAAATTAAAATACTGAATAAATTGATATAATATACTTTGTTGTCTTTCATATTTACTTTCATTCATTATTATAAAATTTTCTAAAGTTTTGTTTCTCTTTTGATTCGATTATACACTTTTCTTTGGTTTTATTTAAAGACAAATAAAGAATGAAGTATTGTTTATCGAAAGAATGGAGTATCTATTCATCTGTCTATTCCTCTGTCCATCTTTGAGTATTCATGTGCTTGTAATGGAACTCAATCATTGACGGGATTTAATTCACAGCTTGTTTTATAATTAGATTTTGTCTTCACTGTCATGCCACAAGACTGATAGCATGTATGTATGTACATATATGCTAGTATTTGTGAGTGAATATATGTATGTGTGAGCATGTGTAATTGCTTTAAACTGTCCGAACGGCTATTAAAAGCCAATGGACATCGTCATCATCGAGCCACATCCTGTGTGCCAAGTGTTGGGCCAAAACGAACGAAGTAGAGACACCCAAAATGGATAACAGGCAAAATAAGAAAGGCTACATGAGGGGGAAGGGGGATAAGAAGATGGAAAGATTATGGAGGCAGGATGCAGGACACTGTCGAAGGACATGCGAGAAAACCAAGTGATTTGCATGTGTAATTCGATTTGCGGTCTCAGAACTTGACGAGCTTAACACTCGTCTCCAACCAGTAACCAGTAACCAGTAACCAGCAACCAGGCAACATCACCAGCAACATCAAGCAGCATCAGCTGCAACAACTGTGTGTGTTAGTGTGTGTGACAGTTAGACAAATGCCGGCGGCGACGCGACTGCTGCCTGAGCACAAACTTCAAATAAATCAAGAAAGCCAATTTATATTTGGTATATGGCCCATTAAATGAAATCTTATGAAGTTCGGATGACAATTACATAAATAATTATAAGAAAGGGTGTCGCGTCTAGCATATCAAAGTGCGTCTATATGAACGTGTGTGTGTGTGTGTGTGTGAGTATGTTGTTGTGTGTAACCTAAGTATTGTACTTAGGTTGCGTCTCCTTCTCTCAACATAGACACAGACGAGGACGAGGGACGAGGTGGCTCATGTGCCTGTATTATTTATGTGTGTCGCACACCCACACACCCACACACACACAGACAGAGACATGCCACAAAAACCCAGGAAGGATATACAATTGCACTTAAAGCACACTCTCCATATGTTGCCACAAAGCGCCTTTGCTGACTGCCGCATCCGCATCCGCATCCCGCCCATCCTCATCCACATCCTCATCCACATCCACATCCACATTCACATCCGGTCGTGAATGTGTAACTGTAACTCAATCCATGTAAGCAGCAGAGTTGTAGAAGGAGTGGAAGGGTAGGTTAGGATACGGTTACGCCCAATGTGCCGCTGTTTGTATTAGTTGCCGACGTTGCCGACGTTGCAGCAGCATTTCAAGTGCGTTTCATTTACAATTTCCTTCGGTTTTATGCGTTCGTTGCGAGACAATGCCAGACATAGGTGGAGAGGGGGGAGGTTGAAGTTGCATGTTGCTTGGCTTTTATGTCACTGTTATATGCTTATTGTGTTCTTCGTTGCGTTGCTTTTGCCGCTGCTTCCATTGCCGTTAAAACTGTTTGTTGCAATCGAATCACAGCGGCCGTAAAAGATGCAAATGGCAGCCCAGAAGCCAAGAAGCCATTCAGCAGATCCCAAAAGCATTGCCAATCTATACGTATACGTAATGTCTATGTACACATATAAAAATATTGTGTTTGTGTATGTATGTATGTATGTTCATTGTATGCTGCATATTGTTGCATATGAAAGCAGACGCTTGAAATTTATCAGCAGCTGTTGCCAGCTGGACGTGAAAATGTGTAAATGTGTGAATGTGCTTAATGGTGGACCCCAGCGAAAGAGCCAAGCTGCCAAACAGCCATTTCAGCCAGCTAAAAGTAGGCCAAACACACAACAACAACAACAACGACAACACAGCCACAGCAACACCCCGCTCTCAACACAATTGTTTGTCCAACCAAGCGTGTGTCTGACTGTGCCTCGCTCTGTCTCTCCGTACCTCCGTCCGTATCTCCGTCTGTCTCTATTACTGTGGCCTGTCTGTACAGGCAACCCCAACCAAGTCGTGTCAAGCAGCAGAAGTTTATCCAGCCAGCAGACGAGAGAGACAATTCAATTTTTCATGTGAGGCGACACTTCGCGTGCCACTTGCCACATATTTGCGACACCGAAAATTTAATAGCTTCAGTGCATTTAACTGCAACATGATCTTATTGTAAGTGTAAAAGTGTAAAGTGAGCGAGAGCTGGTCTAATAGTCCGAATTATATTATACAAACTAAAAATACAAACAGCCTTATTTTAGATTAATTTTTTTAATTATATATGTATATATTTTTGAGTCATTATAAAAATTGTAGATGTTTTGGTCAAATTTAGGAGAAGATAAATGTTATTATTAAGATCTGTATGCATAATGATCACACTATTAAAAATATGTATGCTAGCTGTTTTTCGTTCAATTTTTAAGCTACTGAATTAGATTATACAAAATGTAAGAAATCTGCACAAACAAATTGACTAAATAGTGTATTCTGCTAAAATTTTCTTTGAACATCTTGAAATATTATGAACAAAAAAATAACTGTAATGTTAATATGTGCACTTTATTTGTATATTGACAGATATTGGCTCTAGTTACAACTTTTATTATACTATTCGACTAAGCTCATACAAAAGCTAGTTAATAAACAGTTGCCCAGAAGTTGTCCTGGAAACAAACTCTAGCTTACTTTAGCTTGCAAGTTGTTACAGCTTTTTAACTTATTTCAACAAGTAATTTTTATACAAAGAATAAAAACCTGCAAGTTTTATTTTCGTTTATTTGCAAGCATTTGCCAGCTTAAAATCAATTAAGAACTTTGTTAATTCCCGCTAATCGTTTCTCAATTAGCAAAGAATAAGAGAATTTCCATATGCGCTGAAAAGTATGCTAAATTTGTAACTTTTCTATTGGTTTCTGGTCTCTGGCAGCTGTGACTTAGTTGGTTAGTTGTATGGCATTAGGTGGCGATTATATGTCAACTATTTGCCATTTTACGTTGCACAATTGCCAAAAGTTAAGAGCTACATGTGTGTGATTGTGTGTGTGTGTGTGTGTGTGTGGGACTGAAGTATGCGAAGTTCGACTGCAACTTTGCTAAAAGGCAGGCAGCAACAAGTTTGCCAAGACACACACCACAATCACGTACTCGTATATCAGTCACACACACAGACACTCGCACACTTACGCACACACACACACTTGCAAGCTTGAATATTTCGAAAGTTACGCAGACCCTTGTGCAGGCGCAAACAATTGACTTTTGAGCATCGTCCGTCGTCTGCCCCAACTTCTGTTCCTTCTCCTCCTGTCGCAACGACAACGACAACGACAACGATGTCAATGTAGCTGGCGCCAGGCCCTTGTTGTTGTGGTTGTTGTTGTTGTTCTTGCTGGCTGGCTGCCTTAGCCACAGCTAAGTAAAAGCAAAAACATATGAGACATACTTGTTACTTTTTGCTTGTTTGCTTCCTATGCCAATAAATGCCAACGCATATGGACGCAACTTCAGTCTCAGCTCCAACCAAGCGCTGTTTGCTTTAAATGCCTGAAGTTGTTGTTGTTGCTGTCGCTGTTGCTATTGCCGTGTGTTTCTTTAATGCCAACTCGGTAAAAATTAAGCATAATAATAAGTAGACGACGAGCGACGGCGACCAAAACTCCCAACAGCAAACAGTTTGAAAAAAAAAAGTGGAAAACCAAAGCGAAGTGCCGCCAGCTGTCCATATGGATGTTTTTGTTGCTGTTGTTGTTGCTGCTAATGTGTGGCCGCCACATACACTCATGCCTGCTCTTTCGCACTAACAAGTGTGGGCGTACTCTCTCACTCGCTCTCTCTCTCTCTGTTGCACGCACACACTTTGTTGCCCAGGGCCAGACGGGGCTGTTGCTGCTGCTGCTGCTGTTGCTGCTGCTGTTGCTGCTGCTGCTTGTTGCTTCACTTGTTGGCAGCCGGTGATGGCGCCGGCGCAGTTGATGTTTGAGTCGCTTGTAACACAACAGCAACAGTTGAATGCAATCCACATACGTGTACTCGCATATACCGTATACGCAGCGTAAGCCTGACTACAGGTGGGTGGCTCTTGCCCAAAACATCATGCACTTCCTGCATTTAACTAAATAGAAATGGTAAAAAATAACAACAGTATGAAGAGAACTGAGTCTGGCATATGGCGTGTAGATGTCAACTGGTTGCCGTTTGTGGATCCCATTTTGAAAATGAGCGAAACGGCGCTGCGTCAACAGGCGACAACGCCGACAACAGCATCGACAACGACAACAGCAACAGCAACGACAACGGCAACGTTTTTCATCCCTTTTGCGAACTGTTGCTGCCACACCGCGCCCAAGTTACCATAGATACTCCCTTCCCTGCCCATTTCTATGCCCATGCCACCCACGTTCGAGGGTTGACGTCAACGTCAGCAGTAGCAGAGGCGTCGCTGCTGCCGTGTGCCAGCGCAGCATGCCCTGCTAGACTTGCTGCCCGATAAATTATCAGGCTTCATAACAGTCACAGTCTGACTGGCAACGGTTGTGGTACTCTTGCCTGGAGCACACACTCTCCCTTTCTCTCTCTCAGTCTCTCTCTATCTCTCTCTGCCTCTCTCTGTTTGTCTGTTTAACACATTTTGTTGTTAACAATACTACAAGTGAAAGTAACACAAGTTAATGAACATTCAACAACAACGGTTCTCAACAATTTTATGAAAATACCCGTAAAATAAACAAAGCAAAGATAACAGAAAAAATTAAAAAATAAATAAATAAATAAAAACTGTTGCATAGAAAGCGGCGCGAAGTGAGAAGAGGCCTAAATAGAGGGCCACCATATGGCTGAGTAAGTAGATAATGCGCACATTATTAACATTTGCTCTTATCGTATTAAATATTAAATATTAAATAATAAATGTAAGCTCTGTGTGTCGTGCCTTTGCTTATCGCAAACGGAAAAACGTTAACGGGTGGATGTGGGAGAGGGGAGTCTAACATATGGCAGCTAATTTATGACACTGTCACCACATACTCGCAGCAAAGTGAAAGACGTGAAAGTTCAAATGCTAGGACGTTCCACAAGCATGTCCCTGGCAGGCAAACAAATCAAACTGGCAAATTGAATTGCCACAGACCAAAACGACCAACAGACCAAAGACCAAGCAACCAACCGACTTACCGACTTACCGACCAGGCTAACCCAGCCAGTGTCTAATGTCCAGTTTGCAGTGAAAGCAATTTGCCTGTGTCTCATCCTCATCTTTGCCTCTTGCCTCTTGCTCAGCTTTGGCTTCCTTCATCTCAATTTCTACGCTGGCCAATGTCTGTGGCCGTGTCTCGCCTTTGGCCCTTGGCTTTGGCTTTGGGTCTGCACAGCGTGATTGATCATTGTGATATATCGCAGGCAGCGAACGGTGCTAACATCTAAACGTCAACTTTAATTAATGTCCCTGGGCCCAAGGCGTTGTGTGTTGGCCATAAACAGACTGACATGGGTATTGGCCAAATTTAATTTCGTTTAAACTACAAAAAGGTAGCGAGACTTGCAGTGCCTGTCTCCTTTAACGCTTACCGTTGACTCTGACTAATAAGCAATAAACTGGAAATTGAAATTTAACACCTGTTGATAACACACGACGACAGCAACAACAGCGAATAACGAACAACTACGGCAACAACTATAACCCAGCATCATTAATTGCACTAAACAAACGAAGCCGAAGCTCTGTGTAAACGAAAAACACAACGACACAGCAACACCGCAACACACCAGCAACACCAGCAACACCAGCACCACCAACACAACCTTGGTTGTTGCTACGGGTGCAGCAGCTGCCAACTGCCAACTGCCAACTGGCAACAGGCAACTTCAATGGCGGGTGCTAAATTTATGGCCAAGCTCATATGCAGCCTGTAGCCAACACAAGGCCAGTTCTCTTTCCCTAAGTGTATGTATGTGTGTGTTACTGGTAGTGTATAGTTGTGTGTGTCTAGCTCCAGACAGTTGCCTGCATATCAGGATTTTATGCGTTCGGCAATGCGAGCAATAAAAGAAATTTGTTGGCCTGAACGCCGTATAACTATATTGACTTAGATCTAAATCCAATAGAGCGACAGAGATATTTGGTTGGTGTTAGAGCGAGATGGTGAACTGAACTTTTTTATGGCCAGCAAACGTTGCTAATGGACATAAATTTAAGTTACCCAACCAGATAATAAATGAAAGAAAAAAATGGAAGCAAAAATATGATAAGGAAAACAAATGAAAAAGATTTTATATCATCGCAGAGACCTTTATTCAACAAGTTTGGAAAATATTAACCAATTTGAGTTTATTAAAATACAAAAAGGTTTTTCAACTCGAAGGTTGATTTTTAATCGATCTTTGCTATGATATAGAGTATCGGCCGATTTCGGTAAATGCTTTGCCACTGTCTGCACCAGGATATGCACCAAGTTTCGTTAAGATAGCTGTAAAAGAGACTAGAGATAGACGGACAGAAGATCAAGACAGATCAAGAATTTAAATACTTAATAAGTTACACATTTCGAGAAAAAATAGAATATAAGGTTATTTAAAGTTAAACGATCGGATTAAAAATTAAAAAATATGTCTTGTGTGATTCTTTTTTTTCTTTCATTAAAAGAAACTGGAGGAAGAAAGCGAATGTAAAAAAAATATTATTAAAATCGGTTTGACGGGGAAATTCCTTGGTATTGAAATTTTATGAAATATATCTGACAAATGACCATCACGAAAAGATGGCAGCACATCCTTTCAGTCGATTTCGACAAACTTTTAAAAAAAAGAATTGTTGTTTTGTCATAATAGCTCATGGACTTAAGGTGTCCTTAAGGAAAATAATCAATCACCCTTGAGATAACAGGAAATAAATAAATGAATGAATAAATTTGCACAATTTGGAAGCAATGCTGAGGCGTAATATTGTTCCTGGCCATCTGACAAAGCTTACTAAATAGAAACGCCAAACCAATTGACAGCTTTCAGTTAGACATATAGTAGTTATTGTTATCGAAAGATAGAGCAAGGTATAAAAAAACTCCCTATATAAGCTGTACATTTTGAGAAGAATTTTAAAACTTAACGATCACTCCACTTTGCTTTAATATGAATTTTTCTTATTTAAGGCATTTTAGTTAATTAACTGAAACTGAAGCTCATAAGTAAAAAAGGCAAAGAAACTAACAAAAACACATAGTTAAAGTTAAAACTTAGTTACAATTTCCCAGCTGCACCTGCTTAATTTTTCTCTTGTTGCTTCTCTCAATGCTTTTTTCTGCTTTGGAGTTTGTCGAGTTTTCATTTGCAATTTGTCTAGCCGAAATGGATTAACACCGCAGTAACTACTATTTAAAACCAAATCAGCTTAGTTACATGATTTACACACATACATACACTACATACAGACGCATACACACTCGCTTTTCAGCTTTTGTAACTGAAAAGTAATGCCAACTCTCCATATGCTCTACAAGTGCTGAGTCGAATTTCCAAGAACAACAAGTAAGTAAACGGCGAAGTCCAAACCAAACTCTCACACATACACACTCATACACACACTCACACACTTACATATGGTGTGCTAAGTATAAGTAATGGTGATATATATGGTTATGTATTTCACATAAATATAATATTTTGATAGTTACTTTTCAATCAATCGTTAAAATGCGAAAAGCTATGAAAACATCAAAATTGTTTCAATTTTTGCTACAAAAAAATTACATCGATGAGCGCTCCATGTGACCATTAAATGCCCTTAAGTGCCAATTAATGTTTGACTTATACACGCACACACGCACACACATAACAGGACAATAAGAACGCATTGAGGGTTGGCATTGATATTAATGCTGGACGCTGCTTTGGGAGGTGAAAGCGCGGGGTTTGAGATTGAGGGGAGATATTTACAGCTGCGAACGCACAAAATCTTATGACAAAAGCATAAAGTATTTTCAATAGATATATATATAGTAAAAATGTCGAATATATATATATATATATATATATTTATATTCTTATGTAAGAGAGTTACTTGACGTAACTTTTGTGCGACTTTTTAAATATCAATTATATTCAGTTATTGAAGCGTATTAATGCGACTACGTTAAATACCCACACCCATTGTCATGCACACACACACCACTCACACTTTAATGGACACAGACTCATACAGACAAAGGTATTGCCTTTATGACACACCTGATCCGAATGATGCGCATTAACTATTAGCACATCAGAGCTGTGGTAAGCTTATTTAATATGGCATTTACGAGTCTGTGGCATGCGACATGTGGCATGCTGATATGTTGCATACATACATATGTATATGCTTTCACTATTTATGAATTGCTATAGAATAATCAGCATTGTATTGTGCGGCTTTTGGCTCTATTTAATTAGACTCCCGCATTGGCTTTTGCAGCACGTCGTAGGGGCGTATACGCAATTTGCATGTTTGTTGTTTCAACTGCAACTGCAACAGTTGTGCATAATTAATAAACGACCCCTTAACAACAGCACCGTCAACAACAACAACAACAACAACAATGGGGAGACCGAAAGCATTCCCTGATTGAGCGCTATTCTGTGCAAATGACCCAGTCAAACATAACCCCAAAAATAAAGAGAAATACTCGTAAAAAAGGAGGACTTCAAAAAGATGCAGATCTCAGAGAAATGCTAAAGGAAGCGACAGAAGTGTCTGCAATTTTGCATTGCTGGCACTTTGAATGAATGCGTTTTAATTAACTTGATATGCAGCGCACAGTACGAAGTACAGAATGTATACAAAAGGGTTGAATACTTGGGAAAAACTATCCAAAAGGGATGAGAGAACGGTCTTTGTACACTTAGAGCTACTTAAAGACAAGTTCAGACAAATGAAAAGTGACTAAAGGTCCGACTTTTCAGCTAGCTTCTTTATTAGACTAAAAAGTATTGCTTCAAATAATGATTTTTGAAATATTATAGCATACTTTTCAGCGAACACTTTTGTGCATAGCTTATTTCAAAATCATTTACATAAATAAATTTTTTCTTAAATTGTCAAATTCTATTTGATTAAAATTGTCTATAATATGAATTACAATTTAAAATTCTGACAAAACAAATATTTCGATGGTAACTCTGAAGAAGAAATATTTTAAGACATATATACACATATACAAGAAGTCACTAATTTTCTGTGAAATTTTTCTGCAACTCCTCATAGCTATTAACTATGCAAATGTTTGCTTTGTGTCTGTAACTTTGCACTATGCGACAGGGTAAATATTTTAATAAATGATTTTTAAAATGCGTAGCATTGCCACTCAGATGTAACGAGTGGTCTGCGCTGGCAGGATAAACTAAAAAGGGAAATAGATGGAGGAGTAGAATGACTCAGAAAATGTATGAGAGAGATAGAGAAGGTTAAGATAAGGACTCCCAAGTAGACCCTAAAACATGTACACATCGAAATCGAACCAGAACTTCAAATGCGAGGTACCCAAAATCAAAAGTTGCTTTTGTTTTTACATTTTTGCATACTTTGTTTACTTTTGACAAGATTCTTCTTTTATTATTTTCATTCCTATTTTTATTATTATTGGCCCGTTGTTGTTGTTCAAAGTTTGTGCATAAATCAAATTGAAATGAATTCATGTGTCACATTAGCGAATGGATATATGCGCTGGCAGCTGCGGCGTCATTTGAATATCATTATCAAAGTAACAACAATATAGCAAAAAAACATCAACAATAGCAACAATAATAACTGAACAACTGAACAATCCAATGTACATTCACATAAGGCTGCGAAGTTGTGGATGATTTTGTTATTTGGTCAAGAATTTGCTCGTCAGCTTTGCAATTTGCCATTTGCCATTTGTCATTTGATAGCCTTTTTCATTTTGTTGCATAAATCGAATATTTGCAGTATTTGTAGCAAAATTGCAGTTGTTGTTGGTGTTTCTGTTGTTGTTGTTGTTGCTGTTATTGTTGTTGTTGTTGTTGCTAATGTTGCTGTCATCTTGTACGCTTAATTAAACTTGGCAAATGATTTTTCAATTAGCGTGTCCGTCTGCAAACGAAATGAAAATATTTATACACTCTAGCAATACTTCTTTTTCATTTCACCACGCTTACTCACTTATTCTCTATCGATCTTTTGCTCTGTCTCACACTTTGTCTCTTTGTCTTGTTTCTCATAGAGGCACAACAAATGGTTGCAAAGCAACTTTACGTACGTGGCCAATGGATTGTGCTGCTGCAATTTCAAGTTGGCCAAGAGTTGAGGCCAAGTTGGCCGCAGACCGGTAACAACAGCGTAAATATGGTAAGAACGTCGGAAACGGATGCTGATACTGATGCCGATGATGATGAAGATGAAGATGAGGAGGAGGAGGAGGAGAAGAATGGAACAGCGGCAGCAACAACAGAAACAGGGTACAGAATTTCTGCGTCTGTCAATGTTGGCACAAATTGTTTGTCACGCAGTGCAAATACTTCGTGATGTTGCTCTGCTATGCGGCATTATGCGCGATTTATTTTCGAACCAATAACCTCGGGGGCAGCTACAGCTACAGCTACAGCTGATACAGATACATCTACAGCTACCACAGATACAGTAGCAGCCACAGCACGAAGACGAGACATGGCAACAACATGAGACAAGCCAAGGAAAAGGACGAACCCAACAACAATGCCAGAGGCAATGACAAGAGGCAAAACTGAAATACACACGACATCAAATAAAAAATAAATATATATGTACACATACAGATACATATATATAAGAAAACAATTTGATATTGGCAAACAGCAAAAACGACAAATAGACCGACCGACAGACAGACAGACAGGCAAACAGTCGAACAAACAAACAGACAAATTTCTAATTAATGCCAAAGACTCATGTGGAAAAAATAAGCGAATGCTTTGCACTTTTACCTGCTAATTAGCTTGAAATGTTACTCAACTTTCACCAACCAGAATCCAGAATCCAGAATCCATAAGTTTTAATGCAGTTTTACACTCACTCTTACTGCCTCCCCTCACTCTCTCCCAGCCCTATGTCTATGTCTACGCAGTAATTGAGTTTTATATACATTTTGCGTTTCGCTCCTCACACGCAACTTGTTGGTAGAAAGTTGTTTGATTGGCTTTTGCCCAGCCACCAAATTGCAAAATAATTGCAAGCAAGGAACCAAGAGAGGGTGGATGTGTAGTGGGAAAGAGGTGAGAGTAGGGTTAGGGGGATGTGGAGATAAGGTGCAGTTGATGATTGCGAAACAACTTAATTTTATAGAAAGTGACATTGCGGACATCTAGCCTTGCCCCATAATACGATGCCAGTTGTTCCTGTTGCTGTTGCTGCTGTTCATTACATTTTGCAACTGCAACAACAGCACCAACAACAGTGATGACAGCAAGTTTGTGTAATGTAATTAATTAATTATAGTGAAACAACGCAGCGGCCACATACCAAAACATACTTTACACACATTCCCCACATTCACACAACAACCCATCGCGTCCCTTGGACGCCGGCAACAACAACAACAACAACAACAACAAGAGCAACATCAACAGCAACAGCAACAGCATGTTCCGGGTTTCAGTTCCGTCGCGTATTATGCGCATTTTATGAGCTTGAAATGTTGCCCACAACTCCACCTGACGCCTTCGGCAGTCCCTTCCCTTCTCATCCTATCCCATCCGTACCCGTTCCCGCAAAAGGAGGGTCTGGACAACGTGGTTGCTGTATTCGTGTTTGCCCTGTAACTTAATTACAAATTATAGTGCAATTAATTTTGCGGCTTGGGCATTATTAGGCATATCAGGCGTAACACAAAACCGCCAACTAAGGCAAGGCAAAAACTAAAGCAAGCAGCTAAATGGCTAACCAGCTGGTAGACCAAAGTAAGAACAGGGCAGGATCTCTCTCGGATGCCTCGGGTAAGTTTATGAAAATTGAATAAAAAAGAAAACAGAAAACTCGTAAAGCAAAGTGGCCGCAAAGTGACCACAACCCGTGACAGGGGAGTGAATCCAGAACGATATTAAGTTCTATGTGAATTCTATTTACGGTCTCGATATGGAATCTGATATGGCCACGTGTATGCTCGTAGCTATAACGTGTTTGTTCAAATGTTATTGCTTGAGAATACACGTAGTTAACAAGGTTCGGTCAACAAACCAACAACGAGTGCAACTCAATAAAAATAACCACATCTAAATTATAATCAAAGTTTCAGCAAAAATAAGTTCGAAATCATCAATTATTCACTTTTGATTGAACTGCAAAAAGTCATCAATAAGCAACAAATAAACTTTGAGCTTACAATTTGTTATAGAACTTGTGCATTAAGATTGATTACTGCGAAAGGACATTGTTTCTTAAAGACAAAATGCTTTGTTTCCTGGAAATTAACTTTAATTTAATTAACTTCAAAGACATTTTCTCAAATTAAATACTATGTTATATTCGAGCACTCCCAAGGGGTATTATTTAGTTTGTAAATATGTAGCTTCATAAATTATTGAATTTCTGTGTCAAAATTGACTATAGTAGAAAGTATCACATGAATTTCTGTCATAAACAGCCGCCTACGTGTAATCTTCACACACACATCGTTAAACGGGTATGTGTGCCCGTGGCTTTGTGTTCAACAAAAGACCTAATTAAGATTCATTGAAACATAACATATGTCCATAACACACACATACGAACACACACACCCACGCTTATATGTATAATTAGCAGGCGCCGCCTAAAAGATGCAGCATTTTGTGTGACTTGTGATTAACTGCCGCATTTAAAGGCCGGATGGCAGCTGCGGCGGATGTGGGGTAACCGTTGTATGACAAGCCTTTTAATGACAACAACACTCCGAAAGAGAAAGAGAAAGAGAGAGAGAGAGAGATAAAGAGGAAGCGAGAGTGTGTGGGCGTATGATTTGCATTAATGATATGCAAATGATTTGTTTATTTTTTGTATGTTGTGACAACATTCGCATCTTTTATTGAAAAGTTTCTCATGCCGAAACAAATGAGCAAATAATGAGCAAATAACTTCATAAGTAGATTCTACACACATACCAATGTATAAAATTCTTCGTTCTTTATTTTTTGTTGAATACGCAATATTAAGATGTTAATCAAAGATACACCTTGCTCCTATTCAGCCTGTGCCGAGTTCTCGCCGCCGTGTCGATATGTGTACGTTCCTCTCTCTTTTTTATTTTTGATTGTGCAGCCATTCCCATACGACTGTCAGGGCTGTCTTGCAACCACCTTCACCTCCAGCTCCAGCTCCAATTTCAGTTCCACCACCATCTCAAGCATACCACCACACCACACCACACCACACCACACCACAAAACACGCACATCTGACGTCTGAAGTCGCACACGACGCGGTTGTTTATTATTGTAAGATGCTTGGCTTGGCTTGGCTCACATCAACGAACTGGAAGGAATGCGCCTTGACAGCGCCAGTTTCCTCAGTTGCTCAAGTTTTGTGGAGTAGGGACACAACATTGGGCTACGCAATCTGTAGCTAAAGCTCCGCCTTGACGTGCCATGCCGTGTCGTTCCAGACATTTGCATTGTTTTATTTACATACTTTGCCATAAACTTTTGGCGGAAACCCCCAACATATCGATGATAATGATGATGATGATGCCAATGCCGATTTGTATGAGGATAAGAATGAGACATTGGCATGCATAAAATCTATCAGCAGCTGAAGCTAAACATTGACTTTAGCGTTTAAGACGGACATAAGACACAGAGAGAGGGTCTGTCTGGTGTTATCATTATCATTATTATTATGATTACTTTGTATTCATTTTTACCAAGTTACTCGTAATGCGAAAACCGAAATATGCAGATCAAGTTCAGCTTTCAGAATTGATGGCGCATAATTTGTTTATCTTTAATTTCAATTAAACTCACAGCACCATTTCTCGATCTCACGCACTGCTTCTTCCTCTTTCGCTGTATCCTTAGCATATTTTTAAGGACTCCTAAACTCTTAGCATCGGATTTTTGCCAGCTTCTCCAGAATTTTAGACAAACTTTTACACTGGAAAGTAACTAAAATCAATAAAATCAGAACATATATCAGGACCAAAGAACAACTCTTGAGCTGTACACTTTGAAATTGGTCTAAAAGATTTGAAATTGGGGTCAAATATTAGGAGGGTAAAGCCGTAACCTTAAGATAATCCTATATACGTTTGTGTATATTTACAAATAATTTTAAAAAACGATTTATCTCTAAACAGTAGGCATATGTATATATTTGTATATTTATTATGGTTAGTATTTTAATACATATTAGAAATGTTTTATTTTCACATCAAGAGTTTTGTGAAAATAGTTTAGATAACTTTTGTTAATTGCTTAATTAAAAGTCTCAGCAATGTTGTGTGGCACACACACACATACACACACACACACACACACATACATAGCCATACACACTCAGGCACATAAAATAAAAATGAAATATGATACAAAAAAAGAATAAAGTTTTAATTAACTTGTGTGAGGTTTCATTGCAAACGAAACACATTTATTATTTGGTTAATAAACCAACTGAGAGGAAAACTATAAACAATTTAGAAAATTACAATACATTTGATGCAGCTATTTGCGTTTCTTTTATATATTTTTAATATACTTTCAATTTCCTTTTTTTTTTGGAGGGAATAAAATGCATTATGAAAATACGTTGTTCAAATGAAAAGAATATCAATTTCAATTGAATTATTGCGCGTAAAATCAAATTTTTAATAAAAATATATTAACTTACAGAAAACATTTTCTTGTTTTGCCGCTGGCTTTTCAAATAAACAAAAGTTGTAAAGCAAAGCAAACCAGAAAAGCGTATAAACGTTTATTTTCACATTTTTCTTTATTAATATTATTTTTTTTTTAAAGCGACTAGCTTTAAATTTGTGTATGTTGCACGTTGCATGCTTATGTAGCAAATTAAATACGAAATAAAATGAAAATACATTTATTGTAGGACTTTAGCTGCTAATTAAAAGTCGCTTTCTTTCGTGGCGAAATGTTTCCATGGATAAATCCCAAAAATATAACATTAATATGTATGTAAAAAACACTAAGTAACACAGTTTAGCATGCAACCAAATAGAAAGTGTTGTCTAGCCATACTCATACACACTCACACACACGCACAACTACTGACTCGCAAATTCATTCACACTCATACTCTTTAGCAGACAGCTTGTATGATCTAGACATAAGTACACCAGACAAATTATCTAAAATTTACTAGCTGTTTTTATGCTTGTTTAACATCTTGTATTTTGGGGGATAGCCCATTTGTATCCCGCACTCTTTCCCGTCATGTTCCAACTTGTTACTGGCCATCTAGGAGGAAGGAGGTGGAGTTGCGGGTTTGTCTTTCTTATTCAGTTGTTTGCTGCTGCGGCTTCTGCTGCTCTTGTCACACGGTTTGATGTATGTGGTGGTGTTTTCATTAGCTCCCCCCGTTCTCCCTGTTGCTTCTGCTCCATGTGGTTTGCAATGGCGTCGACATCGTCGTAATTTGCTGTTGACGTGAAGCTGTCGCCTTCTATAAAATCAACTGCTTGCCTGCCATCCATCATTGAGCTTGTGCTGGGCATGCACATTGCCCCAAACCCAAGCCCAGAAATAAACCCAGACCCAGACCTAGACCCACCAGCCGTCTCAGTCTCTGTCTCCTGCTCAGCTTTAGCGTCTGCTCTGAATTGTTTTGACGTGGAGGCTGCAGATGTTTCTCTGTTATTAGTTGTTGTTGTTGTTGTTGTTGTTGTTATTGTTGATGTTGTTGCTTCATACTTCCTTTGCTGGTCAGTGAAAATGCTCTGGGCAAGCACTGGACTGCTCTGATTTTCACCTGCTGACGACGTCGTCTTTTCTGCCTTCTGCGTGCTTTGAGCTGGCAAATTATTTGCTAATTGCTTTGCCAATGCCAGACCAAGTGGCTCAGTTATTCCTCCTGTTGTTGTAGTAGTTATAGCTGTTGTTGTATCCGGAATATTTATAATATCCGCCGTAGCGAATTTTAGATTTTTTAACTTAGCCACGCCTGCCTGCTCTAGATCCAAACCCAGCTCAATCCACTCCTTCATCTGCTCCCCTTCAAGGGATGCTTCCGCTGCTGCCCCAGCTCCTGCCTTATTCTCCTTTCCATTCCCATTCCCAGTCCTATCCTGTGCCGTTGCCATATCCTGCTCAGTTGCTCCTGCATCATTGATGCTGTTTATCGTTGCTGTTGCTGTTGTTGTTGTTGTTGTCGTTGTTGCTGGTGCTTCACATCGTCCTTGTCCATGATTTGATTCGACATCTAAAATATGCAAAGAATGGCAAAGTTAGCAATGAAATAAAGTGAAAATAAAACAGGAAATGACAGGCGCGTAACAATCTACAAAACATTCGTTCGGTCTCAAATACTTTTTCGCAAAGCGAATTGAGAAATAATTTCATATTATTGTAAACATACAAAAAAGAATGAAAAAAAAAAGAGAAGAAAATATATTGCGGCTGGCAAGAGGAAGTGAAAAAGGTGAAAGGGAAGAGGGATGCTGTCCAGGGCCAGCGAGTAACTATGGTATGGGTGCACATATTTATATTTTATATCGTTAATATTGACTGTTTTCATGTTTGAGTGCGTCGCCTCTTTGACATTTATTGCCACTGATTTTACACACATGTTCGTCCTTACAGTGGAACCTCAGATTCGCAAATTTGAAGTGAAATTGAAAATGAAACTGAAAGCGGGCAACCGCAATTACTATATGGGTACTAAACGGATTTGACCGAATAGAAGCTTCATAAAAATATACTATTTACTGCCGATAACTGTACTTTCGCAATCAAGGCAGAATGTATAAGTTCTGAATAACCACAAAAACGAATCCATCGAATCGCATATTGCGGACTTTGTCCAAATATGATATGTGAGGTGGGCTTGTGAAGTTCATAAATGGAAATTGACGAGAATTTTTAAAAGTCACATTATCAGATTTTTATCATAAATTGTGCTGCCTACTTTGGGGATGAAAGACATACGTCCGCAGTTTAAAGCAGTGCATTTCAAATGTTTTCTGGAATCTTAAGCAGTGTAAAGCAGTCTGTCAGTCATTGCAATGGTTTAATCTAAATTTTACAAATATATAAAAATCAAAGTAGATTATCGGAAGTTCGTTATATGCAAACATGACTGTCGCTTATTTGAATTTTCTCTTCTCTTTTGGGCTGTCCCATTTTTCCATTTGTTGACTGCGTTTCGAGTGCAGCTTAAACGAATATTTAAATTTATCTTTCGGTCGATTACACACGTGTAGCAAGTGGCAAGTGCGGTGCATCCCCATGACAACGTCACAGTTATTTGTGGCATTTTTGGGTAAAAATTGTTAAGCATGGCTTAAGACTTAAAGCCGCCAATTAAATGCAATGAATTGCAAACGAAAGCTTCAATACAAATAGTCAAAAATAATTAGTTACCTTCAGTTGTTGCTACTGTTGTTAGTGTTGCTGTTGCTGCGGCTGTAGCCGCAGCAGTTGCTGCTGCACTTGCCGCTGCTGCGGCAGCTGTTGCTGCTGCAGTTGCCGCTGCTGCTGCGGCTGTTGCCGCTGCTGCTGCTGCCGCAGCACGCGTCTGCAGTCCGGGTATATCGGCCATATTGATGCGCTGGACACGCACATGCATCATTTGGCCAGGTCCATGACCCTGGCCCAAAAAAACGCGTCGAACGGTTGTGAATTGCTGTCGACGCTGCAACCAACGTCCCACAAATGGCAATCGTCTCAAATTACCAAATGCAATAGCCACGGCAGGCGTTGCATTGTTTTCCGGCTGTGGCTCGACTCCAGCTCCTGCTCCTGCTTCCGCTCCCGCACCCGCACCCGCTGCCCCAATTCCAACCCCACCTGTTCCTGCTGCTCTTTGTTCTGCCGCCTGTCTCTGACGTTGTGCAGCCAACTGACGAAAGAGTCGCGTTACAATGAGCCGAGCACGTTGCACGGCCGCCTGTTGACCATGTGCAGCTGCACCTCCTCCAGCTCCTGCTTCAGCTCCATCTCTTGCGCCAGCGGCAGCAGCAGCGGCAGCTGCTCCAGGTGCCGCATTTGGTTGATTTCGCGTAATAAAGAAGACATGACGCTGTGCCATAATAGCAGGCAGCTCATAACGGTGAAAGAAGAATACCATTGAGTGCTGTACGGCAAGAAGGAGAAAGACAGCGAAAAAGAGAGAGATAAAGAGATAGAGAGAGGGACAGATAAGTTGGTTGAGTTATGCAATGGACACGTGAGCTGCCTCAGCACTGTCTACACGTGAGTCAAGCGCACAGAGAAAGGCAGAGTCTGGCAGGCAAATAGACAGACAGACAAAGAGACAGTCGGAGAATAATGCGCTGGGTAATTTGTCATGCAGTTGACAGGCGGAAAGTGGCGTCAGTTGCGCAACAACGTCAACGAAAACCAACAACCGACAGCCGACAACGACAACCACAATGCATCCATAGTTACCTGTATGAATAAATAGGAGGAGAGGAGCGCCAGGGTACGATATTGTCCACTGAAGCGATAGTGATACGCATAGAACGCAAAATGATATAGGTAGAAGAATCTGTAAGCAAACAAAAGTATTATTAATATAAGCAATAACAACAACAACTAGAACAAATAGAGCACAAACAACGCGGGGAGTCGACGTCGCCAAACCCTCGTCAAGAAATACGTATACGTATGTTTACAGTTCACATAAGTTATGTGTCTCTGGACATGATGGGCATTCAATAGATTTCTATTAAACATTGCTAAAATAAAAAGCAACAAATTATTGTTTTCTATTTTTATTACAGTCTTTTTCTTTCTATTTTTTTCAAACCTCCTCTCTGCTGTCGGCTGTCTCTTCCCTACATCGCTGTGCAAATGCCAACTAAGCTGTAAAGAAATGGGTCAGACAGCCATACAACAGGACAGGGGGACAGCCATGACATAAGTAACGCCTTCGACAGACAACAGGCACAACAATAACACTTATGGCAATTGCTTAGCTAACTGATAGTCTGGAAAATACCCTCACTCTAACTACATCTATCTTATGTTAAAGAAAAAATTAACTTCTAGAAGTTTCCTAGTCTCTTCTCCCACTGTTTCTCCCTACAGTTAACATCGCGATTACTATACAACAAATTATCTTTTCTAATTGAAAGTATGTAAAAAGCTATAATTTACAGTTGGTAATTCTTCACTTGACAAAACGAAACTTTTGAGAAGTTCTTGTCTAGGAGCTACTTTCATCGCTTCTCATTTCATTATGCATCTTTTCAGTCCCCAAGATTCGATTTGCATACTTAAAAGGGAGAAGTTCTGCAGTGTTTACTTCTTTCCACTCTTCTCGCTTCAACTGAAAACGTGGCCACTTAGTAAGGTTCTAATCAACTTACCACATGAACGACTCATTATTCCGCCGGATACTGAGTATATAAATAACAACAATAATCGCCAACAATGGCGAGGACACTCAAGAGGATTTAATAATATAAATAATTGCTAGCGCTTAGTTGAATTGTTGTGCAAGCCAAATACAACAAATAATAAACACGATGAGCGACAAGAGGCATCGGTGTCGACGTCGACGTTGGCGTTTCTGATGGCGACGCTGGACTTATTGATAAGAAGCTGGTGCAGCAAGGTGCAGAGGCAGGAGCTGGACAAATGGCATAACCATAACCACCATAACCAGAGACCGAGACAGAGAAAAAGAGAAGAGAGAGAAACAGGAAGAGTGTCCAACGGAATTCAACTTTAATTTATTTTTACAATGCCCCTGGACGTTGTTGCGTGGGTGTGGGACTCAATGGATATGGGCATGGCCATGATTGAGTTATGTTATTGAATTTAATTTGAGTTGATTGTGCACACACACTCGCACACACAGACACCCACACACGCACACACACACACACGCACTCAACAACATGAAATCGAACATCACAATCGACAGCGACAAATGAAGACACACGACACTTATTTGGTTGGTAATCCTTTCCAGTGGATAGGCAAAGAGAAGATGAGGGGAACAGAAGGCAGGAGGTAGCATTATGGACACATCGTGCCACAACGCTTTGCAGCAATTTCCGCGGACCTCTTCACCTCCCTTCCTTCCTGCCTCTGGCGCCTAGTTGAATGGAGACAGTGAAAGCAAACGACACGTAGACAACACTTATCGCTTGTTCGTTTCCGTTTCATTCGTTTTCCTAATGTAGCGTAGCGTTGACAAGCGCCAAGCGGGCGGAACAACCTCGTGCCTCCCCTGCCCCAGCAGCAGTTTCCATCTCTGTCTTCATTCCATCACCATCTCCATCTCCATCACCGACACCATCGTCGTAGTCGTAGTCGTAGTCGGCGGCGTGTCGCAACGGATGTGCTCCAAGGAAGTGCTATTGGCATTCATATCCTTCGACCGAACGGAAATGAGGGCAAATGATGTTGCATCAACGGCAGACAAAGCGACGAAGTGAGACAGAAGGCAACAACATCAGTTGGCCGGGAAATATACTGTCAACACAACTGTTGCATGTGTGTATGGGAAGTTGGGGCTTGTGGACGCTGCTATCGGCAGCGTTGCATGGTTAAATAAGCAACCCCCAATTCAAACAACACGCAGACAGCTTTGCTTGAAGGTGCGCCTCAGCAGGTAATGATGGCGACAAGAGGGATAGAGATATGGATGGGGATAGGGATAGGAACAGGAATACTGTGTGTGTGGCACGTTGATCCGATCAGCGTCACAAGTGTTTATTTGTTGTGGACAAACAGAAGAAGACGAAAACGAACAGCAAGACGAAGGAAGTAGTTGCAGATGAAGGGTGCAGCTGTTGCAAGGTACACGAATAATGGTTAAAGTGCCCAATGAGCTAGCAAACACTTGAGACATGGCAAATCTACAGCACCTACATACATACAGACACAAGCACAGACTCAGCATTAGCATATTGGTTAAACCGATTGAACGGAATGCGTGTGTATAAGTAGAGTGCTTGTTGCATTAATCCAAGCAATTTGGCTAAAGTGCAGCGATAAATGCTGCCACCTGTTGCTGCATATCTTCATTTCGCAATATCACAAGACGACTTGAATCGTCGTCCTAATCAAGAATATGAGTATATACCTTGTGGCAACAAAATTGTAAAAAGTTTCAGGTTAAACAAAAGTGCTGCCTACTTTTTTGGTTGAGAATGCTCTTTTACTGCTTCACTTACTGTTGGGAGTTTGAAGGAGCTTTAGAAGAAGATCAAGTTAAATGTTAAATATGTTGACTACTTTTAAATGCAGACCACCTTCACGCAAGTGTATGTTACGTGTGTGAAAAATCAAAAATAAAGTATAGTACTTAAATATGAATTAAGTAAATAAATAAAAAGACCATCTCTAAGTGAATAGGTTTGGGGCCGATTTCTCATCACGACTTTACCCTTAACGACTTGATAAATGTGTCATTTAGAGAAATTTGTTTTTCTTGTCATAAATAAATTATTAACTAGACGGAAATTCAACAAACCGGCATTGATTTATATTCCTAGCTCACAAGAAAGATCACGTTCTTTACACAAAATTAACAATTTCAAATTTTGCGCCAAAACTTTTATTGCTAATCCTAGCAACCTTTGCCCGTTTCAGGGCACGGAGATGCCAACTTATTACAAACTTTAAATAATATTCATTAACGGCAACGAGAATACGAAAAATACTAAATCCTATATATCTGGTAAAGTAATATTTACATATATAATATAAAGTAGGCCTTAACGAGAAGATGAGAAATCGGCTCTTAGTGAATTTAATTTAACTGTAATGTATGTTATATTGTTACTATTTTAGTACACTAATATCATTTTTAATATTATTTAATTTTTAACATTATTTACTACTTTTTACATTAAAGGAAAATAAAACATAATAAAATCTCTAGAGTGACAACAGATGATTCGTTTTAAGTTTGTTCTCGAGCAAAAGATATCACAAAAGGCTATCAGATGAGTCTTTTGCGAGCTATCACGTTTGAACTTTTCGCACGGCTTTAATAAATTTCAATTGAATTTATAATTTTGTACAGTATAGTAAGTATAGTACATAAATCCCACTTTCGCGGAAATAGGTCGATATGATCAAGCTTTTTATGATTTCTACCTATGAAAATAAAGTTGTACCAAGAAATACAAATGTTTCCGATGTACATACAGCTAAGCACATACATATGTTAACATACATATCAGACGAAACGAAAAGGCTTTGCAAATAGATACAAATATGTGAAGCACAATCAGAATATCAATTAACACTCACAGATGCATATCACAAACAAACATAAATTCAAAAGAATAAAAATTGTTGTAAAACGTGACAAATGTTAACTTTTTTTTATAAATTTCTGATTCACTTAATTGAAAAACAATAAAATCGGAATTACTATTGCATGCAATTCGATTTTTGGGTCTGTGAGTATGTGTCTCCATTGATAAATGCGTGTAAACGACCCATTTTCATGCATAAATTGAAGGAGTTAGTGTTGGATAGAAGAGCACGTTGCGCATACGCCACGTTAACAAACAAACAACGAAATAAACAAACAATCAAAAAACAAGCAAGAAAAGAAGCAAAGAAATACTACAGCAACAGCAACAGCAACAGCCACAACGACAACAACAAAAAAGCAAACAAACAGACAAGCAGCTACTATATGCGTATAACAATGAAGCGATTTTGCCTCGTTATGAACACTCATCAACTGCACCTTTGAACAACAAGCGTGTACACACACACAAACACACTCACATTGAGAAGGGCCAAAAGATATGCCGCCCAGGAGGCCAGGCCACTTCAGGCATTGGCATTGGGATTGGGTTCGAGGCGTTGGCTCGCGGACAAAAGTTATGGCAGCAAAACAAACTTGACGCAATTATACTTTGCGTAACATGATCTCAATCAACACGAAAAACAGCAAACAACAAACAGCAACAGCAACAGCAAAAGGACGAACAGGATGAAGAGTAACGGTAAGGGGTTAGAAAAGTGGAAAAGGGGAAAGAAATGCGCGCTGCCACGGTTGCCAATGACTTGAGCATTGACGCTGATGTCGAGGCTAAACCGCCACCTTTGAGTGCCAACTAGGAGCAAGTGACGGCGACCCAAAGAGTCCAAGGAGGCAACAATAACAAGCATATTTAGAAATCTATATATACATAATATACATATAAACATATAAACATGATTGTGTGTATTCAAGAGGTTTGTTTGGTAAGTTCGTAACTTTTGGTTTCACCCATGCAGTAAACTCAAATTTTACTCAACAGGAAATTTTTAACAATCAAAAATGTCTAATTTTTATATTTATTCCTGATTGCTTTTTCCGAACGGCGAATATCGATTTCTTACACACTTTTAGGTACTTTAAAAGAAACATATTTTTTGGTTGTTATTCAAAAGCACCATGGACTCATCAAACAGCCCTCGTAATATACTTATTTGTAAGTAGGTACGCATAACAAGCGTGTAAACAACAGAAAAGCAAAAGGCGCAGCAACAGCAGGAGCCAAAAGATTATGCTGGCCGCGAAGGAGGCGAGGGAAGTGACAGCTACTTGAAACACACGACAGCGACTGTTACATTTTGCCCATGGTATCGAATCCGAACCTGAACCCGAACCCGAACTTGAACCCGCAACCTAAAACTCCAACCCCTTTTGGCCTGATAAAATTTACTCTTTGAAGCCGCCGTCGCCGCCAATGCCACGCAATTCCCTTTTGTCTGTCCGTCCGCCTCTGCGTCTGTCCGTCTAACTGTCTTTCCGTCCGTCGAGGACAAAGCGACAGCGACAAACAATCTGCGCAAGACTCTAGTGGCATACGTAGCCGGCAGTCATGTTGTCGAGGCATGGTCCTATTCCTGATTCTGACTCTGATTCTTGCTGCTGCTGCTGAGATTGGGATTGGTATTGGCTCTGGGCTTGTAGCTGGAGCTGGAGCTGGTAGCTGGAAGCTTGTAGCTTGTACATAGTAGCTTGAAACTTGGGCTGGCTTTTAACAGCATCTTTCTCTTCACTTTTGCAGCTCATTTAATACGTGTCGTCTGTCCCGAGCCGTGGCAACCAGATTTAAGCACAAAAGAAGCATTACGCGGCATAGAAAGCCACAGGGCGAAAGCAACGACAACAAGCCTTGGAGGAGGAGAAGGAGTGAGGATGAAAGGGAAGGTAACCAGGATGAAAGGGGTGCCAAATTATGTGCTGTATACATTTTGGCGCCTGCTCGTTAAACGGCGATTAACAGAGTTATTTTAAACGTGCCGCAAACGACTTTCTTTGATGCCACTTTAAAAGTCGCTGACGGTAGTCAATTAGCCAAATACCAAGACCATCTTACTTTCCTCCTCATTAGTCAATGCATGTGTTGGCATTGCAACTTGTTTATGCATAATCTGACGTCAGATTTAGGCTGGCTAATTTGTGCACATAGAGTTACTATGTGTTCTGTTCAACATGGAAAATTTAAGAGATTTAGTTGCTATTCGACTTGGCTTTAATGCTAACTTGAATGGCAACTAACCGCAAACAGGCAACCAAAATGGCAACACAGACAGGATGTAAGTTGGGGCGATAGGATTGCGTTTAAACTGAGAGAAAGAGAGAGAAGGGAAGAAGGCAGTATGTTCACCCATAACCCATAACCGCAGGAGCGATAGAAGCACAAGAAAAAGCAAGGGCAGCATTCATGCAGGAAAGCAGAGAAACTGGGAGAAAAACCCCTTCGATTGCTTTGGGCGGTCAATAACAGCAAAATTAAACCGTACCAAAGTACACAGACCACATACACACACACACACACACACACATATCTACCTACTTTATGTGTGTGTGTGTGTATGATACGCTTTGCCAATATGTTTTGACTTTTCACAAAATTAATTTTTACTTGTAGCCAAACAAGGGAAAATGGGGTAAAAACGAAGGCGGAACTAAATCTGCATATAGTTTGCCATTCTTTCCCTTTCTTCACTCTCCTCGCTTTTCATTTCCTTTATGAATGCATTTTCTAGTCACATAGCCAGGCACTATCCAGAACTTGCTCTTAATGCTCATTTCCTAGATAAACATTTGTCAAAACTTATCTTTGACAACGACAATATCAACACAAAATCCAAGTTCTGACTAATCTTTTATGACTGATCGATTTCATATATTTCCGATGAGCCAGTTTTCTATAGAATTCTCAAAGTCTGTCCCGGTTTCTCAATTGATTTTAAAGTATTTCATAAAATAATTTTTTTACTTTTTATTTATCCTAAGTATGTACAAATTATAGTTTTTTTTATATTTCAGAGTTAAATTTATTAGCTCAGTAATAATGGGACAATTAATTAGCTTAGTTAGGGAACTCAATTCGTAAAGTGTTGACAAATTGAAATTAAAACAGGTAAAGATAATGCACTTCCGAATGTAAACAGCCGGAACAGGGCTGGTAAATTTAGAAAATTTTGACTTTTCTGAATGAGTTATGAAATCTTAAGCGAAAGAGAAAAGACTGTGAGAGAGAAATGCTGATAGAGACATAGCTTAAAGATTGTGTACTTGGTAGGGAAAACCCTCAGATTAATCTTTCACAAAGGTGCCAATCCTATGGTGGTATTTTAGAACTGGATAGCTATAACACATAATTTTGTTTTATCCTTAGCAAACATTGAAATGCCCTGTCATGGTCTGCGGTGTGAGGGCTGCACTAAAGGTAGCATGCGACCGTGTCGATCAGCCCGTGTCTCAGACCCCGGGGCTGAAGACCATTTCAAAAAATATCCTAGTCGTGTACGGAGAGATCGGATACCTGCCACCCACCCATCTTGGCTGCGCGGCCGATGCTTATATACAAAACCAAGGGAGAAGATAGTCACCATGCCAGCCTACTCCTACGGCGTCACTTAAGATAGAAGGAACTTTTATAACACTTTCTGTCACTCTGGGGACCCAACAGAGAACTAAATATGCGGATTGGCCGTCTTCAGGTGTATATTTGTAAATAAAGGTGTGCAGGGCATCCTTTAGCGCCGAATCACGCTTCCCAAAACCAAACCACTAACGGAATGACTAAAGAAGGTCGAATGGCAAGAAGAGTGCTCCTTATTTTTACAGAAAGAGCACCGAGTTCTCAAGCGCTTTCAAAAAGTCAGCGCTTTTAGGAGACGCCAGGACTCTCAGCGAAGATGCCTAGAGTGTATTTAAGGAGGTCCTTTGCAAAGATTGCTAAGCATAGGTTTCTCATCGAGGTACCTCGAGCGTACCAGTGAAGGCAAAAGCCGGCTTATCCATAAGATGCGAGCAGCTTGAGGAAGAAACTGGCCCACTCCCAGTCTGTAAAGGTGTGGGTTGGTACCAAGGTAAATGAAAAGATGTGGAAGCATTAGTGGTAGAGGATTAAGGTGAACAAAATGCACGGCGAAACGAATCAGATGGTGATCATCCCTAACAAGGAATCACTCCCATCAATTGAGAGATAAGCTTTAGTTGGCGAACTGAACCGTACCACAATTCTTACACTGGCATGTCTAGTGGGTAGGCCCAAAACGGGAAAAAAAAAAATCTCCGTTGTGGTCATCGAGGCTTAGTTATCTCCACAAGAACTGTAGAAATAGTCTTAGTCAAGGCTGGACTGGATACTAATTAGTACTGGATAATGAGCTAGACTGGACCCTTAACACCTAATGGCCATGTATAGTCCATACGGCATTAGGCAGACCAATCCTACTCTGTGAAGGCAGACAATTACCAACAACTAAATAAAGTTTAAACGAAATCAGATATATATACTACATGACCTCTTAACTTCATAGTTATTCCTCCAAGAGAGGACTGAATAAACAATACTTCGGGTCATACCGAAGGATCCAAGTTAGACTTTGGTTAGGAGGGGGAGTTTACTACCAGTAGCTATACATCAATAATCCTTTAGGCTACCTCGTCACAACCAAGCTGTGCTAGCGACCAATGAAGCTCTTAATGTACTAAGAATTAGTCATGTCAATATTAGGCGGCTAACAAATCACTAGAAGTGTCGAAAAAATCCTCAGTTGTTGCGAATTGTTGTAAAGAGTATATCTCTATGCTCTTAACGAGTTGTACGCTTCTTCCACTTCAAAATCACTTTAAAAAGATATATAAAAAACAGTGTAGCTAACTTTGGCTTGCCAAGGTTTGAAAACCCTTTTAGACCCCTGTATAAGCCTTCTGATTTTATACAAAACTTATTAGTATGCGTAAGACAGTGAATATGTATATGCGTTACACGTTTCGTGTCAAAATTATAATACCCTCTGCAAGGGTATAACACAGCGGCTGATAAGTCAGTAGGATACCCACTAAAAATCTATTTTATTCATCAACAAAACTTCCTACAAGAGCGATACACTCATTCCATCGCCTCTCCAAGATTTGGGTACCTTTTTCAAAAAAAAAGATTTATCTTTGTACTCAAAACAGGCATTTTTTTAGTCGATCACGTGTTCATCTGAGCAAAATCTCTTCCCGGTCAGCTTTATTAAAAAGGTAAAAGTCACTTGGAGCCAAATCTGGTGAATATGGTAGGTGCTGAAGAAACGAAATTTTGCTGAGAAAGCAAACGCGGCAGCCGCTTTTAACAGAGTTTTCTCATGGACAAATATTCATGCAAATAAAGCCAATGAGTTCTTTTTTAATCTGTAACGAGTCAACTATCTTCTGTAATTCACTATAAGATTTTCCAAAACGATTTTTTTTTTTTATTATTTGGTGTTACTACCTTTTTTGGGCTGACAACAGGATCAGCACCACCGGTGGTCGTACGGCCACCTTTAAAGGCACCGAAAAACTTCATTACCATTTTTCTTAATGGAGCAGAGTCCAAATAGCACTTATCACGCCGAAATTTTGCTTGAGCGGTGCTGTTTCTAACAAAAAAAAAATTAAACATAGCGCAAGCTAATTTTGGCGAGCCAAAGTTTGAATACCCTTGCAGAGATTTTCATAAGCCGTCCGATTTTTACAAATTTGTTAGATGTTGATTTCGACCAGCAGCTACAGTGAAAACTCCCTTAGCGGACACCTCTAATAGGCGGACACCCCCTTGGGCGGACACTTTTCGGGGACGTTGGTTTTGGTGGAGTTTTCAGACCAATTTTGCCTCTATTGAGCGGACACTCTCTTGAGCGGACGCGGACACTAAAAGGACAAAAACGAACGAAAACCTCTTTTGGCGGGACACGAATTTCTTTAAAACGAGCTAGTTTTGTCATTAAAAATTAGAAGTGGGCGGAAACAATGATAATTCGGAATCCGAAGAAGATCCGGAAGAGCCTGACTATTATCCTGACCCAATAAATTCGAATGATAAGGTGATGACCACAATTAAGAAATTAAAAAAATGAGTTCAAAATGACTATAAATCGTTTGAATAAGTATAACATTTGGAAAGCCATTTGCAGTCCTGCGTATTAGAGAAGAAATTAAAGAACGCTCGACAAACCAAATAAATTATTTTTAAGACGCAGTAGTAAAAAAAATATTCCTAAGGCGGACACTCCCCTTGAGCGGACCAAATTGGGCGACCATAGTGTCCGCAGGTTCACTGTATATGATATAGTTGTCCGATTTATAACAAATTTGGTAAGGATGTATAAAGCTCTATGAAACACACAATCTGTGAGTTTGGTTGAGATATCTTAAGAAACAAAAAAGTTTTTCATACTAAATGTTGATTCCGAACCGATCATTCCTATGGCAGCTATATGATATAGTAATCCCATCCGGCCGGTTCCGACATATGTACTGCGTGCAGTAAAAAGACGGACCTGTACCAAGTTTCATTAAGATAGCTTCAAAACTGAGAGACTAGTTTGCATAGAAACAGACAGACAGGCGGACAGACGGACAGACAGATAGACGGACGGACGGACGGACAGACAGACATGGCTATATCGACTCAGCTCGTCGCCCTGGTCAAGAATATATATACTTTATGGGGTCTGTGAGGCCTTCTTCAATGCGTTACACATTTCGTGACAAAATTATAATACCGTCTGCAAGGGTATAAATATGGGTTTTGAGCTAGTGGCGCCCCCTATGTGTTATCAGACGGTGTGTTAAATAGGGTTGCCAGACACTGGCAAAGCACACCTCACGGCCAGTTAGCGCGAAAAAGCGACTTCTCCGCTGTATTCCGAGCTATAACAAATAATCGCTGGGTGATCTGAGTCCATGCTTTAAGGCTTAAGACACCATACAATGACTTCTGCAGAATTTTTAAAGACAAAGAATAAGAAAAGTCCACAAAAAACTCCCTGTACTTTCAAAAATACAAAGAGTTTATAAAGCTTGTCAGAAATAAATGTGCGTATTTGTAGAAGAAGGCGTGGCAGATTCTATATAATATGTAAATTTTTAATTATTATTAACAATCGAGTCGATATATGAACACCCGCATATTAACACGTAGACCTCATTTAAGATCTAACCTGGATCAGTCCTCAAAATTTCTTCTCGACCGGACAATAAACTTCAAAGTTATTTGGCAAACAACTTTAACAACACAGAGCCAGGCAAAAGAAAGCTGACTCTGCAATGTACAAATCTTGCGGGGTGTCCCAAGGCTCCCACAGTAGAGCTGGCTCCACTCCAGCCTTTATGGATTTTTTTGATTTGCGAAAGGGGGCAGGAAAACGTACACCCCAAGTTTTGTAACTGAAACCAACCTGATGCCAACAAGTTTTATATGTAGCAATTACGATCCGTAGAATTAATAGAGTTGAAAATGTGTAAAATGCATATTCAAAACAAACGTAATCTACCGATATCGGTTCAGGTTAGACGATATAAAGCAATATTAAAGATAAAAAATAAGGTTCGTAAGGTTCAGTTTAATACTGAGACTGACAAATTAAGACTGCTAAAAGACAAGAAACGTTTAGAGCAACAGAAGGCCAAATAATAAACAGCTTGACAGATGGAATATTAGGAAGAAGAAATGGTCCGAATTGCGAACAGAGTAGAGCGGGGCTAAAATTTAAGATGAACTGCGGCAATGAATGTTTAATGAATACAAATAGGACAAGGGGACAAGTGGACCCCAAACAGCTGTATTGACCATACCGTATTGATAGCCTTTTAATTCAGGCGCAAATTACGCAAAATCAACACCGAAAAAACAAGAAAGATAGAGAACAAGAGAGTTTGAGGAGGTGGGGGGAGTAGTGATTGATAAATGCCGGCACATGAATATCTAATGGCACTCATAAACGCAAAACTGGCGGCAATGGAACGAATAAACGGAATACTCGAGTGTCTTTTTGAATTATTGATGGGACCGTCTTGAATGTTTTGAAAAATGAAAAGTGATGCTGAGGGGAGATTAGGGTAAGTAGGGGGCAGATAGAAGGTAGACAGTTACCAAAATAATTTCTAGCTCTGCACCAGCTTCTCAATTATGCAAAGTGCGCGCAATAAACCGCAAAGTAGCCGCCAGTTACCAGCTTCGCCCCCTTGACCACCCTTTGCCTCCATTCACAGTGCAGGCTTTTCACTTGAAATATATAAAAGGGGAAAAAGCAGCAGTTGTTTTTCCTGCGGCCTGATTGAGTTTTGTTGTTGTGGCGTGCGTGGTCATTAATGTTTATAGAGGAGTGTGTTTCTTTTCGTTTTTTTTCGGTTTTGGCATGTTTTCAGATATATTCCCTTGCTATGCGAAGATATTACAAACAAGTTTATTTAAATGTTTGCTAATGGCGCGGCTCTGTTGGGAATGGGTCAGGGTATCGCTTGGGTTACGCTTGTTGACTTAAGTGATGAAATTCTGTGTTCCAAGGGGTGTTGGTGTTGGTCGATTTGCTTTGGCCCCGGGGGAGGCTTGCGCAAGCCAAGTTAATTTTCAAATAACAACCAAACGGAACGAAACGAAACAAAACGAAGAGCCGAACAACCGAACAAACAAAACGAATTGTTGGGAAAGAGTGTGAAGTACAACAACAAAACGAAATGAACTGTAATATGTTGGGGGTAGCTAAGGCAGCAGCCGGACAGCTGCCGGACAGTTGCATGGACATTGACGTAGAGCAAAGGATTGCAGTGCCAGCTCGACTTAATGTAATTGAATTTGTCATTTCTTTTTCTCTTTCTTTCAGCACAGACGATTGCACAGCAAGAAAAAACCTGCTGAAGATGGTAAATAGATTGCCAAATGTATGTTGCTCTGCTACCCACCTGAGCCAATGACGCTTCGTTATGCTTGTGTGACAACAGATGGCATCGAATTGATCGGCGATCCATACAATCAATATAATATAAAATGCAGTTGTGGTATCATTAAAGAACTCCGACATGATGGCCTCCATACCTGCCAAAGAATTTTTACATTTATGTTAAGTTCAATCTTTTCAAGCATTTTCAATCAGTTCAATTAGGGATATGCACACCTACTAGCGCCAATATGACCGTCAAAAGGGGTGCAATTGGAAATCGCGCCGACACATTGTACTCTAGCATTTGCAGCAAATCAACTGCAAAGAGAGAAAGACATTCTCTGACAATTTGTAACAAGTAATTGAAAAGCATAATTACCTATAAAAACAAAGATCTGATGATGCGAATACCGCAACAGCATTGACACCGAAAACGTCTGCAATTCAACATTCATAAGTTAATAAAAGCAAATCAAATAAGCAAAACAGAGTGAGTGGCATGTGACATACAAAGAGCAGCATCACTGAGAAGGCTGCTGGATAGCTGCTCCAGGCAGCCCACCACATGGAAACGAAGCGATAATGCTCGCCTGTGATAACATTGCGCAGATAACCCTTGTTCTCTTCCTTCTCGGCAATTGTGCGCACCGATGCCATCAGCAAATCATCGTAACTGTGAATTCAATACTAAGATAAGATGCAACACATAGCATAGACAGTAATCCCTTACCCCAGTAAACGTTTGAGCAAATAACGGGTTAATTTATCGCCAAAGCATACATCTGTATTGGGATCCAGCTGAACTGTCAGCACGGGTATGTTCAATCGCTTTCGTGTAGCTGAGGATAGACGAAGGTGTCCATATTCCAAGGAGTACTCAACAATATACTGCTCATCTGAAAAATAAGGTTAAAGCGAGTAGCAGCGAGTGCTCTTATTCTATCTATAGGCAAAACTAACCATCATCATCGTCGCTTTTTAGTGGTATAGCACTCGGATGTTCATAGTTATCCAGCAAATTGATGGCATCAAAGTAGAAATATAGTGTTTCATTGCTGTAGGCGCGATGAGGGCGTATGGGCACGCCCAGTTTGCGAAGTATCCCCTCGTAACGCTTGAGCCTATTGTGATTGTCTAGCGTTTGTGGACCCACATCATAGTGGCTGCAAAATAGATATAAATTGAGATAGAGCCAAGCAACAATGGTCAATTAATCCTTACTAAGTATGCTTGAGTGCCTGCACCACCTGCTGATCAGCCTTTATGCGCTGCCAAATAGCACGCTTTTCTGCCAGATGCGGTATAATTTCCACTCTAATGACACCCTCCCGTGGCCAGTTCTGCACTTGCTGCAGGCAGGTGCAAGGATTCTTAATGAAAGCCGTGTGCACATAGACCAACGTAAAGAAGAAAACCAAAGCCTTGGCAAGCAGTAGAAACTCAATGGCCAATTGCACCTGGCTGAAGTTAAGAGAATAAAAGACTTGCGTTAATAGGAGAATAACAGATTAATACAATAGATTGCTTCAAGTTGAATACATGCCGTGGAACCAGCTCTGCATAAGTGGCGGCTACTCGAAAGTAGATGGCATGAAATAAACGATCTCGCATATTCATCATGTTGTTCTACATACAAAAATAAAGATAAGCATTATATTATTAACATATGTATATATAGTTAGTTTGTGTGTGTGCGTTTCTTACCTGGCCAACACCACCCCCTCCTCCACCTGCTACTATACGATTGCGCCCGTTTATATTATTGATTGCATTGGCAACGGCTATTTCGGCCGCATTATCGGCTATACCTCCTGCATCGGCCATGGCTGAGCTCGATCAACAGCTCCAAGGTAGTATTTAATCAAGTTTTTAACAAATACTTCCGTATCTTTTGAGCCCGACTGTCTCTTCCGCAACGTCAACCTCCCTCCGTGTCTTAAAATTGTTGCCAACACTTAATGTTGTTTCTCTAAGGTGTCTGTTGTGGGTAGTGGACACCTTCACCTTTTCTTCAACAGTCTGCAGTTGTCAATTCTTTCCAAGATAATCCCAAATTAATAAAAATAATCAAATTGCAACAGAAAAACACAGTGGAACTTACCATTATTGTGAGTTGTTTGTTGTTGCTGCTGCAAGGCTGCCAACTCATTACAAATCAGTGTTGCAAATTCAGCCTTTTTCCCGTCAAATTTAGCTTTTTAGATCTTTTCGTGGGTTTCTTGTAAACTTTTTTTTAAGACGCCGAAATGTATGTCTAATTTTAATGGCGGCGCTAGCAACGGGATTCATCAAATCGCTTTAGTTTTAAAAGTAGACAACGTACAGTTTAGTGGTGGCGCTATTAATAAGAGCAGCTCCGAAAATTTTTCCGTATCTTAAGTTAACCAAATGATTTTTTTAAAACAAATCAATTAAATTATAAATTAGATAAACTCAATTCTGTTAACATATCTTTTGGCTTTGATGTCTAAATATCTGGGAAATTCCGGACAGGCTTAGAAAAGTCTAACAAAAATCCATTTTGGCGCCATCCCTTGTTTGCCAGCGCTGCTTTTATAGAACTTTAATTATTGTCGTGTAAACGCGAAATTTGTGTAAGCGAATTGGCGGCCAATTCGAAATAAAATTACTAATTTCCTCGATTTAACAAATAATTTAGGTACAAAAAATTAAGAAACCTCAAAAAAAAAAAAAGGTTAAGTAAATGACTGACGCGATAATTGGATATAAGAAGAATCTAAGATATCAACTTTATTATACTTCAACTAAATTTAAGTGCGATTTTATATACATAAATTTAATACGTTTTCCATAAAATCGAGACGGCTTTCTTGCTCCAAAAATCGGAACAACTCCGGTTAAGCTGAGATTTTAAAAATATTTTTTGTAGAACTTTCTCTAACTTTTTTTGGCACCGTTTAAAGAAACTAGGTCTAGTTAGAGGAGGAGGAGTTGCATCAATTTTTTGAGCGGCCGCGCCAGCTGCCGCAGCTTGTCTCTTTGCTTCCGTCTTTATTTTTTTTTAGGAGTCTTTTTTTTCCACGTGCTTGGCATCCTGTCTCCAATTTCTTGAAATTTTTCTTAGCGTCTTGCTATCTCTCTTCTTTGGCGTAGTGCGCCTTTGGCAGCAAATGTGCATGTTTATGCTTACAACAAATAAAATTAAGTCAGTCTAATCAAATACAAATTGATATACTTGTAACCTTTTTTACCTTAATGTGTTTGGTGGAAGTTGCTTGTAGCCTTTATATTGCCCCGCAACCGGTGGTGCGAGGGGCAGTACATACATTCAACAAGCACTCTACCGTTGATCTGCTGATGCACAATTTTAAAAATTCCACATCGAAAAATGTACGGTGTACTTAAATCCACCTCCTCCTCGGTATCAGATTCCTTGTGTTCTCGCTGATTGTTAAATTGCTCCATTTTTTATACAACTTTCACCTTTTCTCTTGCTTTTTGCTGCTGATCTTCTTCTTTTCTTCACCGAGCCAATTGAAAAACAACAGTTATTCAAAGGATCCATTAATCCCCCCACCACTTTCACTTAAGTTAGTTACAGTTACACTTGTAGTTCCCAAAGAGTGGCGCTTTGTAGTTCCCAATGTAACCAATTGGCGCTTTGTAGTTCCCAATGTTACCGGTGGCGGCGCTAACAACAACAATCGTCCACTCAAATTTGAGTCTAAAGTAAAATTTATTTTTAGCCAAGAAAACGATTTTTTTTCAACTAAATTTTAAAATTCGAAATTAGACAAAATTATTTCGCTTCTTTTAAAATACACCCCAATTTTTTATCTCCACTGGGGGCCAAGTTTCGTTCGTAGGCTTTTGCCAAGTGTGCGCTTTTCCTGAAAAGCTTAAAAAAATTCACAGCAAATTCATGTAAATTTTCAATCCGATCCGTTCGCACCACCGCTTTCGAGTGGAAAAATTTTTCGTCCATTCGTTTTTGAAATCCACTCGAAAGTGAAACTTGCAAATGACGTCACCTCTTGTCTGTTTGCGAAACGCCAGTGCGCCACCTATGGTTAAGTTTCAAAACTTCGCCATCTCATTGGAAATAAAATACAAAAAACTTCTGGAAAGAATTTACCAATTTCAGTTGCATTCGAAAAACGAAACGAAACGGAAATGAAACGAAATGTTTTAAGAATCATTTTTTATTTTTGTTTTCTGCAAACCAATGTACGAAATTAAAATATCTCAATGCATCGTTTTCATATGTTATAAATAAGCTACATTGAATGTCGTTTAATTTAGTTTTACATTGATTGGTGGTTGTGATTTCTTCATTCATTTTACGTTCGTTTTTCTCTATATAGTTTCTTTCATATATTTGTATTTATATTTACGCATAAGTACTTGGTATGTTTATATAGAGCTATGTACGTAGATGTTATTATTAAGCTACAAAATCATACTCATAAGATGAATACAAACGTTGTGTACTTGCATTAATTACTCTTTTACAATTCTTTTTCAACAGGCTAATTTAGTTTTTATTTAATTTCGTTATTATGATTTATGTTGTTAGCATTTAAAAATTTCGCTATGGGATTGTTTAATTGCTTATGTATGTATTTTGTTTCTCTTTATCTGGGTTTTTGTTCTGTTTTTAGCTAGTTGTTATTTTTGTATGCTGTGTGTGTAGTAGTATAAATTGTTAAAAATCGCTCACATATTTCAATTCTGGTTCAGCGCGTGTTGTGTTTGATGTGTGTAAGTGTAGTGTATGCTTACGTATGTTTTTTGTTGTTATCGTTTCGTTTCTTTGGTGTAATTCAGTTTATATAAAAGTTTACATAGGCAGGCGTGTGTAGTAAGTGTGTGTATGTGTGTGCTAACTTACAGACTAATACACTACACATTTATTAACTTACCATTTAATAAGTACGTTATACTCTTTTTTTGTATTTGTTGTTGTTTGTTTGTTTGTTCGTTTGTTGTTGTTGTTGTTCAATATAGTTTAAGAACTTCCAAGAAGTGTCAATAAGTACAGAATGTACAGTTATAGTTTCTTAAGGTACAGCAATGCGAAAACGAAAGTATTGCCAATATGCATGTGTATAAGAGTGTACAGTTTTGTCTAGCTTTGTGTGTTTGTGTGTGTGTCTTACAAAAAGTCTGGCAGCTCTGCACATAAAGCGTAACGTTCACTTAAATCAAGCGTTAAAAATGGACATAAAACATGTGCACACTCCTCTCTTTTCACAATTTCTACATTTCTTCATAGATAATTCTCCGCAAAGTTTTTGTTTCTTTTTTTTTTTGTCTGTTTATCTTGTTTTTATAAATCTTTGCTAAAGTTATATATAAACTATTCCATTCTGAAGTATTGACAGTCACAGGCTATGTGAAGCATGCCTTTTGGTATTTTTTTATTTTCTTCAAATATATATTTATATACACATTTGTATATATATTTTTGTATATAATCAATATGTTCTTGTAAGCACTATAAATTATGTAGTATGTGTTTCGTTTATGCACTAGATTTACTTAGGTTTCATTTCATCTCTCTTGGCGTAAAAAAATTCCCTCCATTCTCTCTCGGTTTCAATTGATATTTAAAAGCGTCTTTGTACAAACACAAACGAAAAGGACATTTGTAAACATTTATAAGTGAAAACATAACATTTAAACTATTTAATATCAAAAGTCTTGAGGTGTAAGTGCAGCGTTTCATAGTAAGCCGGTTTCCACATTGTGCGCAGTACCCAACGTGTTCGGATCAAAATTGAGTTTACCTCCAGCCAAAACTATCTCTGATATGCATCCGACGATACCGCTGGAATAACGTTGGTGCGTAAAATATGTCACATCTGGCATGCCACCTATAAAGAACAAAATATATATTAAGTTCAAGTTATGTATACATAATATATTGAGATCGTCAGATCCACATACCAACATAGAGCCCGGTATCGGTATTCAGTTGACGCAGCTTGCCAGGTGCACGTATCGTCAAGGTCTTGCGTCCATCCACCTCCAGATAGCCTTCCTGGGAGTTTCTGCAATGTGAAATGGAATATGTAAGTATATACAGAACTGACTACTGCTATAATCAATTGTTATAAGTCAATAAGTTACTGGCGAAATACTTCCGTGTCAGTTTTCTGGTACAACAAGGTAGCCACCTTGGCCGCTTATCCTTTAATCTATTTATTTATGATTTACCCTAGGTCTTAGGCAAATGTCGTATGCAGATGATGGGAAACTTATGTTATCATATAAAATGTTTAATAACTATAAGGTACTGCAAGATGATTTGAATTCCATGCATCTTTTGTGCGTACCTACGACTTTTAACAGTGTTTCTCTTTATTTAGCTACTTATTCGATTAAAAATGTCCGTCTGCATCATACATATATCGACAGTAGAAGACCTTGGTCTCCTTTTCGAAAATTATTTAATTTTCACTCTGTTCTTTACTACAACAAAAAGGGCTAGGGATAGGGCTAAGGCTACTCTTGGGTTTATAAAGAACTGATTAAATCAATTTAATGATCCCAATGTCACAAAACTATTATATATGGTTAATGTGTCGGGAATCCCCAGCACAAACATTATCGATATCTAACTGAATCTGTTCAGAACCAATCTCAAATCTTTGCTCTCCATGTCTTAAACTGAAACCCGAATCTTTGTTTGCAACCTTACCATAGGCTTCTGCTCCTCAATCTTCCATCCCTTACTCACCGAAGAACATTTCCTGGAGCTATTTTTCTCCATTAGTTAAACATTGGTTATGTTATTTGGGGCAACTAAAAACTTCTTCTTATTATTTTTGCCTACATACAATACTATGCACCAACTTTTTGAATATCTTTAATGTTTATTATCTGAGCGAGATAAAATCTTTACGGGGAATTAGTACCAACCCCAATATCTCCAGCTTTATACATAATTGACGGAGTAAATTTTTTTTTGCGACTTTTGGGCGAAGAGGTTGTGTCATCCAAGAAACAAAAAAATGCAGTAAGCTACAGTGGAGCAAGCTCGACAGTAGGAGACCCAGTACTTTTTGAGTGCAAAGCGTTTACTACATTGTTCTTAAATGTTGCGTTCCATGCAATAGATGGCGCCACTACGAAATAAGTTAACACAGAGGTCGCTAGCGTCTCTTCTTCTTCATTTTGCCCGTAACATTGTTAGTTGAATAACTTCCGCGTTTATCATCCGATTGGAATGAAATTTTCTGGACAGGTTTGGACCATAGTGCATACTATATGTACCAAAAATCAAGGCGCTAGCTTTAAAGGTTCTCTTGTAATTCGTCTTTAAAATTTTGTTTTTCAATTTCTAGGGGCGGAGGGGGCGTGGCAAATATCTAAAACAAACTTGATCAATGCAAGATATAGATGAACCTACATGCCAAATTTGGTGTCTCTAGCTCTTATAGTCTCTGAGATCTAGGATCTCATAAAAGTGACAGACAGACAGACGGACAGACGGACAGACAGACGGACATGGCTATATCGACTCGGCTGTTGATGCTGATCAAGAATATATATACTTTATGGGGTCTGCCACGCCTCCTTCTGCCTGTTACGCACATTTGCACAAACGTAATAGACCCATTTGTACTTTTTTAAAGTACTGGGTCTAAAAAAGTCTGTCATCCTAACAGATGACACAAGATAACTTTAAAAAGAATTTTGCACAGCGTCTGGTAAAGGAGAGAAGAGAGGTTTCTGTTTGTATGTCAATTTCTTTTTTATAGAATAAGTATAGGGTCTCCCACAGTCGAGAATGCTCCATTGTAGCCTTTATACATTTTTTGGACCATACAAATAATTTGTGTCGATTCGGGTACTACACATTTAACAGGCAAAATTAGTTGAATAATATTATTAAAGAAACCTTAAGGTTTAATGTTACCTTATAGCCCTAACGCGATGCCAGAGTCCATCGCTGATCTTAGTGCCATTGAAGCGTATATCTAACTCGCCAGCGCCCAGATCGTATCGGAAATGCAAATACCTGTTGAGAATTAGAGAATTGAGATGATAAAATTAAAACTTTACTAATCTATCAGTTAATGAAATGTACCCCATCTCAATTCCCAGCGACAAGTAATCATCGTGTTCCTCTGTTGTGCCCTGTCTGCCTGTCCATAATATAATACCGTTATCCGAGTGCGTCTTGATGCGCAAATTCAGATCAATGTTATAGCTAATGACTTGGCTCATAGTCTCCGCATCGTTGTAATGGAAATAGCTGTCGGTGCCGGCGAAGCAGGCGCCAAAATTCTTCCGCACACTCTGGACCTGCGACTGATGCTCCGCGGACAAGTCGAACTTCTTCAACAGACTCCAATCGGTGTGGGTTTGTGGTGTACTAGGAGCTGCTACCGCTGGCATACCTGGCTCAGATTCCGATTTGAGCATTGGCGTTAACAGCTCATCATCGCTGTAATCCTCGCTATACTGCGCCTCAGTAGCTACAGGCCATGTCTGTTCTTGATCCTCGTTGGGCGTGTGCGCGTTTGTATGTGTGTTAGACATGATGCGCTTCATGTCCTGAGCGAGCTGCTTGCGTTGATAATCCTCGGTGCCGTCGGAGGCATCAAAGAGCGACTCATCAAACACAAAACCACTCGCATCTGCATCTGTATCTGAATTTGAGTTTGAATTGGAATTCACATTGTCAACGTTATCATCCCTATTAGCTGAGCCTAGGCTGGAAACCTGAGCCTTACCGATTTGACTGGCTGCCATGGCATCCGTATACTCCTGCTGTTGCAGACTGGCCACCCAATCATTGTTATCATCAAAAGTGAGGATATCGCTGTCAGGATTTGTCTGGAAACTTTCATAGTGGGTAGGCAAACGACTTAGTTTGTGTGTAAAAGCATTCGGTTTCTGGTGATGCTCATGCTTGCTAATGTGCTGCTTTCCTTGTCTTAGGAATATCGACTGTTTCTCCAACTTTCCCTTTGCCCCTTCCTCTGTCTCTGCCCTCTGCCTCTCTGCAATTGCGGCACTTTGTGCAGCATTTTGCATGCCTGCATTTTCGTGCACAAAGCGGAAAATGATATCATCTTCGATTTCCTCATTGCTAGGCGCACCAGAGTCTCCTGCTGTTAATGTTGTGGTAGTGGTGGGTCTGGCAGTTGTCGTTGTTGTTGTTGTGCTTGTGGTTGTGGTTATGGTAGACGTTGTGGGCGTTGTCGGTGTACCAAGTGTGGTTTTATGCTTGTGCAAATTCTTGCGCTTTGTGGCAATTTTATTGTGCGTCCACAATTTCTTAGCGGGCGGCAATGAAGATGATGTCGAGTCAACTCCTTTGTATTGTTTGCCTTCAAGTGGTTTGCCATTGTGTGTTTTGTGTAGCGATAGCTCTGGCAGCTGCTCGGGTGGCACTTCAGCTGCCTTGTTGCAACGCTCGTTGTAGATGCTGCAACGGCACTCGTAGCTCTCCATTTGTGGCACGCACTCGGCAAGCGGACCACATGGACGAGCGACACAGGCGTGTGGGCAGTTGCCAATGTTACTGCCACCCAATGCCTCAGCCACAATGCCTAGCGAATGGCCATTGATATCAATCTAAGGTAAGAATTACAATAGTCGGGTTAGTTGGAGTTCCACTACAGAACGAGAAAGAGAGAGTCATGAACTTACCCGCTGAATGCAGCCTACAAAGAAGGACTTGTACTTGAGGTCCAACGGCAGGTGGTCCACATGATTGACGCCGCCCACAAACAGATTCTGTGCCAACGACAGATGCCAGAAGCCATTCGAGGATATGGTCATGACCTCCTGATGCTGATCAATCTATAGAACACAGACAAAACACAAAGGGTCATCATACTAGTAAGTTCAAAGCTAGTTTATGGGTTACCTTGAGCACGGCCAAGCGAGCTGTCCGGGAGATCTTGATGGTATGCCATTGGCCCAAGCTTAGCGAGTATTCACTCCTGTTTGGTTACAGGGAAAAGTTTAGCGTGAGTGAATAATGAAGTTAGCTGTGAGATCAGAGTTGGACTTACCGCACCACAGCTGGACCGCTGCCGAGATCAAAAGCAAACTCAACGTATCCATCGAGCAAATAGAGTGCGATAAAGTCGCCCCGATGTTCCGGTCCGGAGTAAAGTATCAGGCCATCCGACTGTTCCGGCTTCAGTATGACCTTCAGCTCCAGCCAGATGAGAGCACTGTCACCCAGCGGCGCATAGCGCAGAAACGAGGATCCATTGAAAGCGGGAACCTACATCCACAAACATATAATTAATAACTTTGAAATGATACAAGGCTTTTAACTCGTGCTTACCTGAAGATCCATGCGAATCTCGCACAGATCACCCACAAAACCAATGGGACAAAGACAAACGGCACCCTGATCCGAGGGCAAACACTTGCCACCATGCTGGCAAGGATAATGCACACACTTATCCGTCGAGCAATCCTCTAAAAAAAAACACTCATTTTATAAATACTGCAGCAAAAGTTAAGATCATCAAGACTTACGTATGTCGAAGCCATTGATGACATCGCCCAACGGATGCTCCGTAAATTTGTAGTCATGCTCGTTTGCCACAAAACGACGGATGCAACCGGCAAAACCTTCAGCTAAAGGCAGACGCTTGGCTAGGCCGGTAATATTCCCAATACCGCCTAGGAAAACCGGTTCCCGAAACGTTATCCGTGAGAACAGGCCCTGCAATTAACGAAATTTATGTATATAATTTAAAAATACTTAATCATTGACTCACATTTGATCTGCCTTGGACTTTGGTACCATGATTGAGCACCATCCAGGCATCCCAACGATGGCGGTAGATAATAACCGAATTCCATTCATTCAGCATGATCGTTTCCCTGGAACGCACACTGCCTACACCGGACCCACAGTCGAACCAGAATTCCACGAAGCCTTTGTTGAGCAACAGAGCCATAAAATCACCTGTCAAATCATCACGTTCCCCGCTTAGCAATATGATGCCATCAAAAGATTCTGGACGGAATTCGAGCCGTAGCTGGACATGCTTATAGGCGCCATGCAACGCCGCAAATGCCAGCCACGAGCGTTTCGCAAAGCGTGGCACATGTGCTGTAATATCTTAAAAAAAACACTAATCATAAGCAACTGCAAATATATATAAAGATCAAAGGATGTTAAATACCTTCTATGCAACCATTGCCCGTCTTGCCAAAGGGGCACAAACAACGGCCAACAGACGAAGTTGCCTCTAGAGAGCATATTCCCTCGGTGCCGCAGTCGAGACTACAAAGTAAGCTGGCAAGGAAGGAAAACATAAGCGAACTTCAGGATTGACAGCATATACATTTTTTTATCTGTTATTTGTAAATTCTAAAAGTTTCAATGAAGCCAGCGTAATGCAACTCTTTAACCTATAGCGCAAATGTTTTTAGACCCTGTCCTTTAAAAAATTACCGAGGGGTCTATTAAGGTTGTTCAACAAAAATGTGCATAACAGGCAGAACGAGGCGTGGCAGACCCTATAAAGTATATATATTCTTGATCAGCATCAAACTCTTAGTCGATATAGCCATGTCCGTCTGTCTATCTGTCCGATTTTAGAGTTCCTAGATCTCAGAGACTATAAGAGCTAGAGACACCTAATTTGGCATGTAGGTTTATCTATATCTTGCATTGATCAAGTTTGTTTTAGATATTTGCCACGCCCCCTCCGCCCCTAGAAATTTAAAAACAAAATTTTAAAGACGAATTACAAGAAAACCTTTAAAGCTAGCGCCTTGATTTTTGGTACATATAGTATGCACTATGGTCCAAACCTGTCCAGAAAATTTCATTCCAATCGGATGATAAACGCGGAAGTTATTCAACTAACAATGTTACGGGCAAAATGAAGAAGAAGAGACGCTAGCGACCTCTATGTCTTCGTAGTGGCGCCATCTATTGAATGGTACGCAACATTAAAAAAGTACAGGGTCTCCTACTGTCGAACTTGCTCCACTGTAGCTTGCTATGGAGAATGGTAGAGAATTTCGATAGAGCTCTAAGCTTACTTTAAACTTCCTGTTGGTGCAAAATAAATTAATAGAACATTTGCTTCTCTGTTCTAAATGAGGCAACATTTACACTGGGCAACACACAAATTGTATTCTTTGCCAAAAACTACATATCTAGATTATATTTCCAGGTCTCTATCGATTTTAATAAATTGTATTTGAAGCGACTCCCAATAAATGCCAATATATAAATAAAGTGTTAAAGTTAACAAGTGTTTGTTGATTTTTTTTGTGAATCAATCAGGGGTGCCACAGAAATCTCAGAGATTTTGACTCAAAGCTGCTTTTCAAACCTCTCAAGCTAAACCGTAGGTGACATAGAAAACTCAGAGATTTCATTTTTCGGACACATTTTCGGAGTAACAGAACTCGGCAGCCATGAACTTAATTTCAATTTTCCAAAAATTCGAAATTTTTGGTATATTTTTAACAATTAATAATTTTATTCAAAATGCCTTTGTGTCTTTTTAATAATCTCAGAGTTTTATAAAATCGTTCTACAATTGTTTCGAGAAATGAGATTTGATTTTTATGTCACCTAAAACCAGCTTGATGAGGCTTTTTGATTTACATATTTAAATAAAAAATGATTTGTGAATGAATATTTGTATCCATATTAGCTCTAAGTAAATGTAAAGCTCTGAAATTCTGCAGTATGGCTTAAAATTTGTTTTTTCTTTTAAAATTAGGGCTTTGAAAAAGATTACGAAAAAAAGTATCGCATAAAATCTAATGTATATCGATACGCACCTGCTTAGTGTTGTTCCCGGTGTTGTTTTTTCTGATATAATGTTGCTATTGGCAACACTTTTATTGATATGCATTGCGACTTTGTTATTGTTCTTGTTGTTTTTGTTTTTGTTTTTGTTGTTGTTGTTGCTGTTGGTGTTATAGTTGTTGCTAGTCAATTGATATGTATGCGAATTGCTGTTGCTGTTACTGTTACGTCTTAAGTTTATTTGATTATTATTGACATCGTCATAGATGGACATGTCCGATTTATAGCTATAATACTCATCCACATCCGCATCCGCATCCCCAACTCCATCCACCATCTCCCTGTCATCCCCATAATCCACAACATTGTGCTGAACTCCTTTGCTTGTGCTTGTTGCAGTTGTTGTCACCGATGTTGTTGATGTGGTGGTAGTGGGACGTGGAGTGCTAGTTGTGGTGCCAGCTGTGGATGCCACCTTAAAGTCAGATGCATCCAGTTCTTGATTCTCGTTCTCTGTATTGAAGCTTATGCTCTCGGCTGATATGTAATAATCGTTTGAATTGACTTTTTGTTGCTGCTGCTGTTGCATTCCATCCAAATTGTCATCGTTGTAATCGTAACTATCGCTATTGGTATCCGCATCCAAATCCGCAGAAGATTCGGATTCGGAATCGGAATCAGCCGAATCTTGAGTAAAGTCACCGCCTGCTCCCGATGTAGCTACCCCAGCTGCAAAGCGACTTTTTCCCATTTCCGACCTATCATTAGCCAACTTCGCGCTAAAGGAAGCTCCCTTCTGATAGAGAACATCCTCATCCGATTTACCATGTGCATCGGCGCCGCTGTTTGTCGTATTTATGACTGCAAGACATAAGAAACATATTACACTTACGTATTCACAAATGATATAAAGGATTAAATTGCAATTATGAGGACGCACCTTGACAGCTGTAACCATTCTTGTTCAGCTCATAGCCCTCGATGCAATCGCACTCGTACATGCCATCATGGATCTCATAGCAAAGCTGCTCACAGGGACTCGTGTGCCCGCAGTGACCTGGCAATGTTATTTGGATGGACAATAAAAGCAATTTAAGCATGTGTCTGTGTGTATGCCAAATGTACATTTAAATTTCAAGTTAAGTTAATAATTTGAGGGGGCCATGTGCGTGCTATTGGCCATATGTTTTCTTTCTGTCTTCTGTCTGGGTGTGACCGACGTGTCCGCAATAAATTCTAATGAGCTTTACCAACTTGGAGCCAGAGTCATGTCGGTAATTTACTGCTAGGCATTTGCCACATTTCCAAACCAGCCAAAGGCAGGGACAGCAACACACACACACAAACGCATTTCGACCAATGAATGCGTCCGTTTTGACCGTTTGTCTATTTGTGCTTTGGCATCGGTCCAAAACTAAACGCCACCTACAACTGTTGAGCCTCTCTACGCATATACAGATGCTTTTGCAGGCTTGCTGCATTCACCTACCATTTTCAATAAATATCTCTGCCTGTCCGCAATTTCATTGCAAATGTACACTCCTAAAAGCAAGCTTCGGAATTTTACTCAGCAGAAAAGCATTTGCCCAATCAAAGCAAAGTCAAACGCATTTCGAGGCTCTTTGTGGCGTTCTTTCTAGCGGTTCCTATTTGATATATGCCTATTCAACAAACCTCTTAACATTTATAACTCCGCATGGTATTCCTAATGCATTATTGTAGCGAGTAGCGACGAAGCAGTAGCGAATACTTCTATTCTGTGGTTCCTTTTAAAACATGCTTTATCAACAAATCACTTGACATCAATAATTACAAATAATGTGCCGGATGCATCAGTGTTGCGAGTGACGAGAAACCACTAAAGAGAAGCAAATACTTTATTCTGGCGATTCCATTTGAAATATGCTTCATCAACAAATCACTTGACACCAATAGCTACAAATAATGTGCCTGCTGCATCATTTAGCTAATGACGAGAGAAGTATATAGTGCAACGAATAAAGTGGAGCGAGTATTTGTGATTTTTGCCTCATTGTGAATTTATTCTTCATCAGCATTAAAAGATTCATTGAGTACAATTTTGTCATTTGGGCCGAATGACGAATTAGGCTTGTACAAATTCCCATAAGGCCCAATCGTTCGTTATTAACCATTATTGTATTTTATAAACACAAGAAACAATTTTTGTTTACCCAAAACAACGCTTGTTTACAAAACGGACATCTGATTTATTTTGGTCGAATGACAACTCTCCGAAAACCGTTTTTTTAATTGACGGGGAAAGGCAAAATCATACAAAATCGAATGACACCGAGTAACGAGAATGACAGTTGCTCGCGAAAAGCGGGCATAAGACTATCCTGATCGGACAAGTGTATGGCTGTCTGTATTTTCGAAAACATGAACACCTGCATCGCAGAGTTTATAGGAGCTAGAGATATCAAAAATGCTATGTAGGTTCCTTTATATCTGACCAGCTCAAGTGTGTTTTAGAATTTTGCCAAGCCCTGTTTTATACAGCGTCAATCAAAAGATAAAAAAAGAGCCGCTACACATAAAAATGCTTGCGGTAAGTTCGCTCTTGACCATTATTGGCCTTGCACCACTACTTGTTTTTTACCACTTTATCCTCCTATATGTACAGGGTATCCTGCTGTCGAGCTTGCTCCACTATAGCTTTGTGAATCTTTTTTGTTCCGTGTTACGGTAAATAATTAGTTTAATGACAATTGAAAGTACTTCGCAATTTAACTCATTTTAAAACCTAAAAATATTAAGGTTTGAAAAGCGTACGAATGTACCCTTTGTGAGGCGGGACTTGCCCATAAATGTACATAAGGAGGTCTGTCATGCCTGAAAACCGAATACACCCTTTAAACTTTTTAAGTACAGGGTGTATAAGTTCGATTTTTTTTATTTTTATATCACAAGCTAAGCGAATGACAAGTAAATCGAACCTTTACATCAACATATAACTTGACGTCAATAACTCCAAACAAGCATAAGCGCAAATATAGCGAGTGACGAGTAGAAAGTAGCGATTTTGCGTAAAAGTTAACGAATATTCAGTATGAAGTACTTGATATTTGTCGAACACTTACATCATGCAGGAAACAACTACATCTACATTTCGCTTTATTGTAGTAAGTAGAACACGCAACTACACTCTTAAAGACCCACCATACACACATACATTCACCAAATGCCAGTTTGTATATGTGTGTGTGTGGTTGTTACTTGATTAAGCAACTATGTGCTGCCGATTAAAGTGCACTGGACACTCGTCCACACATGTGCGCGTGTCTGTGGCCCACTCTTTGGGCCACCGTTAGCCCCACCTTCAATTGCCTGTTGTTCGAGTTGGAGTTGGAGTTGAGTTTTAAGCTTGTCGTGTGCCATTGCGCATTCAAATTGAAATTGAAAAATCGCATATTGCATGCAATTGAAATCGAAGTGTCACCAGCAGCAGCACATCAACACAAATAGTGACAGATAGACAGAGACGGGCAGAAAGAGAGACAGAAGTGGAAGTTTTCCCAGCAGAGGGAAAATTTGACAAAAACATTGCATAACAACGATAATTTACATACGCACACAACTGACGTGCTTGTCATTTGTGTGTGCGCTAGTGTGTGTGTGTGTTTGTGTGAAACGCATAATTAAGTCGCTCATTAATGTCAAAGCCAAAAACCAGACTGAGTGACAGACAGACAGGCCAAAATAGGCCCTTCATTTATTGATATGCTCTTGCTCAATTTTCACATAGACCCAAAATTTGCACAATTAGACACTTCACAAGAGACCTAAAGGGGCAGCTAAAGGATGGTAAAGAGGAGTAGGGACATAGAGGGGTACGTACCTTGAAAAGCCGCCTCCTCTGGCTCCACAATGCTGCTGCCGCTGGCTGCACAATGTTGGTGATCCCCCAGCAATGACAGCAGCAGAATAAAGAGAAATAGCAACCAGCTATGTCCAGGTCTCGACAGCCTTTGATGTCCTTGCTGCTGTTCCTGCTGTGCCTGCAGCTGTTGTTGTTGTCGTCGTCGTTGAAGTTGCTTTGAAGTTGACATGTTGTAGTTGCCGCCACTCGAGTGTTATGCGTTGTTGCTGACGCTGATCTAGGCGCTACTTCCAAGAAAATATTATGTATACGTACGATTCACACGATCGCTGGTGCTTTTAGACGACTTCGGCGAGCAGCCAGCGTTGAACATGGAGCGTACATGCGTCTCGGCGTTGCCTCTGCGACTGTGCTTCACCTGCTGTTTCCTGTTGATATATCAAACATACACAAGCCAAGGCAAGCAATTAGTAAAAGCGAGTGAAAGACAGAAAGAGGCAAAGGAGGAGAAGAAAGGCACAGGTAGAGTCTCGGGCTTTTGGGCTTGAGCATGGGCGCAGGCAAATCAAGTGGTCATTATAATATAACCACAAATTGCTAAACACGCAACGCACACGAACCCACACAACATGATTCATGGCTGTTGCCTGATGGCTCTTGGCACTTGCCTCACGCCCCGCGTGTCCCGTGCCTTATGTCTCTTGCCTCATGCCTGTTGGCAGTTGGCAGAAGTAAAATCAATAAACGCCGTCATGGCAACGCCACCACAACAAATAGTAGACAGTTTGACCCCATCCTACCTTTAATTTGTTTCTATTTGGTCGACTGAGCCACTCCTAAGTATATACATCGAGGTTGCACATACGAGCTTGGATCGGTGTATACCACCGTTTGGCCCTACCTTAAGTAGTTGCCTTTGGCCAAGTGCCGTTGTGTGGCAAATGCATGTAATTAGAAATCAATACGACAATTCGGCAAAAGTGTCTACAGTCAGGTGGAGATAAAGATAGCGTTAGAAACAGACATATCGACAGAGAAAAAGAAAATTAACGAGAAAGAAAATGAGAAGAAAACAAAATTTGTCGCATTTCGTTTTTATCCAATTTCACATTTTTACCAATTTGTTCGGCCGATTGAAATTGAAATGTCAAATGTCTAAGTTTGAAAAAGAAACGCGTGCAAATGCTGTTAACCCCGGTCGCAGACCCATATATAAACACATACATATGTACATACAGACATACATAGATATGTACATGTACATTGTACATTCATACATACACTCATGTGTGGCACTTAACCCGTGCTCAAAAATATGTAGCATACTTACTGGGGCAAAATTGCAGCCACAGCATGAAATCTTTCTTTATTGCTGTAGCTAGTTGTTGTTCTTGTTTTTGATATACCCTTTCATAAATGCCAATGTTGGGTATACAAACAACAACTTAACACATTTGTTAAACTTGACATACATCTGTTATTGCGCAGCATATAATGTACTGTAAAATGCCAATCAGAACGTTAATATATAACATTTTTGGGCTGGATGGTAAATTTCTTAACATAAAGACGATTAACGTTGTCTCTGAGTTAAAATTGATCGATTTAACATATTTAATTATATATAATCCTCCGTTATATGATCTTAAATCTACCGTGATTTTTTAACCTTTAACCTTTTCTATTAATTTGATTGGGTTTTTCAAGGGTTCTCCCAATCCTTGCAACAAATGTTGGATTAATTTTAGTTTTTGTATTCTCCAGACTTAAGCTTTTATCTTTTCTAATTTTAATTTAAAATTTAAATTAATTTTACTTTATTATTTTTAAATTGAATTTTTAGCTTAATTTAATTTGTAAAATAAATTTTACCAAATAGAAAAAAAAAAAGATTTTGGTATAAATTTGATAAGTGCAATTTGGAAGTTTGATTTAATTCTTATTGAATACTAAATTAAGCTGAAAAAGTTTACTGGCGCAAAAATTTATTAAATAAATTTATCAAAACCGGTTGTATTTTATGTACATATGTACTGGAAGAAGGGGCACAAGGGTCTAATATTTAGCATAACAGAATTACACCGTCCAAATTATATTTTGACGAGTACTTGGGCGAAAATATGTTTACACTTAACAATGCACAGGTGTTTTTATAAGGATCTCGCTTTCTATTGACGGCACAAAACACAGTTCAAAGAAATAATTTTAACATATAGAATACAATTGCCTTATTTTAATAACTTTACACTGGACCTTATTTTATACAAATGCTTTGTTCACTTACAGCAACACTAAAGATCAACAGCACTACGGTAACTTGTATGTGTTAAATGATTTTCTTAAGACATCTACTTTTGGAAAATGAAGCTTAAATCAAAAAATGCCTAAACTAACGATCCAGCCCAGTGTGCAGTGGGAAACAGATTGTTCTGTTTATAACACTCACTCACTTATAAATTACGGGGTATTTCCCTGTAGAGCACTCTCAACTGTAACTTTGTCAATGTTGTTTTTTTGTTTTTGCTTTATTTTTATATCAACTTTTATATGCCTGCGCTTAAAATCGCGACGTCTGCCTCTGACTCGGGTTGTGTGTGTGTGTGAGTGAGTGAGCGTGCGTTTGTATGTGTGTGAGTGTGCTTTGGTTGTTGTGCTTGTGTTTGTGTGCGTTTCTGTGCGTGTTAAAGTTTTGCAAGTTGGACGTTGGTAGGCTAAAAAGCATTCGCCATTTGTACTGTCTCGAGTTTTGGGTGTTTCAGAGCAAACCAAATGTTGCCGTATTCATTTATATCGATTTTTCCACCTTGGCTATTTGCTCTGGAGCCTTAAACACGCAGACACACATACATACACAATTATACACACATACAAACGTTGACATACTACCAAATACTACAACCCATACCATATATACACATATACTTCGTTGTACATTTGTGCGCACTCTCTACATTATATTTTCGTTTTTCTTTCATTTCATTTCAGTTTATCTTTTATTTTTATTTTTTTTTTTGTATTTTGGTTTTACGTTTTTAATGGCATTTCTTTCCGGTACGACGCCTTCGAATGGCCAGTAAATGTTGAAGGCTGTCGCATGGACGTTAAACGAATTTCAGTCAAATTGCATACGTTTTAACCAGCTTTACCCCAGGCCGGGATTGCTGATGATGGAACTGAAGTTGGCCATGTCCGTATGATGTGGGGCATGTGGCATCAGCCTGAAAACTCATTATTCAGGTAAACGCAGCAAAAACGTGCGCTCATTTAGCTGGAAAATTTTGCACAAGGTAAGTAGTCAGTGGGTAAGTGGCAAATGGGAATGTAGCAAGTGGCTTGCGGACGCTTTAGAGCCTTTTACTCGGGCCAGGCCAGCCAGAAACTAATTAGAGTAACACATTGGTATTGGCTAAATCAAAATTAATGGCACTTGGCTGTCTCTGGCTCTGCCAAAAAGTTGAGCAACTTAATTACGCAGCTAATGGAGCTAAATTAGTGCTGAGTGGAATTGATTTAATTACACAAATAAGTCGTATATTCAACGTAATGGCGAAACGTCAAGAGGAACAATAACCTTTAAATTTCAATTCCAATTTCACAGTTTATCAAATTCTAATCGCCTGCACTTAAGATCTGGCCCACAATTTATGACACAGTATCCGCCCAGTTGCGAATAGTTTCGTTCAGTGTCCTTTGCTTGGAGGATAAAGTTTTAACTGAGTGCATGCTCAAGTTTTATGAGTCATTTTCCAGCATTAAAATCGTAAATTCATAATATTTTTCTTTTGTGAGAGAAATAAGTTGAGTCACCTTAAATAAAAACTAAAAAAATTAATCTGATCTGGGAGCTATCAAAATAAACAAAACAAGAAAGGACTCTTTAGTCGAGACTTTACTACTACGAGATACCCCAAACGTTAATTTGCACATATGTTTATACACATAAACAACAAATAATATCTGGGATATTTAGTGCAAAATCAAACCGAAAAGATGTCAGAAGTTCGGTTTCTTAAAATAAGTGTGAAATACTTGATTTAAGTACGGTTTTTTATTTCGTTTATAGCAAAGATTTTGTTTTTTGGGTCTCCTAAAAAATGTTGCACTTAAACTGAATATTTTAGGCCTATTTGCCAATTTTAGTGTCTGTTATTGTCATTTATTCCGCATATAGCCATAATTTACAAATTTTATTCTAAAAACATATTTAAAAATGCTGTAAGCTATAGTAGAGCATGCTCGACAGTAGGAGACCCAATACGTTTTGAGTGCAAACCGTTCACTATAGATTCTTCTTCAATGTTGCGTACCATTCAATAGAAGGCGCCACTACGAAGATAAGTTACAAGTTAATAAACACAGAGGTCGTTAGCGTGTCTTCTTCTTCCTTTTGACCGTAACATTGTTAGTTGAATAACTTCCGCGTTTATCATTCGATTAGAATGACATTTTCTGGACAGTTTTGGACTATAGTGTATATTATATGTACCAATAATCAAGTCGCTACCATTAAAGGGGCTCCTTCAATTCGACTTCGACATTTTGTATTTCAATTTCCGGGGGCGGAGGGAGGCGGGGCAAAAATCTAAAATAAACTTCATCAATGGGAGATATAGATGAACCAACATGCCCAATTTGGTGTCTCTAGCTCTTATAGTCTCTGGGATCTAGGATCTCATAAAAGTGACAGACAGACGGACATGGCTGTATCGACTCGGCTGTTGATGCTGATCAAGAACATATATACTTTATGGGGTCTGCCTTGCCTCCTTCTGCCTGCACAAACGTAATAGACCCATTTGTACTTTTTAAAGTACTGGGTCTAAAAATTCAAGCTTTAATCAAGTATCTTAATCTTGATTTTTAGAATGCATTTTTTCTTTGTACAGAAAAAAATTGGCGTACCAAAAGTTGTGTTTCTTTTTCTTTCTGTTGAAAATTACATTCGATTATCATTCGTTATCAAATTTTCAGGACACATCGGAACTAATATTTTTATCTTGTGTACCGAAATTAAAGGAGAAAGACTTGAAATTAAATGAGTGAAATCCTCATATTACAAAAACGAAATATCCTTAATTTACTTTGATTTTATTGATATGAAATAGATCTTTGTACTGGTGCTTTGGCGGAACCGTAAGGTTTTAAGCTATATTCTTTTACACTGTAGTAAACAATTTTTGTTTAACATTTTTGCACTAAAATCTTAATTTCGAAACAAGCCGTATACGATATTTTCACGAAAATTCTTTTTATTTGGAGTGCCTCATTATTGGTGTTACATCCATTTGTACCTATTACACCCTCTTTTAACATTTTAAGTAGTTTCAAGGTATAAAAACAATATAGAACGATCCATGTCCTTAAGAGAGTTTTCGTTAAAAGTTGTAAACATTTACTACGGACTACAGACACTAAACAATGAATACAGTATTAATTGGTTAGTGTTATATGCTATTATACATTTTGATTAAACAGGATCTTTACATAATCTGAATACACGTATCCTTTTGTGTGACAACATTATCTGCTCCCCACATATTAATAGCGCAGAGGACGATACAACCTCTACTACCTGTTTATCTTGCAAATCCTATACAATAAGCAGGCTATTCTTTTTCAATGATGTGGTATAAATAATTTATTAAAAACTATAAGAAGGCCAAAAGCAGCGAACACGGCAGAAATTATACCATATCCAAATCGAGTGGATACTTTGAATGGTGTTCTTGTTTTTTCTTTCAGTGCTGGTTTTTTGTTCTGATGTCATGCAAAACTTAATGCAGAAAGCCACCATGAAAAGCGAACAGTAAATACACACACACAAAAACATATACATACATTCACGCACACACATATATAGAACACAAAAAAACAAGAAGCATCAAAGTCAATGAGTGGAAAAAAACAAGGAAAGTTGAATCAAACAAAACTACAAAGCAACAAAAAGAACAAAAACAAAAACAAAACACTAACATAAATGTCCGCAAGAGAAAAATCGTTAAAGCAGCAATAAATTGTGTTTTTATAAGGTAAATAGAGCAAAGCCCGCTGAGAGCCAATTGAAGGCGCACCACAAAATACGAATAGACAAAATGACAGTCAGACAGAAGAACGTTCACACAGACAGATAGACAGTAAAAGAGGAAAGGGAATAGAAAGGGGACGAATAGGGCCAGTTTGGGCCGAGCATCTTACGCATGACAGACTGACCCAAGTAACGGCACACATACACTCGCACATACGTACACATAGAAGTTTGGCGCGCGTTCTTGCTATCTGCTTTTGGTGTCGAATTCTTTGATATGCTTATATGTACATATATGTACATACAGACAAACATACTTAAATATGTATGTAAGTATTAGTGTGTACGCCTATCTTGCGACTAATTTATGGCAAATTCACAGGTGCGCATATTACTTGCGCCCTGTCAAAGACGTCGCGCTGAGCTGTACAACAAAAGCAAACAGCAGCAAAAAGCAATTTCAAGCAAGGACTAAAACAAAAGCCACCCACCACACACACACACACACACACACACACACACACACACACACGCACACGCACACACTTACACTTATATTTACTGAGAATAATGTTGAAAAGTATGCTATAGCAGCAACAAAACGTGACGTGAGTTTGGCTGTTTATGTGTACCTGCAGCAGAAGTCCTTTTAAGTGGGTGCGAGTGTGCGTCGGGGGCGACTTTATATCAAAGACATTTAACTGAATGCAAAATAAATATAAGTTCATATGTAAAACGGAGAGGATGAGAAGAATGAGCATTGCCAGGTTATTATTGTTAGATCTTGAAGTGCAGCAACCAAAAATTGCAGCTTACATTCGTATGTAATACGTACATATGTATGTATGTATGTTAATCGCCCCTCGTACTCCGATTGCCAACTGAAGTGGCACCTCGAAGTGCGCTCTCTGCTTGCCCAACATAAATTTCCATTATTTCATTTTGCCCCGTTTCTGCAACTACAACAACAACAACTTCTGCTACTCACTTGTATTGCTTTTGCTTTTTGGCGAGTGGCCGCCTTGTTGACGATGACGATGACGACGACGACGACGACGACGAGGACGATGATGTCTTCGTCTTCGTTGATTTTTGCTGCTTTATTCTCGGCGTTCAGCGATTTTCGTGGTATTTACATTAACTTTCAGACACACACATACTACTTACACAAACATACACGCACTTGCACTCAATTTTTTTTTAACTGTTTTTCACATTGCGCATTCGATTCTCTTTTAGCAAAATATTTTCTGCTTCTTTTAGGTTTATATTTCACATCTCACATTCTAATAAGAACGAAATTCGCGATAATTTGGTTAATTCTTTAAAACTAGCTTCTTCTGTCGATGTTGCATGTGTGTATATATAATATTTTGGTTGTATCCTGCGAAAGGATGTGTCTGTAGCGGCGGCGTTCCGTTAGCTGTTTTTATGGAGCGTAACGTTTTTACACTCTAATTGACGGGAGACTACTGCGCGTATCGAAACCAATGCTGGCTGATTGGAACGAAGCCGAAACTCTGAAAGAGCAAAGTGCCCAACTGTGGCCTAAGACAGAGACAGAAACAGAGACGGAGATGGATGGATGGTAGAGAAAAAACATGCAGCGACAACTAGAGAAACGAGAGAGAGTAGCAGTTAATGTTGTTGTTGTTCTCTTACAGTGCCATACCGCCATTGTAGTATTATCCGTTAGCTGATTATCCGAGCATATAAAGAGGCGCCAAATATGAACTGCCACATCTAGGGTGGCTTAGGGTTGTCAAACTCTATTAATGAACAAAATAAAAGAAATGTATAATATACTTAAAGTATATTTCATTCGTTTGAATTCAATTAATTTTCATTTATGTTTTTCAAACTCAACAAATATAAATCTTTTACTTCACTGATACCGCTCAGCTGCATAGAAAAATAGTCCTTCTGGTCTGACAACTCTAAGCGCAGTCTGACTCTCTTACTCAGATAGAGTGCGAAGAGCACATTCGTTTTGACGCATGCGGGAAACGGACTGAAATTGAAACATGCAAAACACTCTGGGCTCAAATTACAACAAAAGCGGTGAGAGAAAAAAAGTTGTTTCTGACGGGAAGGGAAGGCAAAAAGGCTGAGTTAATTTTGAAAAAATAGCTGACAAATTTCAGGAAAATAAAGACAAATTTTTTCCGCAGTTGGTCCTTAAGATCAGCCAGAATTGACGGATTTGAGCCGGTTTGCAGCATTCTTCACAATTCAGCACTTTCCGGACAAATCTGTCCTGTATTTGAGAGACATGCGATATTAGGTATACAAAATCTGGCCAACACAGCACTGACAACACTGACAAAAATGAGCGCGGCGAGAGCGAAACCCACAAAATTGGCGTTTAAAATTAAAAAAAAAAAGCAAAACATTTTCAAAAAAAAAGCCAGAACTCCCGTAGGACGTTGTTTTCGTATTTTTCCCGCAATTGGACTTTTGAATAAAGCCAGATTTGACCGGAAAAAAGCTGAATTGGCAAAACTGACTCACACACACCGCCAGATTTGCTTAAGTCAATAATGAACTCAACGACACGCACGAAAAAACAGCTACAACAACAACAAGTGGGACGTGCTGAGACAAGTCGAGAAGTAAAGGGCAATGGGCGGTAAGTAAGCAGCGACAGCTGATCAGATTGCAAGGGTTGTAATTGTTTTTGTTGTTTTCTATTGTTCTTGTTGTTGTTACCCAGGTGCTGAAGACCGAAAGTGACAAGAGAAATAAAAACGAAATAATATACAAGAGTCAAGACGAAGCTTCTGCTCTTATGCGCCATGATGTAACTGAGACTTTACTTGACCATGTGCATAAGTTAGAGTTGTTGCCGGTGTGGGTTTTGTCTGTGGCGGGTTGGAATTGTTGTACACCCATTGTTGTTGTTGATGTCGTTGTTGCACTGACAGTCAACTTTGCTAATGACCAGAGCTATTCATGGCCCTCGACAATCCGATGTTAAGTCCTTTACCTTTGCCTTTGCTAGAGCAAAAGGCCAGTCTCTGATATGGATATCATGAACGGTATGGTATGTGTGTGTGTTTGTGTGTGGCTGTGTCTTTTGTGCAAGGCTTAGTATGAACCAACAGGAACTTCCTCCCACTCGTAGCTTGCAGCAAATGAGGCATTAATATCCGAACCAGTACAACCCGACCCCATGCTCAGACTCAGGCTCATGACTGGCTTCCATCTTTCCATGTTTTTCGAGTATATCAAGGCAAATATTAGTATTCCACTTCAATGCTAGCATTTTGTAATGGAAAGTGTTGTTGTCCTCCTCCTGTATGTCATTCTTATCCTCTTCCCCCGTTTCTCGTCTTCCTTCTTGTTGTCGTGCATGTCGTCGCATCCATCAACCAACCAGCCAGGCGCAACTAATGTGTCACATTACAAATGGCGTCTGCTGGCAGCCAACATTGACAAGCACCTGACAAGCTGCATACTAGTTCTCCTTACCCTCCCACAAATACGCACACACACATGCATTCCCACGCTGTTCAATAACAAAAGTATTAACTACCATCCACGCCTGTCTCTCACTCTTAATCACAAGCAATAAAGCCATCAAGCAATAAAGCCGCACTTTATTCAGTTATAAAGCAGTTAACAAAAACAAAAAGAAAAGGAAACATAGTGGAATTACATATGTATATATGTATATATGCATACATACAGAGAAGGTGCCATAAATAAATTTACCATTACCATACTCTTTCTTTGCTTTCAATCTGTTAAAATATAAAAGTAGCCTTAAAATATACACCACATTTAAATATGTATGTCAGTCACCTTGTTTATACGAAATTTCACCATGGGAGGGAGGAGTAGATGGAGCAGCAGAAGCAACAGTTAACAGCAAAATTAATAGCATCCACACTACTTAATGCAGCATAAGCAATGCGTTTATATAGAACACAAGGGCCAAGTCGTTTATGTGCTCATTATTAGGGTCATCATGAAACCAACTGTCAATTTCCATCACATTTCGCCAGTTGAGAAACTCATTATAGCCAAACAGACCACAGATTGTTGCTGCAATTAATCTTAATTTAATTTATTAAATTCTACAATTTAATGACATATGGTACCTTGTTCCAGATATAAATCTTTGTACTTTCCCAATCCCAAAGCCAAACTCCTAATGGCATTTTGTTCACTCAAAATATCGTTACAATGGCTCTTAGCCAGTTCTTCATAGAGCTGGGGAGGACTCAGTTTGGATGCACATTTGTGATGTGCCAGCATATAGAGCAGTAGGACTCTGAAAATCCATATTTTCATAAATTATAGCTAGGTGAGTTTACTAAATTCACCCATGAGATTGATTTAAACCATAGCCTCTACCTTGACTACGTATTTCGTTCAGTAAAGCGGCAATTTTCGTTAATCGAAAAGCATATGGCTTTATGTGTTTTTCTATATTTCTTATTTCAAAACACTTGAGATCAACTTACTGATGTGTGCGCTGATAACCATAGGCAATAACCTCGCTGGTCATTACATTCAGACAGTCCAAGCTGAGTTTGCAGTTCCTAGGATTCAGATTAACTATTTCCCGCATACATAAATCCGACTGGGTCCTGTTGGGCTGGCCCCTATTAACCAGAACCTCATAGTTCATAGCCAGTTGCTCGTAATCCGCATTTGCATTCAAAGTGCCATATCTAACAAAAAAAAATTATTTTGGTTTATAAGGATGTAATCATAGTCGAGTACCTTCTTACTTCAGGGTAGGAGGCAACAACAGCACATTATGCTTAAGGGCATTTTCCAGTACTTGAAAAGCATATGTTATTAAAAAAAACAAACCAGAGGATTAATCAGTCAATTGCCATACTTACTTTGCTTCTCCAGTTGGCTTATGTTTTCGAGGCTTGAATTCTTCAATAGGTGATCCATGCGGTGCAACAGATGATAAAACAGCTGCCTCTCGTATCGTGTGGGAGCCACATAACGCATTTTCTCTGTATTGTTGAATATTCATATTATTCACATATAGAGAAACTAATGAATATTTATGGTTAACACAGAACACATATATCATATGTGCACAGCTCATTAAGCTCACGTTTTATCAGGAATTCGGCCAACAACAATGCAAACTTCGCACTCGCATTGAGTTTCCTGCCACAGGACAATTTATCTAGCAAACCATAAATGCGCTGCGGCACTTGGTCCTCCGATGTCGATGTAGACACGGTTGTAGTTTGTGATGTGGACTCGGCTACATGCAACAGTTTTAAGGTGCCGCTAATAGCGCAAAGTGTTACAATTTTTAAACAGAAGTTTCCGTCCAAGAACATGTTGTACGGAGAGCTTGGATGATTCTATGCCTGCCTGATTGCTGGCCACATTGAAATCACATCGCTTTCAGTCTTTGATTTCACTTTTTTATGAAGATTAATTGGATGACATTTGTTCTGTGCTCAGCGCTATGCGTAGGCGGGTGTGGCTTTGGTGAGTAAGGGGTGAAAGCGTGTTGAGATATCAAGTGCGTCAAGAGCCAGTCTCACTGGTGCACAATATTAAGTTTCGCATATTAATCACAATTTAAAATTGAATACATTACATTGATTAAGAAGGGGTTTGACTAAGGGAGAAAGTACTGTCAAGATAACCAACATATGTTGTTTTGCTTTATCGGCTGGCAATGTCCTGTGTAGCTGAGTGACTCAACAAATGAACTCTTAAACAATCAACAACTTAGAAACGTTTTTTTCTAAATGTATTTTTGACATTTGCGTTTTGAATTTCGTGCCAAGAACATCGGAAATCGAAAACCAATATCATTTTATCGAAGTCTAAGTTCCGTTTCCAGCTGGCTCCGACTTTATTGGGATATTTTGGTTCCGTCATAACAAAACTGTTAACTAACACTGACTTCATTTTCCCTATCACTTTAGCGCCGTCTATTGTTTTTTAGCGGAACTAAATAAAATAGCGTCATAGCGTCTGTTATCGGAACTAAAAATTATCCTGTTTTTCTGTTTCTCCGCCAGGTGGCGCCACTTTCAGTTTCACTTTCGAGTGGATTTCAAAAACGAATGGACCAAAAATTTTTCCACTCGAAAGCGGTGGTGCGAACGGATCGGATTGAAAATTTACATGAATTTTCTGTGCATTTTTCGAAGCTTTTCGGGAAAAGCGCACACTTAGCAAAAGCCTACGAACGAAACTTGGCCCACAGTGGAGCTAAAAAATCGGGTTGTATTTTAAAAGAAGCGAAATAATTTTGTCTAATATCGAATTTTGAATTTTAGTTGAATAAAATTCGTTTTCTTGGTTAAAACTAAATTTTATTTTAGACTCAAATTTGAGTGGACGATTGTTTTTGTTAGCGCCGCCACCGGTAACATTGGGAACTACAAACGCCACTCATTGGGAACTACAACTAAATTCTTCTTATTGGCAGAGTCTGTCTGTTATTGTGTAAGTAACATAAAGAGCAGAAATGACGTGTTTAATAACATAGGCAGTGGAGTATTGCGTGCAGAATAAAGAGTTAGCAGAATCTAAGAGAATAATGTTAAGGGCGTATGACGCGCCAAACTTTGATGGCCGCTTTGCTGTTTTTTGTTTTGCTTTATGTGTACCTACAAAACGTATGATGAAACTTTGCCACACTTCATATCAAGTTGCTCTTGTTACAAGCCTGAATACCGTCCATTTAAAAGTTAATTCGCAATAATGCCCCAGACTGCACTTACCCTTTGCAGATCGAGTGTTATGCGCGAGTGTGTACTACACAGCAAGCAAAGCACAAATCAAAACAAAAACGCAAAGCATATGTCAGATCTTTGGAAACTTACAGAATTTTATTAACATGGAACTGTTAAATCCCACTTGGCGCTGCATAACCGCAAGCCAATTCTGTTAGCCAGTCAATTCCTCTCTTTATGTTACTTCCTCTATGATCGAAGTGTAAGCTCAATCGCTAGGCTGTTATTGAATATATGTCATCGCGAAAAATATCTATCGATAATCAGCCTCTTTTGTCTTTTTCATTGTGAAAAATTAATAGTTCTGTAATAATAATAAATAAATTCGAAATACACAAATGTCGGACAACCAGGACAAAGAAGAAACATTGGCCAGTTTCCAGGTGAGAAATAAAAAATCAGTTGCCCGCTAGACGCTGCAATCTTCTGTTATTATTTGTGTCCTAAAAGAACAGAGTGCTGAGTGCGCACATTTTTAATGCGTGTGTTTGTGTGTTTTGTATGAACAGTGCCTTCGCATGTGTGTGTGTGTGTGGGTGTCTGCGTCTTGGTTCTTGCAATGTTTTCTTATGCTAAACTCAATTGAATTTTAATGTCCCAGGCTATTACTAATATGGAGGATGTCGGCGAGGCCTTTTCTCACCTGGAGGCAGCCAATTGGGATCTTGTGGTAAGTGTTTTTTTTTTTTTCGATGTCTCAATACCAATGTGTCAATTCAATTGCGTTGTTGTCGTAATCTTTAATCGTTCACTGCTGTCTCTTTCTAATTCTTGTTGTTTGTTTTGGTTGTTATAGGAGGCAGTCAACCGTGTAATGCCTCACGAAGATACACCGTTGGCCAATCCCATACATCCGCCAGAGCCGCAAGCACAAGATCCAGTTTCAATAGCAACTGCACATTCAAATCCAAATACCAATGGTTTTGGGCCGTTCAATTTTGACGAGATGCCTGGTCCCTCGCAGGGCGCACGTATGTTTCCATGTAAGTAAGAGACAAAGGGAAAGCTAGCGAATTTCTCGCTGAGATGTGCAACGCACTTGACTTGAAACGTGTATCTACTATAGCGTCACAATTGCTAGCCCAGCTGACGTCGAGCATCAACTTGGATCCCTCCAGGCAGAACAACAACCAAAACAACATATTATTTAACATACACTTCAATCATCAGCTCTATCAAATACGTATGCAATCAAATGCCACCATAGGTAATTATGTTCCAAAACTCACACACTGCATAAGTTCCAGCAAAACATATAAATTCAATCTTCTCTAGAGCAACTAAAACGCAAGATTTTTGATGTGACAAATGTGCCACAATGTCGTCAAGCCCTAAGAGGCTGGCCGCCATCCAGAGCCAGCGAAGCTCAATTGGCAGAAACACAGCTTTGCAATTTGGGCTTGGCACCAGAGAATGAACTCATACTCGTTGATCTAACTGATGATGGTTTCATGGATACAGAACAGTAAGCAGCTGCTCCTTACCCAAGTCATACCCACTACAAGATTTCTAACCATTTTCAGAGATGAGAGCACACAGCGTTTGGACAAGATGTTCAAACTGCATATTGTCGAGGAGCCGGAGGGACGTAGAACCACATTGAATATGGTTGGCAAGACGACAATTGAAGAACTTAAAACTAAAGTTTACTACATTACCAATACACCAGAAAGGCATCAGGAGTGGTCTGGTTGGCCCAGCGGTTGTGATAATAAAACCAATCTGGCGGTGAGTGTGCATTCACCTCCATTGAAGAGAAATCAATTTACTAATCATGTCTTTAACCTAACACAGCAATCTGGCATCGAACAGAACCACGAATTTGTAGTGCGCAATATAGCGGATCGAGTTCAAAACAATTCCAATCCAATAACCATCTCGTAAGTGTGTGTTTATCAATAAATGTTAGTATGGATTCTAATATAGCTCTGTTTATACACATAATGGCTGTACAGTGAAGTCGTGAATATTGATAGTGAGAGCTCAGCGGATGAGTTTGAGGATGCAACAGATTTTAACAATTCAGAATACATATTCTCAGATTCGCCTCCCGTGCCGCCGCTCAACAGACATCTGAGTAAGTGAAAGACCAAATAATATTGAAGATGACTCCAGAACTCCTACTCTCCATTTCAGTTACCAACAATACGAACGATGAGACCAGCGGCTCAGCACAGTTTGTGGAAAACTATAAGCAACGCTTTGGTGAACCGCATCCAGACTTTTTTGTCGGCAGTTTAGAGAACGCATTGAGGCTGGCCTGTCACAAGCCAGCTAAAGAAGTAGCTAACTAACAAGGGGAAGCTATTAACAATTCTAAAGTCGCATTTTTTGTATTTCAGCGTAAGCTGTTGGCCATTTATTTGCATCATGGGGAGAGCATACTCACAAATGTATTCTGTGATCATCTCATGAAGGACAATAGCATCATACTGACATTTAGGGAAAACTTTGTGCTCTATGGCTGGGATATGACGTACGATAGCAACAAGGACATGTAAGCATAAATATTTGTGTTTATACTCTTGCAGAAATGTGTAAGGCATTAAATGAGGCGTGATAGATCAAAAAAAGATCATGACGACAGGCGAAGATTGACGAAGATTGGTACATTCGTCGCCAATTTAAACAATCAAAATGAACGTTCAGTTCATGCCTGTACAAATTCCCAACATTCAAATGTTGACATTAATTCAGTTTATTTGTAATTATCCTTGACATTCATCAAGCGCTTTAGATTTGGTTGTAGAAAGACAAAATTTAAACTATACAAACTAGTTTTTTAATTTTGAAACTATCTTTATGAAACTTGGTACAGATTTGTCTGTCAAGATAATACGAAGTAATTGAAGTACGACAAATGGGTGAAAATCAATTTGTTTTATTTTTTGAGATACCTTATGAACGATATGTCGAAAATTTCTCAACAGGGCGTTCAAAGGGTGTCAAATCTTTATAGATCACCTATTTTGATCATCTTACTTTTACCACTAAACAATCTTTTCCTGATCTAGGTTCCTCTCGTCCCTGACGGCATGCATCAATAGTAGCGCATCCTTAACGGCTAGGAATATTAAACTTGATAAGCTTCCCGCCATTATGCTAGTCGGCAAAAGTCGCATGATGGGCCGCCAAACATGCGAGGTCTTATCTGTGATTCATGGTAAATTTTGACCGATAAAGCTGGAACGGTAATAACAAATCTTTTGTTTGCATAGGCAACATTGGTCTGACTGACTTGCAATCGCGGTTATTTGACACAACGTTATTGTACGAGGAGCAACTGCAGGGCGAAATACGGGAGGAAAATGAGCGTGCAGTGCGCGATCAGGTTAAAGCCGAACAAGATATGGCATATGAGGAGACGCTACAGGCTGACATGGCCAAAGAGGCAGCGAAACGACAAAAAGAGGCGGCTCAGGCAGCCGAACGTAAACGTATTGAATCCGAAAGGGCCGAAGAAGATGCTAGACGCGAATCTATAAGATTGGTGGTAAGGACTTGTCAAGTCACCCTTATATACCTGCACATATTATTGAGAATTATATTTTTCTTAACAGGCTAAGCAATCATTACCTCAAGAGCCTGCCGAGAATGAGGCAAACATTTCCAAAATACGTGTACGCAAGCCCACTGGGGATCATTTGGAGCGTCGCTTTTATGTACATGACACATTGCAGGTGCGTCTTCATAATCATGTCCACATCTAGAAATTTCAATTGATTTTCTGCTCTTTTATTTGCAGGATCTGTTAAATTTTGTGGCCGCCAATGGCTTTCTGATCGATGAGTATAAAGTTTTTAGCGGTTGGCCACGTCGTGATCTAACGGCCATCGAGGCAAGTCTAACGCTGGAGGGACTCAAGCTATATCCTCAGGAAACGGTCATATTGGAGGAGAGATTTTGATTTTGATTATATATGATCATTGTAGTTTTGAGTTTTAAGAGTTCATTTACATTGGGCTTAAGTTCTCCATTAATAAGTGAAAAAATTAGTGTTTGTATTTTATGTTAATTTCTGTAGTGGATGCAGCGATAGCAAAAGTAACATAACGCAGAAAAAACTGATTGATCTGTATTTTAAGAGCAAACGTTTTTTACAATTGCAATCGAAAAAAATAATAATGATAATGTAAAAGGTTCGAGCAGATATACATATATAAATATATACATATAGATTAGCACCAACTGCGATTTATGTTGCCCCTCCCACACCTCTCGGGACTTTCTCTATTTCTCTCACTCTGGCGGTCCCTTTAAATGATAGCGTTAGTTAAGAACTGAGATGAAACGCATTTGAGTTGGCTTTGTTTTACTTTATCAATAATAAATTATATAACATGTACTGAAAACGCATGCTCTGGGTTACACTTTTTTTTTTTTGCATTTTACACATAACAACTTAAATCGGGGTGGGGGAGAAGGTTTGGGTTAAGTAAATAATAAAACAATTAAGTGGCAGCCTACGAGTATTGACTGTACAGGGCGAATAGAGATTATATAAACGGCTTCTTAAATCGATTCATGATCCTATGTGAAAAGCTTTTCGATCGGCGCCAGCACCACGAGCAATATCAGGACCACGACAAACAGCGCCAGGACAATTGTATAGACGCCGAGCAGACCCTTTCTTAGGTTACCATACTGTAAACAAACAATAATTGAGATAAATTATAAGGAACGAGGATAGTCTTCTGCTGTTGTAGTCTTACCGGTGCATCCATTTTGCGTTCCATACTCATGCCATTTCGCATGGCGTGCTGATGATGATGCGTCATGTCACCCATTTGGAATGTATTCACACGCTGACTCTGGTGGCGATCGGATGCAATGGAGGACACCTGCCAATGATTCATACACAAATAGATCTAGAAATTAATGGACGTAGCCTCAAGTTCAGTGGGGCAACACATGCGATGAGTGAATTAGTAGCAAATGGATGAGCATTTAATGACAAATCCTACATAAACTTTACAGGCAGGCAAATGCGACGGGGTTAACTCAATATACACTCGGGACATGATTGAGGGGTCCCCATATCCTACACACTCACACAGAGTCACACTTACGGAGAATATCAGATGAACAAGGACATGGAACACCACAAATCCAACCAGTATCCAGTCCATCCACTCTGGCAGCTCCGCCTTGGGCAGTTTTACGGAGAAGAAGATGGCCACAACTGCAAAAAGCAACAGATTATAGTTAAGGAAAGAAATATATTTTCGGCAAGCCGAAGATTTTATACCTTTGCAGAGCCCTGAATATAATTATTGACTGATCGTTATTACTCCGATTTAAACCAAATTTGCTCAGAATGTACATGACAATATAGTAAAGATTGGTTTTTGACTGATCATGCCTACAACAGCTTAAGATATGTAAAACCGATCCTTTCAGTTACGACGTATGTAAATACAAACTTCTTGGAGCTAAAAGACGGACGTGTACCAAACTTCTAAGATAGACTTAAAACTGAGAGACTATTTTGCGTAGATTGGACTCGGCTCGGCTCCTGGATATATATACTTACTGGCCAAGATGTGTGCCAGATTGCCTCCCAGCCAATGACCCCAGTTAAAGTAAGGACGCATCTTGTCATTGGGTCCCGGACGGAAGAGAGCGCCAATTGGTTGAATGAAACAGAGGATGACTGTGATGAGACCAGTTATAGAATGGGCATGCCACACAGCACGCTTGAGCTCCACCCAGATCAGTATGTAGGCGGCAACAGTCAGTGACCAGGTGGTAACCATAAGCATACGATGCCAGGCGAACCATTGATCTTTGCCACAGGTTTGGCTTCCCACCCAGGTCTGTTTAAAATACCGGGCGAAAATGATGCCCAGCGAAGTGGTTCCTATCCAAGCGGCAATCATGAAGGCGCCATGCAAACGTACTAACAACATACTGGAACCGCCCAGATCCTGAACCACGGCCAGATTAATGGGATTTGCCGAGGGCAGGAAGCCAATGTTGTGATAACCAACGCTGTTCTCCTTCAGATCGGTGCCCGAGGCGACGAGCATGTGGTAGGCACCGTTCTTTAAATCAAAATTACGCCCCTGCACCACAGTAAGTGGATCACGTTGGACCTTGCAGTAGATGACGCCATCTATAAAGGATGCATTCAAGAGACGCGCCGAATTCTGCGACTACAAATGAAAAATGTCAGCTCTCAGAAAGAGATGCAAGTAAATCAACTCAAAAGACTTACCACACTGCGTCTAACCGCGCTATAGGGATTAATGGAGGTATAGGAGGAGTACAGATTAACGCGTCCATTTTCGGGCACGCACTCGGTGACGAGATCCTCTCCCATTTTGGCATCATCTGACAAACCAACTGCCACGTAGGCGGCATTGGTACCTGCAAAGAAGTCAATGGATAAACTCTAGCTTATAGCTAAGTACTAGCTTCTTTTACCTTTTCCGGAACGCATCTCGAACTCGTAGATTTCTCCGCGAACCGTTACGGCGGAGATAATTGTACAGGATTGGGTGGCAACGCATCCGTTGGGAAAACCAAAGCAGTTCTTAATCTGGCCACAGCCATCATAGAAAGTATCCTCGATCACAGAACTTACAACAGGGGCCACATAGTTGGGAGGCACATAAGGAGCTCGGGTGCTGGCAAAGTTAAAGTTGGTGGGTGGATTGACAGTTGGCAGTGGTGCTGGTCCCGAAAGATCACGTCTAACAACCTGCACGGGATTAGAGGGTATGCCCACCCAGAACTGATCATATGACTGGGCAACAGTAGCACTATATGAAAGTAATAACAGAAAATCATATCAGAAAAGGGCTTCATTTGGCGGCAGAAAGACCAGATTTAAATACTTAAAACCTGAGACTTAAACCGAACCAAATAATTAATATGGGTTTAACAATTTCAACAACAAAATTTTAACTTTTAGTATCTCTATTTTTACTTTTAAATGGAGAAACTTACTTGAAGACGACCTGGCCTAGGAAGTCCACCGGAGATTGCCAATCGAGGCTGACCTGTTGCTTGGGACCCGCATTGCTGTGGGTGGCCGAATTGTTGACAGAGTTCTCGCAGTTCATAAGCTTGATCGTACCATCACGTGATGGGCTAAATTGACCCACAATCTGATAGGGGGGATTGCGATTGCGTGCTTGGATCATAAAGCCGCCAAAGCTCAACTCCGCTGGCACAACATTGATATCCACGCGCAATGTCTGTCCCTGGCCAACCACAGACGTGGATGTCTCAATACCAAAGGGGGCGACACTGTTTTTGGGCAGCACACTGCCGCCGGCATGGAACGGCAACATTGTGTCGCACACCGTTTCCGGTGCACCTTGAGGCAAGCTCTGGACTGTGGCAGCAATCAGCAGTGCGGCCAGCGCAACGAGCACCACCATCGTCGACAACGTCATCTTTAAGCACCTGTCGGAGTCAACAGTAGAGACCTTCATTAGTTTACTCATTTAATCTTTTTACGGGGACATGAAGCGTGTCCCTGCCCAGCTCCAAAATGTTGTCTTATGTCATCCCAAGACTGTTTAATTACCATTATAATTGCAATCGTCGAGGCATGCGTGTGCTTGCTATCGGTACCACTGGGTACATCATGTCTAGATACAGACCTATTCATCACATCATCAATTGGTATCGTTTCGGATGTCAACGCACTGATAAGGATGATAAGAATCCCTGATGCATATCTTTGTGCTCAGTATTCTGACTCATATTTAGCAAAATAACTTACATATGAACATTTTTAAACAGTTATTAAATATTACAGTTAACATCGTTTAGCTTTCAGCTTTATTTATCATTCGTTTGCCTTTGTTATGCTTCGCTGCATATACATACGTAATATTCCAACGACTGACAGCGATAAGCGCCAAAGTAATTAGCTTACACCGCATAAAATTAACCAATTAATTACGAGAACAATTAATATCATTATTTATTATAATTATAATCGCAAAATGTGTCAGTGCCTTACATACTCATTTAAAACATGACTCAGAGCATGCTGTTTCCTGAAGGAGTTGACTAATTTTAATTGGATTTCATACGCTCGCAGGGTAAAAATTTAAGTATAAAATTAACAAACTAATTATTAAAACAATTAATATCATTTTTTATTACTATTATAATCGCATAATGTGTCAGTGCCTTACATACTCCATTGAAAGATGAACTTGCTGTTTCCTGAAGGAGCTTACTAATTTTAATTGGATTTCATACGCTCGCATAATAAAAATTGGGTCAGACTGTGCAACATTGACGTTTTGTTAAAGCTAAATTGAAACTAGATGACCCTTCAAAATAAATAGCATTAATTTCCATCAGCCCCATCAAAATTTCCCGCGCTTGGCATTCGTTAAGCTCCAAAACTGGCGGGAATATAGCCGGGTTGGCATCACTGAGCATAAGTGGCGAATAGAGCGTAAACTGGCAACATGATTTGAAAGAGTCGGGTTTAACCCTCAGTGAATGCTGCTGACTGTATTCAGTTTATAGCCCCATGATCACAGCAGATCACAGCGCATGAGCTAAGCATGCTAATTAAGCGCCTACTCATCGACATGGTGACGTTGCCGTTGCCGTTGCCGTCATCGGGTGAAGTGTTGAGGGAAATAACGTTTGTATAAAGATCTAAAGAATTCGAATTGAACTTGAAATTAAAAAAATCTCGTATGCTTCTAACCTTGAAGGGTGAATTGTTGTGATTCGTGTGTTGTGTGTGTTGTGTGCCTTGATTTAATGCCTATACAAGTAAATGAGTAAACTGGCTAAAACAACTTTTCTTTAAAAGTTATATTGTCTTCAAAATGCCAGGCACACACAAAATGTTAATTGAATAACGCGAATTAAAGCAAAAATCCGACAGACTCATTGTTTAACGCCTTTTTGGTATTTTAAACTCAAATTCAAACCATTTCGAATCGACCTGAACCTCGTAATGGGCGATCGCATTAAACTTTTTGGAAACCTTGAAAGTAAAGTCATATCGTGGATAGATCACATTCCCTAAAACACATTCACTTCTTGATTTTGGATTGGAAATAGAATTGAGGATAAAAGCTTAAGTTTAGGTCGTAAAGTGAAAACTTAAAATTTCACCCATTACATTAAAAAGTATTGAATATACAATTCTTGGAACGAGTAAATATGTACATACATATGTATATGAATATATATGGACTTTTGTATGACTATGACACTGGGCATTGGCCCCAAAGAGTCCATGACGGAATTCAGCTTTTGTTTCGAACGTGAGACAAAACTGATTAACCGTTTGCAACTTGCAAGCCAAAAAAAATTGGAAACAATACAATGGCACATTATGTGGGCTTACACACTCAACTCTAATCGTATAGGGGCTACATAACGTCTACAGCTCAAGTAAAACGACAGGCCCATGCCCTTGTTAAAGCCAGTTTGACGTTGCCAATCACAATTTTCTACTTGTCTACCGAGCTGAGTGCATACTCATAAGATATACATACATACTACTCATACATATGTACAATATTTAGACCCCGTACTTTAAAAAAGTACAAAAGGGTCTATTAAGTTTGTTCAAAAAAATGTGCGTAACAGGCAGAAGGAGGCGTGTCAGACCCCATAAAGTATATATATTCTTGATCAGCATCAACAGCCGAGTCGATATAGCCATGTCCGTCTGTCTGTCTGTCTGTCTGTCTGTCTGTCCCTTTTTTGAACACCTAGATCTCAGAGACTATCAGAGCTAAAGACACCAAATTTGGCATGTACGTGCATCTATATCTTGCATTGAACCAGTTTATTTTAGATTTTTGCCACGCCCCCCTCCGCCCCTAGAAATTTAAAAACAAAATTTTAAAGACGAATTACAAGAAAACGCTTAAAACTAGCGCCTTGGTTTTTGGTATATATAATATTCACTATAGTCCAAACCTGTCCTGAAAATTTCATTCCAATCGGTTGGTAAACGCGGAAGTTATTTAACTAACAATGTTACGGGCAAAAGGAAGAAGAAGAGACATAGCGATCTCTATGTTTATCAAGTGGCGCCATCTATTGATAGTATGCAACATTGAAGAACAATCTTTAGTGAACGCTTTGCACTCAAAAAGTACTGGGTCTCCTACTGTCGAGCTTGCTCCACTGTAGCTTACTGCATTTTTTTAATATAGATGTGTATATTCGTATAACAGAGCTTTACGTTGAGTTGACAGTTGAGCTCTAATTGGTTTTAAAAACATTTGCGAAACGCATTTGAGTTGTTTTTCGAATATTTTGACCTTAATTGCGAGGTCCATAAACCTCCTAGTCAATGCTATCCCTTTCTGTCTAAGTCAATTGGTAAGACTAAGCTACATATACAAAGTAGGTCTAAAGAATGTCATAACATTTTTTGAAAGTCTCTTAATTGCAAAAGATTGCAATTTTCTAACTTTGTTATACTAGTTCTATCAAACATACTTACATTTAACACACATCTTCCTCAACAGCTTACTACAATATTTTGAATCAATTTTGTTGTTAACATGCGCAGAAGTAACGGGGATTTGACCCACCGAGTGGAGTGGGTGGTACGGGGGCTGTCGAACTGCTGGACTTCTAGGCAAATGTTGGCCATTGACACAATCTTCGCCTGGACATCGCGTGCGAGAACTTACAATTGGGTTAAACACTATTCGTCCCCTTCTAGGTACACCAAAACTGAGGGTCGTTGAATTTAGAGTGCATATAAAAGTAGTTTGAGGTAATTGGAATAGGGTAAAGTGTAGGTAGGCCAGGTAGATTGATGTAAACTTCCCGTTTATGTACATAAATTTGTTTTGGGCGCGATAATACATATCTGAAGTGACTATGCGTTAATTGTAATCATTTTATTGTTCTAGAAAATCCAAATATAAACATTATCGATTATATGGCTGCGTTAAAGCAATAAAATCAACAGAGTAAAGTTTTGAATTAATGTACTTCTATAGTAAATCCCACGTCCCACAATATTAATACTATGGAACAATCGGATTAATAGTCCGATCTTAATCCAATGTAGCGGTTTATCTATAGAAATATTAAAAAAAGGATAGAGAGACAAAAAAATCAAAAAAGGCAAGCGAAAAAAAGCGTTCTTTAAAATTCCCTGGTCAAAGCTAGCAGACATAATGGTTGACCAATCACCTCTCGTAGTCTAACTATTTTTCGAACACTTATTATACCCTTGCAGAGGGTATTATAATTTTGTCACGAAGTTTGTAACGCATTGAAGGAGGCGTGTCAGACCCCATAAAGTATATATATTCTTGATCAGGGCGACGAGCTGAGTCGATATAGCCATGTCCGTCTGTCCGTCTGTCCGTCTGTCTGTCCGTCTGTTTCTATGCAAACAAGTCTCTCAGTTTTGAAGCTATCTTGATGAAACTTGGTACAGGTCCGTCTTTTTGCTGCACGCAGTACATATGTCGGAACCGGCCGGATCGGATAACTATATCATATAGCTGCCATAGGAACGATCGGTTGGAAATAAACATTTAGTATGAAAAACTTTTTTGTTTCTCAAGATATCTCAACCAAATATACACATTGTGTGTTTAATTAAGTTTTAAACAGGCTGACCAAATTTGGTGTAAATCGGACTACTATATCATATAGCTGCCATAGGAACGATCGGTTCGAAAACCACATTTAGTATGAAAAACTTTTTTGTTTCTCAAGATATCTCAACCAAATATACACATTGTGTGTTTAATTAAGTTTTAAACAGGCTGACCAAATTTGGTGTAAATCGGACTACTATATCATATAGCTGCCATAGGAACGATCGGTTCGAAAACCACATTTAGTATGAAAAACTTTTTTGTTTCTCAAGATATCTCAACCAAATATACACATTATGTGTTTGACTAAGTTCTAAACACGCTGACCAAATTTGGTGTAAATCGGAATACTATATCATATAGCTGCCATAGGAACGATCGGTTGGAAATAAACATTTAGTATGAAAAACTTTTTTGTCTTTCAAGATATCTCAACCAAATATACACATTGTGTGTTTAATTAAGTTTTAAACAGGCTGACCAAATTTGGTGTAAATCGGACTACTATATCATATAGCTGCCATAGGAACGATCGGTTCGAAATCAACATTTAACAAATTTTGTAAAAAATCTGACGGCTTACACAGGGCACTGCAAGGGTATCCAAACTTTGGCGCGCCAAAGTTAGCTTGCGCTATATTTTTTTTATGTAAAGATGCCAGCTTTTTAGAATAGGTGTACATATGTACGTATGTATGTAGTATTAATGATATCATACATTGCACATATGTATAAATAAATTTAACACTGTTAATGGACTAAAAACGCGTTTGTGTGTATATATGTATGTACATATGTATGCATCAATATTAAAGCTAAAATAGTTGTTTGAGATTTGAAAACTGTTATTCAAATTGGTTTGATAAAATTGCCATGTGAACATAAATTTATAGTTTATTATCGATATAGGAAATTGAGTTAATTGGAGATTTGAACTATTACCCTGTTTATACGGAGCGAAAAGCGTGAAAACATTTCACAAATTTGTTTGAAAAATGCGTGTATAAAAACTATTACATGTTTTTTTCCAAAGTAGATGGCAGGGCTTAACTTACAACATGTTGAGCAGAACTTCATTCATATAATTGCAATTAAATTAGCCAAAAATAAACACCTTTGCCGTTCGGAAAAAATAGGTTGCTTCTTTCATTAAGCTTGCTTATGGGTAAAACAAATGAATGCAAGAAGGCATTGCGCTCTATTTTAAATGATGTCCAGATCTGACAGCCTTGCATCTTTATATTCGTGAATTTCTTTTGTGCTGTATAAACAGGGGGCAATTTTCAATTCGCGAAATTAGAAGTACGTAAAAAAATGCCCGTATAAACATCTGCGGCCGAATCTATTTTTAACGGCGCAGGAGGATAAGCAATGCAATATTCTTTCCAGCAATGCATATGGTTGTGCGCAGTTCTGGTCACAGGGTAACTATCAATGGAGACAAGCCGTCTAGAAAATCTGTTATAAGTTTTACAGGTGTACAATCTTCACTATAAATCTGTCTTTAATAGGGTTATTGGAATAGAGCAATGTTTTATGTGTCAAATCTGATTTGTCATACACGCACACACACACACTTGCACACACACGCGCGTGATCAACTTGTAAGTTTTGTAAATAGAAAGCGACTTTGATTTATCATCAATTTAGGAATTGTGTGAAACAACTATGCAGCAACAATAACAAACAACGGCGACAAGTGAAGTGAAGTGGAGTTTGCTTGCATGTGTGAGTGCACTTGTGCCGATTGCTAACGGCAAACGTCACGTCTTCGTCCACTCCCCACTTCGCATTTAAGATAAACACGTTTGCCTATTTGCTTCTTCTTCTTCTTCTTACACGCCCTCACACCGCTGCCAGTTGTTATTGCATTGTGCTTAATGCATTGTTGCTTTTATTGTTACGACTTGTTTACATCATCATAACCACAACATCAACTGTGTTTTGCACTGCGCATGTGCGACACTTGACATAACAGCGTAGCTGGCGTCAGGTTTTATTTTCATTGTGGTAATCTCATACATACATATATAACTATGTATGAAAATTGTTGCTCCATTAATTATTATTTTGCCACTGTATCAGAATGCACTGAGATTAGCTATTGCCATTGAAATTCAGCTAAGCTAAATTGTGTGAGACTGCTGCCGGTGCGAGAGAGAGAGAGAGAGAGCTTTACGAGAGAGAAATAGAGAAACACACTTAAACTGAAAGACACATACCAGCACACAGCATCATTGTCTGGCATAACTGGAAACCGGTTTCCAGTACACCTTTACCGTAGCTACTGCTACCACAACAACAACATACGACATAATTGTAGAAACATAAAAACAACTCGGCTTTGTTGTTGCCGTCGCATACAAATATTTATTGTTGTTATTGTCTCATTTTGCACGAATCTCTCACAGTAAACTGCGACTTTGGAATCTTTTTTTAACGAACTGAGTCGCAAGTTTGTCTTCTAAACTTGAAACCAGTTATCGGCTTATAACACAAATTCCGCAAATTTTGCTATGGGTGCGGTTTGTAGTAATTTCACTTTCAAATGCATTTTAGCACCGTATTTGCATTTCGCTTGTTCATAAAAACACATGGTAGAAAACGCGAATTCCATCTATCACTCGCAACCAGCAATTTTAACATTTTGCACATGCAGAACTTAAAACTTGTTTGTCAAAAAAACACACAAACCTAGAATTGCTGTTGAAATGTTCAACAAATTAAACCGCTCGCTCGCTTCGTTTATGGCTTTGGTTTTACTCCGTTTAATCGCGCACAAGACTGCGCGCCTTGAATTCAAATCTGCAACTGACACTCTAATGTCCCAATTGGGCTAGCGAATGCTGCGTTCAGTGTTGCCAATTCAGCTTTTTCCCCGTCAAATCTGGCTTTTTTCAAAATCCAATTGCGGGAAAGTAGTTCCAAATGTGACTAGTGGCGGCGCTAATAGTGCATTAAATAGAACTAATTTTGTAACCAAAAAAAAAGGTTTTTTTTAATAAAAGAAAATAATTCAAAACTAGATTAAATTAATCCGCTTCTTTTCAAATATGTTTCGATTACACAGTGTTACAGCAAAAAAACCCTGGGAAATGATAGTGATTTTCTGGTAGGGCTTATCGAGTATAGCAATACTGCATACTTGGAATTTTGGGGACACCCCCAAAATCTGCATTTACCGCTAAAAAACCGTGTTTTGCTATGTATGGGTACTTAACAGCTTGCAACTTAGTGAATTTTATATCAATGATAAACTTCTTAGCCGATTTAGAGAGAAGAATGGACCTTTTAAAATTAAACCTAAGTTATACTCAGAATTAAATAGTCTTTTTAAAACATTCCATAAGTAGTATGGTGTTTATAGAAAATAGTGCAAAAAACCATTGTCAAAGTTGAAAAATGTTGAAAAAAGCGAAAAGCAAATGGGTTTGGGAGGCAGTTATGCATAGATGTCTCAAGTTTGGTCAAACAATATATACACCAATCGAAAGATCCATTCTTCTTCTTTCTAAATCGACTAAGAAGTTTATATAAAATTCACTAAGTTACAAGCTGTTAAGTACCCATACAAAGCAAAACTCGGTTTTTTAGCGGTAAATGCAGATTTTGGGGTGTCCCCAAAATTCCAAGTATGCAGTATTGCTATACTCGATAAGCGCTACCAGAAAATCACTGTCATTTCCCAGGGTTTTCAACTTCATTCCAATTTGTAACACAGTGTTATCAATCTCCACTGGGCGCCATGTTCCCTTCAAAGCTGTTTGCAAAACCTGCGGTATTCAGGAAAACCTTATAAAAATCCACAGAAAATTTGTGCAAAGTTTCAATCAAACCGGTAAGTGGCACCGTTTTTGAGTGGCAAATAATTTTCATTATTTTTGGAATCCACTCAAAAATGGAGGCCATTTTAAAACATCTTATGCAAGGTTTACATTGACTGGCACAGCGTGTTAGGGGTGCATTTGGGCATTACAATCGGTAATTCAAATTTCGAAGGCTTAGATGCCCAAATGCACCCTTGACGCACTGTGCCAGTCTGTGCCACTTAATGTAAACCTAGCATTAGCTTTTATAATGTCGCAGCCCCGCAATCGATAGTTGCAGACCATTGCCTATCGATTGGCGATAACAAGAAACATCTGATGTGTTCTTTTTTCAATAAAATTTTCAATTAGCGCTGCCCAAAAGTGAAGAAAAGAAAATGTGCTACAAACTGTTAATAATCGCACTACTTATTGGCCTAAGTAGCTCTGAAGTCGTTATCGGTCAAGATGAGCTCGTGGACGAAGTATCTGGCTATTACACCATCGAGGGCAAAGTGTATGCTCCTGACATGGGACCTGGAGCTGGCCAAGGTCTTGCAGTCTCATTGCCAAATGGAAACAAATGGCAAATGGATATGTCCATTAGCATAAACAATGGAGAGTACAAGGGTTTTGTGCGAGAGGATGGACAGTTTATAATCAGCGGAGTACCATCTGGAAGTTACGTCCTAGATATTTATCACCCAGACATATTCTATGAGCCTGTTCGTGTTGAAATCAACCCGAAAGGCAAGTTTCGTGCAAGAAAAGTCAACTACATACAGCCCGCGCAGGTTGTGCAAGTGCCATATCCACTCAGGATGAAGCCGCTTATGCGATTCAAATATTTCCAAACTCGTGAGCAATGGAAGGTAATAATAAATGACGCAATTTATTCCAAATTCAATAACATATGTAAATGGTTCGTCTTAGATTACTGACTTCCTGTTCAGCCCCATGGTACTAATGATGGCTTTGCCCTTGTTGCTTATGCTGGTACTGCCAAAAATGATCAACGATCCCGAAACAAAGAAGGAAATTGAGAACATGCAGTTCTCAAAGGTGAGAAATATAAATAAAAATTAATTTGTGTCGAATTAATACCAATGCAATTACGTTTTAAATAGATGACCAACGATATGCCAGAGATCAGTGAAATGCTGACCTCATTCCTTGCGGGCAAGCAGCCCGAGCCGAAGGAAAAGAAGCCGGTTGCAGCAAATAAACAAACAAAAAAACGCAATTAACAAGTGGAACCACATAGTAAAGTAATTGGATAAAGCCCTAAGCTAATAGAGAAACTCCTCTCAATTTATAGTCAAATAACACAAACACAAATAAACTTTCATACCAAATCAATATTAATTTATTTAAGAAATCCAACAGTCTTTGGTCTCTTGGGACCCACACGGTTTTCTTCAAGTTGAAGCATCTTAACAAGCAATTTATTCAATTGCTCGCCCATAGAGAGACCAAGTTGTATGCAGTTTAACATGGTATCCCTGTGCATAGAACCGCCGCCAGTCATATGGGTGCCGGAAAGGTAAGCTAAAAGGTAAAAGTAATAAGTGATGATACGGTTTTAAAATAAATATGTTTTACTACCTATATCATTACGCATGGAGACAGATACAACCATGCTGACCGCACTGCACACTTCCTCCTCTGCAGTTGGATCTACTAGACAATAATCACCAATTTTGCAAACTGTCACAAGCAAAGGCACCGCATCTATTCCTATTCTTGTGCAATCATACGGATTATCTGATATTATTAAATCAGTAACACCGGCATCCAATAAAGTGGCAGTAACTCGAGGCAGCTTGGTGTTATAAAGAGCCGCTTTAGCTGCCAGAGAAACAGCATCGTGCAGATTGCCCCCACACTCGAGGATCTATATATCATGATTGAAATTACTCGTATTTGACAATGTTGTAAGCACTTACCAGGATATCTATGTATAGTTTCCAACATTGCTGACCCGGTATGAGGCACAAGGTGCGATAGTCGAATGCCCAGGGCGATTCATAGGCGTTTTGTAGCGATAATATCAATTCTTGAGCCAAATCTGAGCCACCACGGCCTTCAAATTCTGGTGTAGCATTCGCAGAGCTAGAATTGAAAAAAAGCTTCGTAGTGTTGCAATTAACAATGGAGGAGCACTTTCCCGCCATACCAGTCTACAAAGAACTCCAGTTTGCCAAATTCAGGAGTTAACGGGTTTGGCACATCAATTTCTGTTTTAACGCCAACTAAAATATCGGTATTTGCCAATCGGAGCCGTGCTGAGCCACTGGCATTGCTAACCAGACCAGTTTCCAGCTCCATTGGCCGGTAATCCCGACGAGAACGTCCGTCACAACGAAAATCCTCCTAAAAGCTCACATTATGTATGTCATTTTAACAATTGCTTCACTGCTTACTTCAACGCCATGTAATATAAAGGTTTTCTCAGCTTCACTAAGCGCAACGTAAGCCATTTCTTTTAATAAAAACTTAAAAGAGGTAATGTAAACTGTCTTAAACCGAATCAAAACAATGTCAACATGTGGATGGCCAATTACGATAAAAGTATCTATCGACTAGAGCTATTCATTTTAGAATGCATGCCTGTCAGTTACCTTATACAACACTAAGCCGGTTAAGCTGCTTCGCAACACTTGCCAAAAACAAGCCAGTCATTTCACTTTGCATTTTGCTGTAAGCATTACAAATTAAAAAAAAAAAAAGTCCTTCATCAGAATGGGTCCCGATCTTGACTTCACAGACACCCCCGTCAGCACTGGTGTAAGTTTTAGCACAACAATTGTCTTAAGTTGAATAGAATATTAAAATGTTTTCTGCAGACAACAATTATGGCGGTGGAGTTCGATGGAGGTGTTGTTATTGGTGCCGATTCTCGGACCAGCTCTGGCCCTTATGTTGCTAATCGTGTGACTGACAAATTGACTCAAATATCGGATAAAATATACTGTTGCCGCAGTGGGTCCGCAGCTGATACTCAGGCCATAGCCGACATTGTGGCATACTCGCTGAACTATCACCGAAATCAGACCAACAAGGAACCGCTTGTATGGGAGGCGGCATCAGAGTTTCGGAACTTTTGCTACAACTACCGCGATTCCCTGTTAGCTGGTATCATTGTAGCTGGTTGGGATGAGGAGAAAGGTGGTCAGGTATTTAGTGTGCCGCTGGGAGGTATGTTGACTCATGAGGCTTGCACTATTGGCGGCTCGGGATCAAGTTTCATCTACGGATTTGTCAGAGAGCATTACCGCGAGGGCATGCCAAAAGAGGAGTGTGTAGAATTTGTTAAGAAAGGTTTGTGCTGCATATTATATTGAACATTTATTATAATATTTATTTTGGTAACGACTAAAAATCTTCCTAGCTGTCCAACATGCCATCTACCACGATGGTAGCTCTGGAGGCGTGGTCCGCATCGGTATCATAACAAAGGATGGAATTGAGCGCCGTTTATTCTATAACACTGAGACTGGCAAGTCTACGATTGAGGGCTCACAAAGCTTTGTAATCTAAATGGGAATGAAAATGGAATGAGTTAAATTCAGATCTTATGGAAAATATAATTTGGTTCTTTTAAATGTAAATATCGTATTTTATTTGGCAATGGGTAATTACGAATATAAAAGTCAAGTTCTTACATGCTATATGATAATAAATAGTCGCGGTTATTATATTAAAACTACAAGACCTATGACGTAAAGTAGCGTTTTTGTTCACAACGCATAAATATCACATCCTTATGATAAGCTATTATTACTAATGGTGATTATGAGCGTGAGTTCATGGATGCCTGTTCTGGTGACATATAAGTAGTTTCCATAGATTTGGAAATGTTTTGCTTCTGTTTTTTGAAACGATAATAGATTTCTGGTGACCACACCAACACGACCAGGATAAGCAGGGCGCTTTGGGCATATAAACAGATTACATACGAATCTGCATAGTCGCGGATCCAGCCAAGTAGCTGACCAATTGTTATTACAATTACACCCTTTGAAATCATGCTAAGACCGAGACCTCCGGCTAGTTTGTCGGCTCGGCAATGCGCTGAGATTGTAAGATTATTGTTGATAACAGTCGCCGATTTCGTCATGCCAGTGAGTACAGACATGGCAAAGACAATGGGCAATTCCGTTGTTCCAGCCATCCAAACACGGGCAATCAGCATACCCGCCGTCCCTAGTAGGAACACTACACGATATGGAATTCTCAGGCGATCGGTAATACAGGGAAGAAGTAGACGGCATACGATGTCTGCTCCAGCTACTACAGACATGCAGGTGGCGACCAGTTTGCTATCGAGTCCAGCTGTTTCCTTCAGGAAATTGGGAAAGACCATGGTGAAGTTGATAGTGGCTGTATACACTAATGCCATGCCAAGGATAATACTCCAGAATACAATGTCTTTCAGCAGCTCCAAGTCCATGGCCTGGGCTAAGCGATGACCCATTTTGCTGCACAAAGTTTCCGATTTTGCCGATACAACGGGTTGAGGAGCAATGAGAACACTTTGGGCTGGTTGTATGGTAATTGATCGTAATGCGCTTGTTTGATTCTTCTCTTCATTATCACCCAGCAACTTGATATGCTTGCGATTGTTGTGCTTCACTGTGGAAGCTAGTGGCTTCAAAAACATGGCACCAAACAACTGAAAGATACAATTTATTAATTGATGAAAAAGATCGTAGTAAGAAGAGTTGTATTTATACTAACCCCAAATAGCGATAAGGCGGCCATGGCGAGAACTGCGACCCGAAAACCATGGTTGTGCAGAAAGTATCGCACCACGTGAGGAATAATGACTTGGCCAACTCCAGCTCCGGCCAATGAGACGCCCACTGCACTTCCTCGCTTACTGCTGAAGTAAGAATTAATGGCCATGAAAGTGGATGGTGAAATCAAGCCTAGTCCAAATCCGACAAAGAAACTATAACCAACTATGAAATGCCATGCCTGCGTGGCCATAGAACACAATGCCAGGCCAAAGGAAACCAGGACACAACCGGTGGCAGCTACATTTCGTGGTTTAAAACTCTTGATGGCTGGGCCAATAAAAAAGCCCGAGAAGTTTAGGGCCAGACTGTTGAGATTTGTTATAAGTGCTGCAGTGAATATGTCCTCATTCATGCGACGGAGTTCTCCCACAAAGAGTTGACCAAATACCGACAGTATAGACTGGTTCGTCATCTATTCATAGTTGAGAATCAAATGTTATTCAAAAAATCAATTGACGCAGTAAATGCTGGTTACTTACATTAATGACGGCCACAGCAGCGACCACAATCCAGCCCCAGCCACCATCGGGTACAACGCGGGTTGCCTGGACATCCATTACGTATTATCTGATTTATAATACTAATGAAGCAATCTGATTGCCACTTGAGTGAGAGCAACTGAAACGGTAAGAAAGATAGATAACAAGTAAATAACGCATTTAAACAATTGGCTAGTTACGAGTTTATTTAATAAGCTTATCAGCTTATCAGATCTCTCTAAATTTGGCACTCAGTCTGTTATTTGGGAAGAATACATTAAGCTAAGGAAAACAACCTGTGTACCAATAATGGGTTAACAGCCCACTCAAATTGTACGTTATAATCTTTAGAGCAACAATGATAGACAACCATAAAATAAATAAACAAAGAACTGACACTTACACCAACCCAAGACTTACACTTCTGGGCAGATAAAAAGCGATTGCAAATTATTTTTAGCATTCATTTTTCATTGTTTTTGTTTATTTTTTAAAGTCAAAATACCAACAATTACTTTAATTGTTAATTTAGTTCAAAGACAAGTCAGGGCTGCCAGCTCGTGTAATCAAATACAACGCAGTTGATTTTGCGATAAGTTGACAGCTCTGTTGCAATGTCAAACAGCTGTTCGATTGATGCCCGCTATCGGATTGCTGACCATTATTCACATTCGGCGTATTATTAAGCGACAAAATCTGAAGAAAATGTGTTTTCTGTGTACACAATGTACGGATGACGCCATTGGCAATATCCAGTTTGGCTCCAATGAAGCCGCTTTGCTCGATATGAATGAAATCATAGAAAAACACTTTTGGCTCCAGGTGAAAATCTCCAAGCCCCTCGATAAGCTGTATTTTGATATTTCAATTTAATTAACAGACTAAAGACGCCAGCGGACATGTGTGCAGTGCTTGCTGGGACCAATTGTTTGCATTTCACAATTTCTATTTGAGTGTAGAGCAGGCACACAAGGAGATACTAGCAAATCACAGGGCTCTAGGAGTAGATGCCGAAGTAAATGTGGAGAAGGAGATTTCAACAGAAGTACAGAAGGTGGAAGCAATTAAAGATGTTGTAAAGCAGGAAAATGTCCTTGGCGAGAGCGTCGCGGCTGCAGTAAAGCGTAGACGTGGACGCCCTCGCAAGCAATTGCCACCTGAAGATGCAACAGGTATTAACAGTAGTGAGTTTAAAGCTGTACTGGAACAGATTAATCTGAATGAGATTAAGATTGAGTTTCCCGAGGCGGATTTGAGCATAGCCGATGTCCTGGAGGATCAGGAAGAGCATAATATGTCAGATTATCTACAACAAAGCGTCTGTGAAAGCGATGCTGATGAAATGGTTGACGTTCCAATACAGAAAAGGGCACGGAAGACAAAGACAAAGAAGCGTCGGTGTGTAACGAAATCAAAAGTAGTTCGCAAGGTGAAAACCGAAGGAGTTCATAACATGACAAAGTCTAAAGAATTCAATGACTACATAAGAGATCACTATAAGGTTCAGTGTCCAGTTTGTAACGAACCGTTGGATGGATTTTCAGAACTACTTGTACATGCACGCAAAGATCACAATCAACGGGGATACGCTGTGTGTTGCAATCGCAAGTTCTGGAAACGTGGCGTTCTCGTTGATCATCTGCGTCGTCATCAGGACCCGGACCTATTTAAATGCCATATTTGCCATCGGGTTATGGGCCATCGTCGCAGCTTGGAGCTGCATATGCGTATGCACGACATCAAACAACGTGGACGACTTTATCAATGCGAGCAGTGCTCCAAGAAATTTTACAGCTCCGTCGTCTGCGAGCGCCACAAACTAACACACATTCCCAAGGAGCAATGGCTTGTTAGCTGCACCAATTGCAATTGCAACAAGACGTAAGATTATCTATTTATCAGCATGTGTCCCAATTAATTACTTTTTTAATGCATTTTTAAGCAAGTAAATCAAGCTAGAAAAGCTCATTCAATAAGAATTGAAGAAGAAAAGAGTAGCATTAAAGAAGTAATGAAATTTCCAATTAATATGTCACCAATTGTCTTTTCCATATTAGCAGCCTTTTTTTAATGATAATGAAAATGTTAATGTAATGATATCTAATAGTCCGAAATTTGTTATTACAGCTTTCCCAATGAGTACCTTATGCAGCAACATGTGAAATTGGTGCACTTGAGAAAGTTTGATAAGATCTGCGACGTTTGTGGCAAATCAATACGCGGCCGCGAGGCATTGGTCCGTCACATGGAGGAACACGCTGGTGCACCACAAAAGGTTATCAAGTGTCATCTGTGTGAATCCACGCTGACCACGAAATATGGTCTAGCACGGCACATTAAAATGATGCACACCGCGGAGAATTTGCAACCAATCCAGTGCGAATATTGCCTTAAAGTATCACCTAGCCTTCAGGCCCATCAGCATCACATTAAATACACCCACAATACGGCACGTACACATCAATGCCCAATGTGCGAGAAAGCTTTCAAGCGTCCCAATGAATTGCGCGTAAGTACTTTGTGCTATGAATCAGTTGTACAAATAAACGTAAAAATAAACAATTATGACAACTTCTATTTTTGCAGGAACACATGACAACTCATACTGGTGAGGTGTTGTACACCTGTCCGCACTGCCCAAAGACCTTTAACTCGAATGCAAATATGCACGCACATCGCAAGAAAATGCACTTTAAGGAATGGCAAGAATATCATCATCAGCATCAGGCACGACACCGCAACTCTAATACAATAATTTCTGTGAGTGTACGCAAGACAACAGAAGGTACATCTGCAGCAATAAACGAGGCGACAAACGAGGTAGTCGGCGGAGGATTGGAGTGTTGATTAAGTGCCCTTTGACATTACAATAATAACAGCAATGAATATGTGCACAACATTGAAATGTTTCTCAGATTTCGGCGTAATCTGTGTATAAAGCTTAAAAAACAATTTGTTGCTCGTTTAATTGAAAAGCCAAGCGTTTAATGGAAAAGCGAAGGCTTGTAACCGGTTATAGCCTGTTTCATGAAAGCACCGAGCTCATCATGAACTGGTATAAGACAACAGAGCTTGGTGTTATCAGCACATTAAGGTCGAATCTGGTTACGTTGTGTAGCTACATACATATAGAGCATGGTTCAGTATTCGGAGCAAATAAATTAATATGCTTATTATAACTTTGATGAACGATTATGGGGACATCTATTTCGACGACTGTTGGGTCGATCAAAGCCTAGACAAGACAATCAACATGCTGGACTGTTTGTCGGATGAACCGGTTTGAATCAGTTTTAGAGTGGATTTCAGACTTATCAGTGGATTCGTATTATCAGTTCAAAGGTACCATCAACATGAGTGTTTGTTGTTATTGCTCTCACTATTAATATTATTTGCCTGGCAGCATCTCCGCTTGAAATTGTGCCAATGATTCTCTTAACATGACATGCAACAATTTTATTTTTAATTTGAAAATATTCTCGTAAAATCGTGTTTACCTATGGAATATTTTGTGTGCTTTTAATGGGCAGCGGGGTCGGCCTTTCGCCGTCGAGTAAATCCCGCTAAAAGAAATGTGAAATACATTTTTAGTCACGTTGCAATTTAAAATAATTGTGCATTTATATTTATTGACACTTGCGCTTTGTCCTACCCAAAATAAGCGCCGTCTACAACATCAGTTGCACAAAGAATAATCTATATATGGAGAACTCTTTGTCCTGACTGACTCATTGGTAATTCTAGTCACGTTGCAATTTAAAATTATTGTGCATATTTATTTACACTTGCGCTTTGTCGTACCCAAAATAAGCGCCGTCTATAACATCAGTTGCACAAAGAATAATGTATATATGGTGAACTCTTTGTCCTGACTGACTCATTGGTAATTCTGGAGCCAAATCGAAGGAAAGAGATAATAAATTTAAAATTAATTTCTCAATCTTACCCTATTTTAAAAACTTCGCGGAACTTTGCACAACTTTTTTGATATTTGTTTAGAACAAGTTAATTTAATTTCGGAATATCACTGTGTTAACACGTTTTATGTCCGGTAAGGTTGTTGGGTTTATTCAGGTCCGTCTGAAGAACCTTATCTCTTGACGAGTAAATATTGTTTGGATGGCTGAGCACTGTGTCGTGGTATTTATTGACTTTGACTTATATAGTTTATACAAAATCTTGGAAGAAAAGTGTCCAAGAATGCTTTCGATCATTTCAAATATGTGGACGTTCATCTAACTTTTGGCGCCAAATGAATGTTGTCGCCAGCGGCCAAAAGATGAGATTCCCAAAAGCAAAAACAAAACAATACATATGTATTAAAGTTAATTCTTTACTTTTTTAAAAACACAAAATTTATAATTGATCTCTTTTACATGATCGAATTAAAAGTTTTATTAAAATAACTTAAATGTTATCTATTGTTTTAACTAAACAGTAATTTTAGTTTTTTTTAATTACGCGCCAAGTTTCATTGTAGAAACACAACAACTATTGTGGAGTACTTTCCAATAAAAAAACCAAAGGTGGCTCTTTAAAGAGTTTAAATTTATACAGTCAACACTAGATGGCGGTTTATTAGAATACTTTGCACGCAATTAAAAATTAAACTAAAACATTTGTTAATCAAACAAAAAAGATTTCATAAAATAAAATTTTTAAATTATGAAGAAAAAATTAATGTTCAATTATTAAATAAAATAATTGTATAATTAAAACAAACGATTAAATTTATGTAAGCCAATTAAATACGAAATTGAAATAAATCTAGGGGATCATTTTAATAAATGTTTGTTGTTCGTAACCCTTCTGTGAAATCACAAAAGTTAAAAAATGTCTTAGAAAAATGTATGCAACATTTCACGCCTTAGCTTTTAGTGCTAAACACGGGGCACCGGTCTTAACTTTGGCGGAGTTGGCAGCACTGCTACGACGTGTCACACACACGCGCACACACATCCGCACAGGTGTGGTGTTTATTTTTATTAGTGATTGTTTTTGTTTTACGAGCCCAGAAAGGAACTACAATTCATCACAATGGTCGACGATAGCACCAGGAAAACACTGAGTAGCATACCATTGCTACAGATTAGAGCTGGTCCACGGGAGAAAGATATCTGGGTGCAACGCCTAAAGGAGGAATACCAAGCGCTCATAAAGGTTAGCATTCAAAGCAGCGACATGCCAATTATAAAGTGTTTTATATGTTTTTTACTTAACTACAGTATGTGGAGAACAACAAGCAGTCTGGCAGCGATTGGTTTCGCCTGGAGTCCAACAAAGAAGGCACCAAGTGGTTCGGAAAGTGTTGGTATATGCACAATCTGCTCAAATACGAATTCGATATCGAATTCGACATTCCCGTTACCTATCCGACAACGGCGCCGGAAATTGCATTACCAGAATTGGATGGCAAGACGGCTAAAATGTATCGAGGCGGTAAAATCTGTTTAACGGATCACTTTAAGCCTTTGTGGGCTCGTAACGTTCCCAAATTTGGCATTGCCCATGCTATGGCGCTGGGCCTAGCACCCTGGTTGGCTGTGGAAGTGCCTGACCTCATCGAGAAGGGCATTATCACATACAAGGACAACTGCTAGGTTACGCCTGTTCTAGTAACAACAAATTTAGGATCAAAATTCCCTATAGTTATATAGCCTTATTTTGAATTTCCATTTGTAAAGGTAGTATTTTTATCTCTTGTTTTCAATAATTTTCTATGATTCAATTAAAAGTGTTGTACATATTTCGCATAAACTAAAGTAATGGTCATTTTGTCTATAGGTATATAAATTTTCCCACATACTTTTTACGTATACAAATTCTATCTTATTTTACCCAACAAAAACTTTGTTTAACGGGTTTTAGGGTGTTGTTAACTTTATATTTCTATCTAATAGACTTGTCTTTTATCACCGATGTTTACAGTCTCTGTAAATATAAACATAAACCCATAAATCAACGTATTTGTCAGCATTTGCTTATAATGTATGTATTTATAATGAAAGTCATTTATCTTTGCGGTTTATTTAGTCAAAAGTCAAATTGGAAAAGATCATGTTTCATTATGTCTCTTAGCGTTATCCTAAGTGTCTAAAGAGTAAGAATTTCATTTGGTTGCTTAAATTTGATCAGTGAGCTTTGATAAAGCCTTCAGTTCGTGTGATTGTTGCGTTGGCGCCAATTGTCCGACCAGATTGAGCTTGGCGAGGTAAATGGATCGTACTGGGTGGGCATATTCTGACCCCGATCTTCTTGTTGTTGTTGTTGTTGTGCGTTGTGCGATGTGGCCAATCTATCGATATGATTATGGTTGCCATTGTTGACGGATGATGATGGGCCAGTTCCAGGTTCTGCTAATGATAAAGTTCCTGCTCCTGCCAACTTGTTGTTGTATCCCGATTCAAGTCCTGGCGGTGGACGTATGACGCCCACTCCAGGACTTATGGTATGTGTTGGCGATGTACGAATTGCAGCTTGATTTGGCCATGTGGCATATCCAAGAGGCGTCCAAGTGGCAGAAGGTGTTGCATGGTCCATTGGCCAATTGTTGCCCTCCATGTTTGACATAAGCAACAGTTTCTCCTGCTCCTGCTGTTTCCGTTGTTGGTCCAGAAGAAGTTGCTGCTGCTTCATCAATTGCTTCTGACATTCCCACTGAGCCTGCGATTGCTCCCGTTCATACAAGTTGTGACAAAGACCTGCAAGAGAGGAAGTTGGAAAGTTAGTGGAGTGCAGAGTATAAAAACAAATAGTTCTATAAACAATTTCTTAAATATTTTTTTAAGAAAAAGATAACGCAAGCTATCTTTGGCGCGCCAAAGGTTGTATACCCTTGCAGGTTTATGATATACTTTGTATTCCGATTTTATCCAAATATATAACTATATATTATATAGTTATAACTATACCAGAATGATTTTGGTTGAGGTATTTTAAGAAGCAAAAAAGAATTGATCATACTAAATGTTGATTTCTAACCGATAGCTACTATGGCAGCTATATGATACAGTGATCCGGGCTGCGTGCAGCAAAAAGTCCGCTCTGTGCCAAGTTACATCAAGATAGCTTTAAAATTGAGAGACTAGTTTGCATAGAAACAGACAGACGGACATGGCTATATTGAACTACTTATATTAAAGAGAACTGTACAAATTGTAATCATTATAATTAGCAATCAATGACTGTGCACTTAATTGATTGCAATCGAAATAGATTTAACATTAAAAATTGTACAGCACTGGTAGAGAGTGATTTCAGCTTACCATTTAAAGCTGGCAAGTCCATATTCATATCGATTGCGGATGGCTGAGAAATATCAAAGATCGAATTCATTAGCGCATTGCTGCTGACAGTCGCTTCGGGAGTCAGCAGTGGTTCCCATAGGGACGTAACCGCCTGCGTCGGACAACTCTTCCTACTGCCAATGGGACCCAATTGACTGCTGGCCAAATCACTTCCGGCCGGATTCCAATTGAGGCCATTATCAACAGCTGGCAATGGCTTAGTTTGAAGTACATCTCTGAAGGAGACACGACTGCTTGTTTCCCATGGCGAGGTGATCATGGGGTCCGTATCCGACGAGGTCAGCGATGAGATGTTAGCAGTTCCACTTGGATTTTCATTAAAATTGAGCTGTTTGTTGCGTTGCTTTCGCTCCGTTGACTTCTTGCCCGATCCCAAGCCGTTTAGTAAAGTCAGCTTCTGTTCCTTACGTCGCTCCCGACCCGGAGTCTTGCCCAGCTTTTTGATACTGCCATTCTGTTCCTTCAGCACACGTTCCTTAGGCGCTTCCACGTTAGATTTCACTGTTCTTGGGGACACATTCTCCTGCTGAGCGATAATCGGTTTTGCATTTGGACTGACTTTTGGTTTTTCTTGGATGTTCGCGGGCGGGGAGTCCATCTTCGGCTTGGCCATGGGCGTGGCGACAACTGGCGTTGTGGGTTTCGTTTTCTTTGGCACGCGCACAGCTGTTGGAGGCGTTTGAGTTACCGACGTTGTCTTCTTGCTGGGCTTAGGTGAACTTGTTGACTTTGGCTGAGCAGGTGCAGGAGCTGGTTTGGTGTCACAGCTGGCCAGGTCCATGCTCCATGTATTCCAGGACTTGGGCTTGCGTGAAGGAACTATCTTATCCGCTCCAGAATTCGTCGTTGCTGTTGTGCGTTTACGCACTTCTTTGGTCTGACCATTCCGTAGCTTCTGCTGTTGCTCCGCCTTAAGGGCAGCTGCTGCTGTCGCGGCCGTGGCATCATCCGCTACCTGCATCTTGACAATGTTACGCAAGTTGAATGTTGGCTGCAATGGACTCTTGTATCGTGCTGCATCATAGGCATTCTGTTGGGCCACAATGGCCCTTGCATCGAAGACGGCAGCCAGGAGCACCAAACAGAAGGTGGCCAGGAGCACCACAAGAGCCGCATTGCGCAGAGCTGACTCCCAATGAGGGCGTGGCATGCTTGCGGCACAACGTTCCACACTCTCCGCCGGCAACTGGGCCAACAGTTGATAGTTAATGTCATAGCTAAGATTCGTGAGGAGTGTCAATGCCCTCTGCACACGCGATGCTGTAAAATCCGGACTAAAGCTGATTTCCACCTTTCGGGTCTCGTTCTCACGCAGCTCGAATCCTTCGCAGTCGAGTACCTTGAAGCCGTAGCCCTCACATGATCGCTTTCCAATAAGGAAGCCCTCAATCCTTATGGGCAATACGCCGGCATTGCGAGCCGTAAAACTGCGTGTGGCCACCACGTTGTGACTTGAAGAGACATCGTCATCCTGATCCTCATGCGCTTTCAAAGTACCATCGCAACGTTCAAATGCCTCACGATTCAATTCAAACAGCAACGGAGTGCTGGAACCAGGTCGACGATTGCCAAAACGAAACTGAGATTGGACAGCACGTGCCGTTAACCACACAGCCTCGTAGAGAGTAAGATTGCTGCGTACATGGAGCAGGGTGCAAAACTTGTCCGCCTGCTGGGCACTGAACTGGACGGGAATTGTGAGTGTAGCGAGAGCTGGAAGGAGCACAGGTCCACCAAAAGGGGCATCGGGCAGTGAGAAGACATTCTGATCGGTTAGATAGCAACTGCTACTGCTCACATCGATCACCTCGTGGGGAAGCGACAGTTGGGTGCGTTTTGCAAAAGCCGGATCGGATAGGAAGTAATCGAGAAGCAGCGGTTGCGTTGTGGGATTGCTTATGGTGATCCATTGGCGCTGAACTTGACCGACTTCAATGGCTGGCGTGGGCGGCAATGGTTGATACTGCACCAGCTTTGGCCATTCGATGGCAATGCTAAAGTCCAGATCCAAGGGGGGCAGCTCCTTGCTGTGCAGGGTTAGGGACATGGAGTGCAGTTGACGCTTGAACTGGCGATAGAGTTCTGTGCGTTGACGCACTTCGACTCCATCGTACAGCAGATTGTTGTTCGCTTGCCCTGATCCTGCTGATCCTCCAGCACCGTTGTTGGCAATTGGAAAGATGGAGTGCTCGTTGAACGATGGACGAATGTAGCACGAAGTGCGACAAAGGGCCGATGGCTCAAAATATATGCGACCAACTTTGGTCAATGTTTGTGCTCCAATTGTTGATCCCTTCGCATTGAAGTCCTTAAATCGCAGACCAGGACTTGTAAACATCACAGACTTGACATGAACCGGATGCATGAAACTGGAGCGTATGCTCAACACCGCCGAGCATATTTTGCCAGGAAAACATGACTTGAACTGCAGTTGCTCATGTTCAATATCTAGCTGTCCCACCGCTGCCTTAAACTTCACCGATGTCTGAATGAGCTCATAGGGTGTCCACACCTTCAGCGTCCCCGCACTTTCTTCCGCCACATACGTTTTTATGGATAGAATGAAGACGGCGCTTTCTCCTTCCCCAAGTTGGCTACAAAACTGAAAACTTGTGTTGTTATCCGATATATCCTTTGGTTCAGTTGCATTGACGCCGGCAGGGACGCAGCCCAGAAACGTGGCTGTAAAGTAAACATTCATTGGCGGTTTGAAATACCAGTTGGTGATCTTAATGGGCATGGGATTGTCGTTGCGCAGTATTATGAAGCCATCGCGTGAACTCTCCGCAAATGGCACTGTGCCCAGATCGAGATCTAATCCGTAATCGCTATCGCTGGGCACTTGCAGGCTGAAAGGTTGCGTTGAGATGTGCAAACGTCCGCTACATGCGATCACAGGCAATTCAAATATTGTCACGTTGCTCTTAATGAGCAGTATGGACTTGAATGTGGCCTGTTCGTTTAGCAGATGCAATTTTAGCAGTTCCACGGATTCACCCGGCTGCAGCAGAAGATCCTGCTCCAATGATGACATCTCAAGCAGGGCGGAATCAATGGGCTCCGTCAGGCTGAGATTATGTATCATTAGCGGAAAAGCAAAGTTATTGCGCACCACGAGTCTACGTCTTGTTTCCAGTGGCGTCTCGTCGTTTCCTAAGCTGGTGATGAATAGCGTCACATTCCGATCAAAGGACAAGCCACCTTTGAAGATATCAGCGCGAATCATCACCGTGAACTGTTGCTCCCCATCAATGACGAGCAAATCATTAATGCTGGCACTCTCCTCGAAAAGCTTGGGATCGAGTACAATGCTGGCATTGAGAGGATCATACCTGAGGCCTGGAATATCGCGGAGATAGTTGCCAATTAGCTGGCGCTGTGCTGCATCCACGTGCTGATTTTGCATATCTAATTTAAAGCGTAATGCATCCGCATGCTGATCTGTGGCCAGGCGACCAAAATCCGCTAGTGGATTACGCGCATAAGCGCCGTGTTTGGGCAGTATTTCGAATTCGACGGGTATGACTAGTACATTCTCACTGAGATGCTCTAACGGCGATGATTCGTCCGCCGACTGTTCAGCTATTTTGATACGTATATAAGCGCTATGGTTTCCAGCGGTGCGTCCATGAAACGAAATGCGTATGACTGGCTTCAATGAATGCGGCGGGATTTCCCATAACTTTTGTGGTCCCTCGGAGACGCCACTGGGCAGCTCCAATTGAAATTCGCCGCCGCTGCTGTAGACCTAAAAGGACAATACAATAAGAATAAATATTAATAGTTCTTCAACTTCAAGTGTACTCACCTCGAGTATCTGAAGTGGCCGCTCGTGTGGATTATACATGTGAATCTCTGGCGTGAGCGTTGCATTCATTGGCGCTTTAATGCCCACAAGTGGCTTTAAGCGATAAGGACACTCGCTGCCCTCGCCACGCACCGCAATCTCGGCACGCCCAAAGGAAGTTTGGATCAGTAGACCCGTTGATATGGCACCAAGATGACGGGGTAAAAATACTACGCTAAATGTTGTATTGCCTTGCGGGGGCACTTCGCGCGTACCAAAGAAACTGCTGTAAAACACTGGGCTCGGCCCAGCGACAGAGTTTAAGTGAACGGTGCGATTTGTGTGCTGATTAAATAGCGTCACAATCTGCGTTACAGTTTGACCCACCGACCATTTGCCAAAGTCTATTGCCGGCGGCACAAAGTTTAAATGTCGTAACAGTTCAACCTGTTCGCGAGTGTGGGGCTCTGGCAACGTTTGCGACTCCTCCAGACTGATAAATCTCTCCTGTAAGCCAGCAAGCACTTTTTCCCTGCTGCTGCCCGCCATTTGTTGGTTGCCCCTCGCACAGGTCGTAACCATCAGCAGAAGCAGCAGCAGCAAATCTTTTGTGTACATCCTTATTAAGAATTTGTTGTGTTGTGCTGCGAGATGTTTTCTTTTTAATTACGGCACTCAAGTTCCCTTTTGCCGCAATTTCTGTTCACATTAAGTACAATTATATTACTCAATATCGCTTATGCTATCTCTGATTCGATTCTGAGAGCATTAGCTTTGTCAGCTGTTCGATACGTGAGCAGCTGACTCGATATCGAATATTCTGTTTTGCATTGTCAAAAGAGAGGGACGATTGTCGATAAGAAACTAATTTAAAAAAAAAAATCATAGGTAGCGCCATAGGTATATATTTTTCTAAAATGTGTGGCAACATTACTCCAATGACTCCTCTTTGGGAGTGCAATTTAAATAAAATAAATACAATTGTTTACTTAGCAACTTGATGAAATTATAAAAAGCAAAGCAATTCAAAACAAGATTAAGTTAAAGACGATAATTTTAATCAATATTTTTGGTTCGTTTAAAACTGTTGCAATATTGTGGCGCCATCTCTAGTCTGTCTTGCGAAACATAAATACGCAGTGACACACAACTCTAGGGCATTCAATAAAATAATATACAACTCTAGCTCAGAGCGGAAGATAGACTGCGGTGTAATTAACAAAAAAGTAGTGAAAGTGCTGTAATACATTATAGTTAACGTGAGTTATTTAAGGTGTGACATTATTGTGCTTTAATATACTATGTTACATTCGCTTGCAATGCATGCAATTACAAATAAACATGAAACTAACAATTACACACTCACACGCACACATGCAAGTAAAGCCTTGCAAATTTGTCGCTGCCACCAACAACAACACATCTGGTATCAAAAAAAAAAAGTAAAACAAAAAAGTAGAAATTGCATCACTATTGATTTTACCCACTTTCACTGTCGCCCAGTGTAAAGTGACTTCAGTTAGGAGCAGAAGAAATCAAAGATATTTTTTGATACACGTCAGAAATTTGCTGTGAACTTCGACAATTGCGCGCTCTCATGTAAATTTGGTACTTGGCAACCGCGACGATGTCGATATCGACTTGGTTGATGACGGGCAGAGGGAGCGGGAGCTTTTAAACGCAAGCTCTTGATTTGCAAAGTCATTCGATCCATTGTTAGGCGATTGCTTAAAATGTGTGCAAATTAGAAGCAGAACCAGAAGAGCGCTCGATCAGTTGTTGTAAACAGGAAAAGCCAATATGTGCGTGTGTAAGTGTGTGCGTGTGTGCGTATGTGCTTAGCAGTGCTGTCAGAACTTGACAACAAAAGTAGGCAAAATTTGAAAAATATTGGCTAGAATAAGCTAGAAAGAGAAAAAGACTAATAGACCCCAAAAAAATAATTCAAATGGTTGTTTGTTTTTTTTTTTTAATTTGATTTGAATAGGCATGGTATTTGTTATGAAATTTATGGACACATCGAGGCTGGGATACTTACCATGTGCGAAAAAGATCCAGGCTACTAAATAAGGCTTTATAGGCTTAACTTAATTTTAAATAGGCTAGTTTTTCGAGTCATTAAAAAAAATTTGTCAGATCTAGCTAACAATATGCATAACTGGCAGCACTGGTGTTTAGTGCCTCAAAATGCCAGCGTCGCCGTTGTCAAAGTCAATTTACCTGCATAATTCACAAGCCCAAAAAACCGTTTTAGGTGAAAGTTGTGTTGTATTACCTGCCCTTTTCCCTTATTTATTCAAGATACTAAACCGGTTCATCTTCATCCCATTGTCTGATGTTGTCTGTAAACTGTTGGAAAACATTTAACCAGGTGCACTGTCCAAGCCGAACTGAATTCAGTCACAGATACGAGATTTCATTAGAATATTTCAGTTACAAGCACCTCCTACTCAAAACTTTCAAAACCTGTTAAACACAAGCTTTTACTCAAAGCTCACTCGGAAAAATAGTAGGAGTTAGTAGTAGTAAGAATTAAATAATTAAAAGTTGCAGTAGCAGTAGTAGTAGTACAAATAGTAGGATTAAGAGTTGGAATAAAGTACTTAGAAATATTTGTAATCAGAAATAGTAGTAGATTCTATTACTATAAGTAGTAGTAGCATAAATAGTAGGTGCAGTAGAAAATTAGTAAAAGTTTTAGTAGTTGTAAGGGATAGATATAAAGAATAGTAGCTATAGCAGAAATAGTAGGAGTAGTATTAGTAATAGTAGTAAAAATAGTGTAATTTAGAGTTGAATTAAAAAAGAGTAGAGTAATATTAGAAATAGGAATAGGAGTAATCATAATAAAAAAAAATGCAGTTAGCTACTGTGGAGCAAGCTCGACAGTATGAGACCCAGTACTTTTTGAGTGAAAAGCGTTCACTAAAGATTGCTCTTCAATATAGCGTACCATTCAATAGATGGCGCCACTACGAAGATAAGTTAAGAAACACAGAGGTCGCTAGACCCATTTGTACTTTTTTAAAGTACTGGGTCTAATAAGAACTGTTTATTAAAGACAAAATTCATTTATTAATAATAATAGTAACAAGTACTTATGATAACAAAAATACAATCCAGAACAACAAAAGAGCCCACGAAATGTCGACTAACTTGTCGTGCGGGATTTCGGAATGAGAATCGGGTTCGGGTTCGGGTTTTGTCTTCAACGCTGGTTGAGCTTGCAAATTAGATTTCAGTTTACTTCAGGCTAGACAGCGCGAAGGTTGTCACTAGCTTTCCTTCCGTTCACGTATATTTATACATATATACAAATATCTATATACATATTATAGGCCAGCGGCAAACAAACAAATAAATAAAGCGCACGTTCAGTCAATAACAACAACAAGACACAAGGTAGGTGCTTAAAAGAAACTGGGTGCACTTTCATACACACACCTAATCAATTCTAAGCAAATATAATCAAAGTTTTAAAGTACACGCTAATATAAGTACTTGACAAAGCCAAACCAAAGTCAACTAAAAAGTTATTATGTACCCTCGTTTGTATATGTTTATTACAGCATCACTAATACAGCATGTCTGCGAAAGCGATCACGGAAGCCACCGGCAAGGATATATTGAATCGTCATCTGAATCAACACGGCGCTGGCGCAGCCACCTGTCGTTTTGCCACAGTTAATTCCGAAACGAATTGGTCCAAATTGAGCATCGATCACCCCTGGTTGCTGACCACGGTAAGTACTAGACGCTAAAAGTGATAATAGCACCACCAATCAGTAGATAAGGCTTGACAAACTGTGCCACCCAGCGAACAAATCTACAAATTTTGTTTGCAATATCCCCAATGAACTTGACCCTGATGGCCCAAGAAGCCGGCTAAGGCCACGTCGTGAGCTGCTGCTGTGTCGTGACTAAGCGTCATCAATGCTTCGTATGATTCCCCCATCACCGATAAGCATGGTTCGAGTATTTCCACTATATGTGCTATATATATGTGAATTGAAAGACAATCAGACTGATTTAATAGTAGCGATTGAAATGCGATAAACATAACAAATATGTATAGTACTAAGCTGATTCACATCCCAACAAAAAGCTCCCACAAGTGTTTAGAACTAACTGCAATTGTCAATGGAGATTATTACTATATCATCTTCTTAGATCGTATAACTGTCGTTTTGTCATGTATACTATTAATTCTCTACTCGATGGTGTGATTTTTGTAGCCTACCGGCCGTAAAATTTGTGCTCATTTAGATTTTTAGATAAACGTCATTCAAAGGTATTCCAACACTACAATACAGTTGGCCAATTAAGTTTTTAACCAAGGGAAAAATTCTTTTATTTAAATAATATTTTAATCATACGATTTTGATTATTTCGGTTTTTAAATCAAGAAAATGTATTATTACACAAAATAAGTATGATTCTTTTTGAATTTGTCAAAATAATGACTTGACTAACTGTATACTAGCTTGTTAGATTATACAAACAACTACATATTTGCCTAGTTAGGGCTATTTCAAAACTGAACTGTCGTGCACTTTGTTTCCATGCTGGAATATTTGCTAATATTTACAGTGACTTAAAATCTTACGATTCGATTACTACTGTATCATCTTGTTTGTGTGCATAACTCTCTCTTTGTAGGGCCATTTCATGTCATATTGTCTTTCATCCCACTGCTAGTCTTTCCAGTATTTCCCAGCTCTTATACCAATCAAATTATTGGCGCGAAGAAATTAGTTTTGATAGCGCACATTTTTATCTACTAAACAAACATTGTGTGTGTAAATGTGTGTGCATGTGTTTATTTGATTGGCGGGTGGTGGGTGGCGTGATTATTTGATGATTTAACTATTTATTGGGGATTATCCGCAAACACAATTAGCATATTGCAATTCTTAATGTTGTTGTTTGTCGGAAATGTTGGAGATTTGTGGAAGAACTCTCAGAGATCTTTGAGACCTACTAATTGCAATTACACTTTGAAGCGAGTCGCCTGAGTCCAGATACAGACGTTACCCTTAGTTTTTTTTTACTCTTCTCGCATTTCTTTTTTTTTTTGTTGCTACTCAATTTACACTCGTACGATCTTCTAATAAGCAGCTATGTCTGTGTGTGTGTGGTTGGAAGTGTGTGTAGAGCTTGCGTATTGTCATTGTCAATGACGCAGCCTCTCGGCTGACCCCTTAGCGATTGTCATTCACTCGCCTCGCCTCGCATCGCATCGCATCACGAAGCCATTAATGTCAGAACCCAGCAAGAGAAGGTGGAATAGCTGTGGCTTTTTGCTTCCTAATAGGTTCATTGTATGATTTACACTAAATAATTAGCATATCATTCTGAATTGTTGTTGTTACAGCCGCTTGTGGTTAAACCGGATCAACTGATCAAGCGACGTGGAAAGTTGGGATTAATTGGCGTCAAAAAGACCTTTGATCAGGTTAAACAATGGATTGACGAGCGCCTCAACAAGGATCAAAAGATTGGCAATGCAGTGGGCAAGCTGCGCAACTTCATAATCGAACCTTTCATACCCCACTCAGAGGTTAGTTTTCGGATAGCTACACCCCTGTCTCTTCCTTAATGATCTTCAATATTTTTTTCAATCATTAACAGGCCGAGGAGATGTACGTGTGCATCTATTCGCATCGATCGGCGGATACCATTCTATTCTATCACCAGGGTGGCGTTGATATTGGCGATGTGGATGCAAAGGCTGTTAAGCTGGAGGTGCCCGTGGACAGCACATTATCGCTGGCTGATGTCCAGACAACGCTACTGAAGGCTATCACAGATGCGCCCAAGAAGGAGCGCATTGCCAAGTTTATATACGCTCTATATTCGACATTTGCCGATCTGTATTTCACTTATCTAGAGATCAATCCTCTTGTGGTGACGGCTGATAGTATGTACATTCTGGATTTGGCAGCCAAGCTGGACTCGACTGCCGATTTCATATGCCGTCCAAAGTGGGGCGAAATTGACTATCCACCTCCATTTGGCCGTGATGCGTATCCAGAGGAAGCATATATTGCCGATTTGGATGCGAAGAGTGGTGCCTCGCTTAAGCTGACCATTTTGAACAGAAATGGACGCATTTGGACCATGGTCGCCGGCGGAGGAGCCAGTGTCATTTACTCTGACACAATTTGCGATCTAGGCGGGGCATCTGAGCTTGCCAACTATGGCGAATATAGCGGTGCACCATCCGAACAGCAGACGTATGAATATGCTAAAACAATACTTAACCTGATGACCTCGTCACCCAAACATCCCAATGGCAAAGTGCTGATTACTGGCGGTGGCATTGCCAATTTTACCAATGTCGCAGCGACCTTCCAAGGTGAGCCGAAACTATCCCTTATCTTATCAGCAAGTCAACTAACTTAATCACCCCTTACCTTGTTAGGCATCATTACCGCCTTGCGTGAATTCCAGGCCAAGTTGGTCGAACACAATGTCTCGATCTTTGTGCGCCGTGCTGGACCCAATTATCAGGAGGGATTGCGTCGCATGCGTGACTTTGGCGGCACTCTGGGAATCCCCTTGCACGTCTTTGGTCCCGAGACGCACATGACCGCCATATGCGGCATGGCACTAGGCAAACGACCTATTCCACAGGTGGCCAGTGTTGAGTTTTCCACCGCCAATTTTTTGCTACCCGGCGGACAGCAGGCACAGGCTGATTTGAAGGCAGCTTCCAGTGATGCAGATGGTCTGGGCTCAGGTAAGTGAAAATCATTTGCTAACATCTCCTTTCCCCAATCCCCATTCTATCACCCACTCACCACCAAAACTCTCCTAACCTCCAATGTGTTTGTAGTTTTTACTGTCTCTTATTATTCTTGTTCTGGACCTGCATTTATATTTCTGTTTTCTCTGTATTTCTTTTGTATGTATTTGCATTGATCGCCCTCGTCCAACCAACAACAAATCAACAACCCACAAAAACCATAAACTATTTATTCTGAACCGTTCGTTTGGCCAAATCGCACCTCGTCCTCGATATGTGAACTGAAATCCCAACCAAAACCGTATACCAAAAACCTACCACAAAATCGAAATCAAAATAAATTTACATTGTACTTTGCACATACCCCTCGCACCACCCCGCGTCACCACTTACGTTCGTCCTCGTAATGTAATCGTATTGAATGTTGTCTATGTATGATCGTATATATATATATATGTATGTGAAATTCTATACTCTCTCGACTATTTGCTTGCTCTCGCTCATCATCATCCTGATAATAACGGTATCGATAACGATAACTCTAATGGCATCGACATCGACCATGCCACTCATTTGGGAAAAAAACGAAACTAAACACAAAAATAAAATAAATAGCATTGCGCTCGACAACAGCACAATCGATTAAACTACCACCTATCTCGGCAGATGAGAGCGATGGAGTCGCCGCAACCAACAATCATCAGCAGGGCAACAGCAATGGGTCGAACTTGAATAGAAAGTTTTTCTCGAATACAACCAAAGCTTTTGTCTGGGGCATGCAGCAGCGTGCAGTGCAATCTATGCTTGATTTTGATTTCATCTGCAGGTAAGTCTTATAACTCATTCAACAGGGAATAATACTGGTACTGGTGCCGCCAAAGTTAATCACTACTAATCGTTTCAACCGCTAATTGAAGCATTTGTACCGTTACGTTTCCTGAACATTTTTCCAAATTATATATTTTTGTCTTTATGCAATCATTTTTAATTGTAAGTGACCAGATTCTGTGACAACAAAAAGCTATAAAATTTGAATGTGAGCAATATTTTGAACGGCCAAAATTTCCGACGCTCAAAACAGACCGTGGGACGGCAGTTTTTATTTATTCAAATCAAATCAACCGTAGCACGAATTATTGTGCTAATCAAGAAACTTTAAGTTAACCTTTTCATTAAAAAACATTTAAAACCTTTAAAACTTTGCTGAACCGGTACGTACCAGCTATGATACCGAAACCGAAAAAATTCTTGTTGCGAAACCTAACGGAATCAAAATTTGTCTAACAACTAGTTTCCTTGTGATCTTCATCTCATCATCCAAAATCTAAGACTACTTCTAAGAATTTCATTACTAGTATTTTTTTATTTTTTGATGCAGGCGTGATGAACCGTCTGTGGTGGCCATGGTGTATCCCTTTACGGGCGATCATAAGCAGAAATACTACTGGGGTCACAAGGAGATACTGATTCCCGTCTATAAAAAGATGTCTGATGCCATACATAAGCACAAAGAGGTCGATGTTATGGTTAACTTTGCCTCGTTGCGTTCCGCTTATGATTCAACCCTAGAGGTGCTTGAATTTCCCCAGATTCGTACGGTTGCCATTATTGCTGAGGGCATACCAGAGAATATGACTCGCAAGTTGATTATTGAAGCCAACAAGAAGGGAGTGGCCATTATTGGACCGGCCACTGTCGGCGGCGTAAAGCCGGGATGCTTTAAGATTGGCAACACAGGTGGCATGCTGGATAACATTCTCCACTCGAAGCTGTATCGTCCTGGCAGTGTGGCGTACGTCTCCCGTTCGGGTGGCATGTCCAACGAACTGAACAACATAATCTCGAAGGCAACGGATGGCGTCATCGAGGGTATCGCCATTGGTGGTGACAGATATCCGGGCTCAACGTTCATGGATCATATTCTTCGCTACCAGGCGGATCCAGAAACGAAGCTGATTGTTCTTCTGGGTGAGGTGGGTGGTACTGAGGAGTACGATGTGTGCGCTGCTCTCAAGGACAGTCGCATTACAAAACCCCTGGTTGCGTGGTGCATTGGTACCTGCGCTAGCATGTTCACTTCGGAGGTACAATTCGGCCATGCTGGTTCCTGTGCCAATTCGGATCGCGAAACGGCCACGTCGAAGAACAAGGCTCTGAGAGATGCGGGCGCATACGTGCCTGAATCGTTTGATACTCTGGGCGAGCTCATTCATCATGTGTACAGCGAACTGGTGAAGACGGGACGCATTGTGCCCCGTGAAGAGGTGCCGCCACCAACTGTTCCCATGGATTACTCATGGGCCCGTGAGCTGGGACTCATCCGCAAACCAGCCTCTTTTATGACATCAATTTGTGATGAGCGTGGTCAGGAGCTGATGTACGCGGGCATGCCTATTAGTGAGGTACTCAACAAAGATGTAGGCATCGGTGGTGTCATCTCGCTGCTTTGGTTCCAACGCTGTCTACCCTCATATGTGTGCAAGTTCTTCGAAATGTGTCTGATGGTCACCGCTGATCATGGACCCGCTGTCTCTGGGGCTCACAATACCATTGTGTGTGCACGGGCTGGCAAGGATCTGGTTTCCTCAGTCGTTAGCGGACTATTAACCATTGTAAGTGCCTAACTAATCATCAATTGAGCAGTTGTCTAATTTGCTGTAATGTTATCATAGGGTGATCGTTTCGGTGGAGCTCTCGATGGATCCGCCAGACAATTCTCGGAGGCATACGACACTAACTTACATCCCATGGAGTTTGTTAACAAAATGCGTAAGGAGGGTAAACTTATTTTGGGAATAGGTCATCGCGTCAAGTCCATCAACAATCCAGATGTGCGTGTAAAGATCATTAAGGAGTTCGTCATGGAGAACTTCCCACAGTGTCCGCTGCTCAAGTATGCGTTGGAAGTGGAGAAAATAACCACAAACAAGAAACCAAATTTAATTTTGAACGTAGATGGTGTGATTGCCACCGCATTTGTTGATATGTTGCGCAACAGCGGCTCTTTCACCAGGTAAGAATCTCCTAATGCAAAAGTTAATCAGATTGAATTCTAATCGTGTGGTAATTTTAGTGAAGAGGCACAGGAATACATCAATGTCGGCGCCATTAATTCTCTGTTTGTGCTGGGCCGCAGCATAGGCTTCATTGGACATTATATGGATCAAAAGAGACTCAAGCAGGGCCTTTACCGTCATCCATGGGATGATATCTCCTATGTCATACCCGAGCAATACAACTAAGAGCCGAGCTTGTCCATTGATATTATAAATTGTTGGATGTTGTTGTAGTTAAGCACAGATGTTAACCAACTGGTTGTGGCGAGCATGGATATATGGCCACGGCATGTTCCACAAACGAACACACAAACGCACTCCATTAGCTGTGTAGTTGAGTTTATATTCTTTTTCTTAAAAAAAAAACTAAAACAAACATAGCTCAGCTTTTCTTTGTTTGTCTCCCTTCTCTCTTTCTCTCTTAATCCTTCTCGATTTACCTTCCCATTCTCAAATCTCGTAGTTACATACATTAAATATGATAACAGTTTCATAAATAAGCCTGCATTTACATTCATATTAATTATCAGCATAAAGTTATTAAGTTACGAACGTTTAATTGTTGACGCTCCTATAGGCTATAGCTGGGTTTTTGGAAACTGAAAAAATGTGTATAGTGAATTCTTCTTGAGCTCCAAACAGCATCGACACTTGTCAATATTTTTTCATACTTTTTATAAATACTTATTTTAGTTTGACTGCAAAATTTGTTTAGTCAACAATGAATAAATTGTTGCAAAACACTAAATTTAGTTTAATATTATTTTCGTATTTGATTTTGTTTTCTCTTTTAGAAACATGCTCGCTGGTATCAGATGTGGTAATTGCACTAATTAGAACTGCACCAGTTCCAGCACTCAAATGCACATTTATTTATGGATGATATATAAAGCATAAATACGTATACATATTTACAAAGCACAGCGCCTAGGTGAACAGTTTTAAAAATGTTTCGATATATTCGAAAATGTAATTCGCAAATCGTTCGCTTATTAAAAGAGTGACGTATTTCAAAAAACAGCGTTTCGATAAAAACGCGCTAAAAGAGTAAAATGAAAATTTCTTTCGACTCCTCACGTGATGAATATTTCTGCATCATTAACTCAAAAATCTTATTTTTTGAGGTACATAAGTATGTCACTCATCTAGTGAGGGAAATGTGGGGTACGGCTTTACAAAAATGAAAGTTTGTTCACCTTGGCACATCAATTAAAACGCACAAAATTTCACTAACTCAAAAACAATGAATTTTTCTTGACTAGAGACATAAGTCTCGGTTTAATCTGGAGAGCAAACCAATTTTACTTTTCCCGATGACCAAGCTATCAAAGCGTAAGAATATCATTCTAATAGTACATGTAAAAATATTAAGTAGCCTCCTAATGAAATGAGTGCAACTTAAACCAGAGGATAATGAATACAACCGAATCCCAACGAACAAATGCATACAACTTCCATCATTTTATCTGTTGCGACGCATTTTGCGATCCAGTTTTCGTTGCTTCTTTTCATCCAGTTCGGGCTCCTCGTTGGCATTACGCTGCGATAGCCAGGGCTGTATAACAGTGCCCCATAGCATCCATACGGCGCGAATCGGGGCTAGTAACAGTACTAGCCAAAAGTATTTAGAAATTAACGCCAATAACAGTGTACCAGAGGTAAGAATTATAAGATCCTTTACATTTCTGTGACGATCGAAAGCAAAATGTTAAATATAAAGGTTGTTCAGTGTATCCTTAAAAGTAATACTTACTCCGCAATGCCCCCTTCCATATTTAAGTCATTTCCAGAGTCAAGTAAAGCTCCGGTCTCCGAGTATTTTGCACGCGACATGAATATCATAAATTGGTAAGAGGCACCTAATATAAGTAGCGATATGGCCAGCATGAACTATAACGGTTTGGATTTATCAGAAAACATTGTTTTGCGTAAATCTTCTCGTCTATAACTTACCACTGTTAGTTTCGTGATCTCAAACACCAAAAAACTCAGCAGGACGGCAGGAGCAGCGCATCCGATGGACATGTTTCTGTAAAATGCTAATGTTGTCTTGTTCTCTTCCACGATTTGTTTAGCGCCCTTTGTGGCTTGCTTGCCTTTTTGTTGTGGCTATAATTTAAACAAAATTTCATTCATAATATCAAGATAATTAACGTGTTTATTATACGTACGGCCATTATTATTAATATATATTATGCTAATTATTAATTTATTATCAAAAACTACGTCCAGTAAAAGACGTGGCAATCACTTATCAAATGCTAAAAATATCGATAAATTGAAATCAAAGTCAGACCGCCCCTAAAAGCGTATTTCCACTAATTAGTATTTTTTAGTTGCGTGAGACCAACTTTTCAAAGTTTTTCTGTTCAGTATGACCCATTTGATCTAAAAAAGGCAGCATTGCCCATTGTTAAAATTTTTTTTAACAAAAGCTAAGCTCCTGCCTACAAATTTAACCAAAAAATAAGTTGTTACTTTATTTATTTCGTTCATCCCAATTTCAAATCTTTCGTTTGAGAAATTTAACATACATTTTATGAAATGGATTTTTATTATCTATCACAACAACAATATGGGCAAGATGCTGTACAATGTACATCAGTGCCGTTGACCAGAACAAACATAAAAATTCTATAAATTTGCAGAAATCGATTTGTTCGGGTGTTTGCAACCAATATCTATCGATAGATCAACATCTTTCAACTATTGCACCTTGGACTTTATTTCAGTTGGACTCTAATGTCAGTCAAAATGGATAAGTGGGTGCAGTTAAATAATCAGGCAGCCGGAAGAGATAAAATTGCGAGACTTATTCAATATGCATCCCGTGCCATGTGGGATTCACTGGAGAGCTCTAATTGTCATCCGGCATTGGTGGACAATTTCAAAACCGTTGAGTACATATTGAGTACATTCCGAAAACGTAAGTTTCTTTGTTGTTAAAGTTGGCAATAAAGCGACTGTTTACTTTATTGTTTATTAACAGTACTTCGCTTTGGCAAGGGGTTGGATGTCTTTTATGCTAGCCTTCGAGCCATACATTATCCAGACTTGACAATTCGAGTCACACTGACTATGAGCAAGATTTCTCAAGCCCTATTCTTGCTAGCTGATCACCTACTTTGGCTGGCCCGCACTGGGCTAACCACAGTGAACGCTAAGAAATGGTCAAAAGTGGCCAACAAGTATTGGCTGTTTTCAATTATAATGAATCTGTGTCGAGACTTCTACGAGATTGTGCGTGTCTTGGATCTTCACAGAGCTGGATGCAAAGGTGGCATAGCACGCTGCAAGATCCCAACCAGCATTAATTCACCAGCTGACGTTAAACGTTTGGCCCTGCAATCTTACGTTATGGTATTGGGACACAAAGATATCTTAGTGGATACTGTGAAAAATATGTGCGATTTCTTTATTCCTCTCACGGCTTTGGGTTACACAAGTCTGACACCGAGGACTATAGGCATGCTAGGAGCGATATCTTCAGCAGCTGGACTATGGGCACTACTAGATTCAACAGCTAAGCTGACGCCATCCTAAATTAAAAAACCTGTATATACTTTTATTCATATCTGCATACAATGTATTGTGCTGTACTGTTTGTTTATTAATTTGTAATGTACCAAAAGTTGTAAATTGACGATTTTATGAAACGCCTAATATATGTATATATTTTTATATCAATTTCTGATGCTCATTAGTAGAGGGGGGTATTTATTTGAGTGATGGGCAGTTTGTTACCCAACACTGTCGAGTTATCGACTGTTTTGAGGAAAACAGCTGTTTTGGCTAAAATGTACTAAAATTGTTAATAAATTATTGTCCACTGCCGTACTCACGACGCGTTATCTACAAAGTGGAAATCAATGCGTCATTGCTGGCCATAAGTGCGTGTGGGCTGACAACGCATTAAAGTAGTGTGTGTCCCGATATATCCGTTAAAATGCACTATTCATATTCTTCCCTGGCTGCTCCAGGCGGCGTGGACCAGCACAATCGGTGTCTCGGCAACCGGGCCTGGTGTGTAAAGGTAAGTATTGAGTTGTTGCAACCTGATGTATGTACCTATGATATTAACACATAATTTTGCAGGATATTTGTGGCATTGTGTGCGTGATTATGACATGGCTTCTTATACTGTTTGCGGAGTTTGTTGTCTGTGGCCTGATTTTGTTGCCCAGTTATAGCAGCTACGCTGCCTTCAGTACCATTAACATGATTATATTCCAAGCGCTTGCATTCCTAGCATTTGTATCACATCTGCGTACCATGCTCTCCGATCCGGTAAGTCCTGAGCAATATGCTAGCAGCGCATAACTGATTGATTGAATATTGCCATATCTATGTATGTATCTTTCTCACAGGGTGCTGTGCCTCGTGGAAACGCCACCAAGGAGATGATTGAACAAATGGGCTACCGCGAGGGTCAGATGTTTTACAAGTGCCCAAAATGTTGCAGCATAAAGCCAGATCGGGCTCACCACTGCTCCGTCTGCCAGCGATGCATACGGAAAATGGACCATCACTGCCCTTGGGTAAACAATTGCGTTGGCGAGAACAATCAAAAGTATTTTGTTCTCTTTACGGTGCGTGTCTCGTGAATCCGAGCAATTTGCTTTCCTCTAACACTATCCACTATTCATTATCTATCTCTTTGTAGTTTTATATTGCATCGATATCGATGCACACGCTCTTCCTTGTGATGTCGCAGTTTGCAGAGTGCGTGAACAATGATTGGCGCACCTGTTCACCTTACTCACCACCAGCTACCATATTTCTGCTGCTATTTCTCACATTCGAGGGCCTGATGTTTGGTATATTCACTATTATAATGCTGTCTACCCAACTGAATGCAATATTAAACGATCAAACGGTTCGTTTGGCAAACAAATCAACAAGTAAATGCAAATATTTTAAATTATCTTTTTCCTTCTCACTTTAAGGGCATTGAGCAACTTAAAAAGGAAGAGGCGCGCTGGGCTAAAAAGTCGCGACTAAAGAGCATACAATCAGTATTCGGACGCTTTTCGTTGGCGTGGTTCTCACCCTTTACGGAACCATCTTGTCGCAGCAAATTCAGCTCCCATTTCTATTCAGTCTGAGATATTTGGATATGGGGATTTCGCAAGGATGTTAGCTTAAACGAACAATAACCTTCACTCTCCTTCCTCACCATCACCTGTTGATTATTGCTGTGCAACAATCATTGATGTCATGTGCGTATCTGTTTGTATCCGTGTGTGTACAAGTATTTACTTCAGATTAACATGAATGGTCATGTGTTTGCTTTAACCTGATCAGGTGCAACATGATTATACTTACTAATACTTAATTAATTAACTAAGATTGAGAGATTTTACTTTGTGAGAGCGTCGTGCAAATATTTATTTTATATAGAGAAAATAAACTTACAAAAAAACATGCGCAAACTTTTTTGCTGAAAACATTTTGCTTATCCTCAAAAAGATGCAGCAGCTCTTTTACCAGAAATAATAATATAATAAAAGACCGGAGAGAAGAGAGCAGTCGCTCTCACGCAGCAGATAGACAAACCCGAATTTCTCCGACAACGCTAGCGACAGCGACAATCGGGCATGGACTTTGCAGATGCTTTGAGTGTGCCTTCGTTTAGTCTGAGAAAACCGATCGGAGATCCAGGAGGTGTCTGCTGGACGTGGTGCGCGTGTGCCTTCAACCGTGCGGTCTTTTTTGTTGTATATATTATTTATATATAGAAAAGTTTGTTCGTTGAACAAATGTGTCAATTATGTGACTGTGTGCGCGTCTGTGCTTTTCTGTGCATGTGTGTGCCTGTTGGAAGTAGCATATTTTAGCTGCATTTTACAAAATAATATTAGAAAAGTGCAAATAGTCAATTGAAAATTCATACACATACATATGTCAATAATCAAGTATATATTTACCTTTAAATTGTGTTCAATATTATATTTAAATATTTCATTTTTCAGTTAAAAAAAAATCTGTTTGAAAATACATGACAACTTCGCGACCTTCTCCATGTGTGTGTTCTAAATATAAAAGACGAATTAAAAATAACCATCGAAATTGCAAACACCAAAGAATCCCAAAATTCCCAAAAGTGAAAAAGGGTTAAAAATATATTTGGGAAAGTCCTGTAAACCAGACTAAGGGCATCTGTGTGTGTGAAAGTGTGTGAGTGCGTGTACATGTAAAAGTGGCCCTCTTTTGGGGCTAATTATATTGCTGGTCGTATAGCTGAAGTTGCAACATGGAAGTTGCACCGGGAACAGGAGGTAAGTCATTTCTAGCAGCAGAATGAACACGATTGAGAACAAACAGACTAAGGTAGATAGGTAAATGTTAGATATAGAGGCACTAGGCAAAGGGAAAGCAAGCGGTTTCTCCATCTTTTTTTTCCGAACAGACAATAGACTAAAAGTGTGTGTATTTTTATGATCGCACAGCTTTTTTCTTTTCCGTCTCCGGTTCCCCCTTCGTCTGGCAATTTCTTTGCGGTTACGTAATGTAGAAGAGACTATTCAAAATTTTAAAAATTTTGCGCTAAATAGTCTTATTGAACATAATATATTCGAATATAATATAAACATAATTATTAGTTAATTAGGAGCGAACTGTGCATTTTCGTGAATTATTTCAATCTTTGATAAATATACTTATAAATACCCACATTTGCAAATATTTTAGTATAGTTTGTGTGTATAAATAATGTATGGAACTATTTTTAGTGCAAATTTCTGGTAGACAGTTCGCTGTGATGCTTCCCGGTGAATATTTGCGCAGGAAAATTTTATTTGTAGGCTCAGTTGTGAAGTTGCTCAGGCTGAAATTAGACAGTCAGCGAGAAGATAAGCATGACTATGACTACAAAATTTGGTATGTGGGTGCTCTCTTTATTTAGGTATTGTATAGATTTGTGAATATATTAATTTGTCTTTCAAACTCCAATTAAACACGTGAGCAGCTTGAAAAAAACTTAAATTAGTTTACAGTTCCTTTCCCTTTCTTTCCCTTTTTTGTTTTGTAGAACCTCCTGGCCGGGATACAATGGTACATAGAACACCGCGTATTACGTTTAGTGATAACTCCAGTTCTCTTATACGATGCACCCCCAATGAACGTGCAACGTTCTTTGTGAAAATCGATTGCAATGAGGACGATGAATCGGAGTTGCTGCCGTTTAAATTTGAGTGGTAAGTCGTATAATTAATATGACATATTATCATAAGCATTTTAATGTGTGTGTATCTTGAGTATGATTCATTCGGTTGCTGTGCATAATGCCAACAATATAGCGCATTTAACATATGATTTCTCCTTCACGCTTTGCCTCAAACAAGAAATTATCTGAGGTCGACCCGGCAGTTGCGGGAGCTGTGGGACTTTGACTGAGACTACGTCCAATTGCGTTTGCGCCCAGAGCGTGTTTTCTGCCGGATAGCCGACGGGCTATTCCGCTCAACTTGCTCTGACCAATTTTTTGGCATCTCTTGGGCGATCGTCAAAGGCAGGCAGCCGGTGTGGCAGTTCCCATTTGACGATCGCCGCATTAACATATCCGTTGCCCAGCAGTCACGCATTTTCTATATTCTCGATCGATTTACGTATATGTGTATATAAGTATGTGTGTGCGTTTATGCGGGAGTATGCGTTAAGCGCCGCGTATACTTGATTAATGCGACTTGTGCAATGAAGTTAATCAAAATTTTGAAGAATTCCCAGAAGACAATATGAATACTAGTGCACGCATAACATAAGACTCCAATTGGGGGTGTGTGTGTGTGAGTGTGCGTGTGTGTAGGCTAAATTTAGCTGCATTAACAAATCAACTTGCGAACAAATGAGAAAGTGCTGCAATGCTGTAAGGCTGTTGCCAGCGTCAAAATGTTTAAATTTTTATGCCCAAAAAGTGTTGAAAATTAGTACAAAAATAGTTTTATTTTTTTCTTGGGTTGTTTTCAAATTAAACGAACTATTACATAATCAGGCATTCAGGCAGCGGGGCAGTTGAACAGGCTGTGCAACATCCGCACCAAACCATTAGATCAACGAAATTGCGATAAATAAATACAAAAGCTAGAAGCTCAATGAAACAGCGTAACAATTAACGTATTCTACTCGTAATCTTTTGCCACATTCTACAATGTTTTAATGTATCTCAGACAGAGAACAACTAAGTTATTAGCTTTAGAAAATGAAATGCGTGGCATTCGCGAGTCCCAAAAATAAATTGCCAAAAACAAAAGAAAATATCAGAAAGATACAAGAAAAAGAAAAGCATTTTCGGTTTTTCAGCTAGTGAGGTGTATGTGTGTGTGTCTGTGAGTGTGTCTGTGAGTGTGTACTACAAAATCGAAAATACAAAATACAATTAATATAGTCGAGCTGCTTCGAATGTGCATTTATTTATAAACATTCATGTTTGCGATTGAAATATTTTCGTCATTTTTCATTTGAGATTTCTTCTTTTATATCATTTGGTTTATTTGGTAATAATCATAATAGTGCCAAAATAAATAAACGACTTTTTAAGATTAATGTGCGCACGTGCTTTATATGTTTATATCAATATTATTATTATTAGTTTTTTATTCCAATTATGCAGGAACTGTGAGTGTAAATGTGTGTGTGTGAGCGTGTGTGTGTGTAAACAAACTCTAAACATTTAGTAATTTTATAAGAAGAATGGGCAACGGATGCTCGAAATGCTGTAAGTGCAATGAACATAAACAAATTCATGGCACGCTGTCCTCGGCCTCTGCTTCTTCGGTCTATAGAAAAAGGTAAAATCGTCTCCCACATAAGGTCCATGGTACCTCTTCCAACTCATTCGGCATTACGATAATCCGTTCCATGTTTATATCACAGGAGCCGCAACGATATACCCATCGAGAACTCCGATCGCTTTCGCATCACAAACACGAGCAATGCCGTCCAACTGGCCGTGGAGCATGTGCAGCGCGAGGATGCCGGACATTATACGTTAATTGCCCGCACGAAGAGCAACGATGTCGTGCGGAAGCATATCGAACTTATTGTCGAAGACAGATCAACGGGCGAGGATCCGCCCGTGTTTCTACGACGCCTCGTCGATCTTTCCGTTAAAGTGGGAACACGTACGCGCCTGCTTACCGAAATACGCAGCTCAACAGATCTTAAGGTATAGTAAAGTTCCATTCAGTCTTTAAAATAATTGAGTGGAAAAAACAATTAAAAAGTAGTAGATATTAAAGTTAATATGCTTAAAAAGGCTAAGCTTAAATGCGAACAAAAAGGTTTATAAGCTTCTGTGGAGCAAGCTCAACAGTAGGAAACCCTTTTCTGATGAGAAAAAGCAAAGCACAGTTAAAAAGCAAATAGTGGTGAAAAGCACATACCATATTTAATATTTTGGAAAATTCGAACAAAAGGAATGGTTTGTTAAATGATATTAACGAAATTCAGGGGAGAGTCAGACTTTACTGTAAATAACGTGTAGCAGAACTCAAGGCGCTTGTTTTAAATCTCCTCTTGTAATTCGACTTTAAAATTTATTTCACCAATTTGAAATTTGTTTTTCTATTTGCGGGGGTGGAAGCGGGCGTGACGAAATTTTAAAACAAACTTGATCTAGACAAGATAAAGAAGACGTTCCAAACCAAATTATATGTATAGTCTTATAGTCTCTGCGATCTGGCAATATAGATTCGGCAGTTGATGCTGATCAAGAATATATAAACTTTATGGAGTGAACGTTGCCACCTTGTGCCTGTTAGGCACATTCTTTTTTTGAGAAACTTATCTCAAATGTGTAAGACCTAGCATTAAGGACCCTTTTTGTCATATTACATAACAGAAGACTTAGGATTTGGATGGATATACTACTACAAGGTATTTGGGTTGACCAGGATAATATCGACTATAATAATATATTCTTAATTAGCCGGAATTAAAAAGTTGATACAGTATTGGAAAGGTTATTTCAATACATTAATAAAACAAGTTATAGTATTTTACATTGATTTACAATATTTTAATAAATTACAGTAAGTCAAAAAACTGAATCTTCTTAACATGATATATTAATCCACAGTCTATAGTATGGGAGAACTAAGGTTCTCCATAATCGAGCAAATTAAGCAAAAAGTGATGAAGATATTGTGTTTTCCGTTAGTTTTGAAGCATTAGTTACTAGTGTACATTCTTAAAAGTATCTCATTATCTCTTCATAAAAAATGACGATTTTAAAAATTTTCTATTGAATACATTAATTATTTTATCATTATTTATTTATTTGCCTACCAGTGCTACAAGTATTGAAGATTACTTATAAGTTATTGCATTATTATTATTAGTATAATTAAATGTAAAGTATAAGTTACAGTTGATTTGAAATATTTAAATATATTCACATTATGGCTTAAATTTATTTTATATATAATTATATTAATTAATTATGTAACAAATACATAAAATTAGCTCTACATAGAAAGCTTAATATATCTTATATTTAATCAGTCCATTATTACATATAAATTTAGCTAACCTGGTATCGCAACGATCGTAGGATCTGCGAGAACGATCGCATCACAGAAACTAATGAAGGCACATTTCATTACCTGGAAGTAAGTCCAGTAACATTAGAGGATGGCGGACAATGGATGCTAATGGCCGAAAATATGGGCGGTCGCAATTCCTGTTTGGCCACCTTAAATGTGCTTGTCCCGAAGGCTTACAAGACGCCTGAGTTTGTCGAAGAACTGCGGGCCGTGCTTACTGAGCAGGGCACCGTATCACTGGAGTGTAAGGTTGTGGGAGTGCCGACGCCACGTTTGCGTTGGTTCAAGGACTCTAAGGAAATCAAGGCTGGCGATATTTTTGCACTGACCGCCAATGCTGATGATCCGACATCGCTAGGCACATATACATGCGAGGCCAAGAACTGTATGGGCGTTACCTATTCTAGTTCCAAAGTGCATGTGGTGGGTCGAGGCAGTCGCGAGGGTTCTCTCAAGCCAGCCGACAAGTGAGTATCAGGAAATTTTTTCTCAGCCAACAGTTGCTTACATCATCTCATTTGCTCTCTCTCTCTCTCTCACTCTCTCTTTTTTGCTCTCTTTCTCAGCGTTAGCAATAATGCTCCGCCGCCGATCTTTACGAACGAGCTGAAAGACATGAGTGTTCGCATTGGCGATACCATCATACTCGGCTGTCAAGGTGAGTCCTCAACGCGTTGGCGTTTAACTTTTGGCCAAATGCCAAAATATCAAAAGAAAAACAAAAAAAGCTTGTTTTTGTTTATTTTCCCTCTCACCCCCATTTTTCTATACGTTTTCATATCGTATACGTACCTTTACATATATCGTATATATTTTTGTATATATACTATACGTACGATTCAGGCCGACCGGTTAGCGGCGCTTGTTTTGTTTTTAGTCAGTGTGCTCGTGCTCTAGAAACTTGAACTCAATGAAATTCGCTTAGAATGTTGTTGAAGAGGAATGTTTGGATTGTTGTTGAGGTGGGTCAACAACATTCCCGGCGAGAGTCGCCAAATGAGTCGAGCAAAACAAAACCAATAATTTTGAAAGAGAGCTAGCCTCTCCCACACACTCTTCCTCTCTTTCTGCCATTTTCTCTCTCTCTCTCTCTCTCTCTCGCTTTCTTCTATTGGACATCATGAGGAAGACGTAACTATATATTCTTTATTTGTAACGTATAGTACTTATGTTTCAACTTTAAATAAATCACGTATACGAAATAAAAATTCGCGCAGTCATAACACATACGTAATTTTATTTGACACCAGATGCGAATTTCAAACGTTTTTGTAAGAATTACAAAAAAAAATACAATAATACTAAGAGTGAAATTTAAAAAAGCCAAAAAAAGGGTCTATAAAAAGGACAGCAATCACTAGGAAGTTCAAATAAGAAGAGTAGCAATGATATTTCTAACTCCGTTTGAATTTTTGTTTGAAATACTAATGAACAGTGAAAACTCCCTTAGCGGACACCTCTAATAGGCGGACACCCCCTTGTGCGGACACTTTTTCCATGACGGTGTTTTTGGTAGAGTTTCCAGAGCAATTTTGCCTCTTTTGAGCGGACACTCTCTTGAGCGGACGCGGACACAACAAAAAAGACAAAAATAAACTAAAACCTTTCTCGGGCGGACACACACATGACGAATGACCAAAATTTCAAAATTAAAAAATTCGTTAATTATGTCAACAAGGCGTTTGAATATATTAAATTGTTTGGAAAGTCATTTGCAGTCCTGCATAATTGAAAAAAGACTAAAAAAAGCGACAAACTAAAATAGTTTATAAATTAAAATTATAGATTCGCTGTTATTAATAACACTTATACATATGATTAATTACTTAGTAAATTAATTAGAAGTTAATTTTCCTTATATTTAAAGTCATTATTATTACAATAAACGCTGTACTGAACAACCTATTAAAATTTGGAAAAAAAAAACCAAAAAGATAGAATTATTTCCTTAAGCGGACACTCCCCTTGAGCGGACGAAAATTGCCCGACGATGAGTGTCCGCCCAAGGGAGTTTTCACTGTAATTACATTACAAACATATAGTGTTTAAGGGGTCTACACGCCTTACTATGCCTGTCACATACTTCTTAACAAACTTAATATACCCGCACTGCTTATATTTTGTTTTTGCGCCAGCCATGACGTAAACACAATTTAAATAAACAATATTTAAGTGCTTATTTTATTTTTCTTATTGCAGTTGTGGTGCCACCTTGGCCCAAGAGCGTCACCTGGTACAATAAGGATGGCCGTGTGGACACAGGCGAACGTTATAAACTGATCGAGGATGGCCTTGGTGTCTATATGATTGAGATTAAACCATCAGAATCGTGTGATGCTGGGGATTGGAAGTGTGTGGTCAACAGCTTCGAGGGCTGCGTTGGCATCTCATCTTCTGTGGTGAACATGGACAGTGCGTCAAGTATTCTTAGCTTTCAGCTCATATATTTGCCTAATCAATTTTATTTTCAGTTCCCAGAAACTATCGCAAGCCTAGATTTATGGAGAGTCTTCGCGCCGTGCTAACAGACGAGGGATTGGTCTCATTTGAGTGCAAAGTTGTGGGTTTCCCGACGCCTGTACTTAAGTGGTTCAAGGATGGACACGAACTGAAGCCCGGCGACGTCTATCAGCTGACAGGGACAAATTCCCTGGGAACTTACTGTTGTATAGCTCGAAATTGTATGGGAGAGACGAGCAGCACGGCTGTTCTGACCGTGGAGGACATTCAAAATCAGTTGACGGATGAGGAGCGTTTGGTTTTCACACATCAGAATCAAGCACCCAAGTTCTTAACTGGACTGAAGAGCACAGATGCCAAAATTAATGAACCTTTTCAATTCAAGGTTGTGGTGAAGGCCACACCAGATCCTGTCCTAAGCTGGTTTCGGGATGAGTTGCCCATCGATCCAAATGAACGATATAATCATTACCAAGGCGAGAACGAAGATTGGAAGCTGGACATCAAATCCGTTGAGTTTGTCGATCAGGCAGAATGGAAATGTGTTGCCGTCAATGACTTTGGCACGAGCATCACATCATGCTTTCTTAAGCTGCAAATCCCAAGGCACTACAAGAAACCGAGATTCCTTGAATGCCTGCGAGCTGTGCTCACCGAGGAGGGCGCTGTCAATCTGGAGTGCAAGGTTATCGGAGTACCTCAGCCGGTGCTCAAGTGGTACAAAGATGGCGTTGAACTGAAGCCGGGTGACATTCATCGGATTATATCTGGTCAGGATGGCACATGCTGTCTCGGCACATACACCTGTGAGGCGAGAAACTGCATGGGTGTGGTGGCCAGCTCGGCATCACTGCTAGGCTTTGAGGAAGCTCAACGGAGTCAAAAGACAGAGGAGGTACATGAAAACGAACTGCAGAGGAACTACTCTCTGTCAACTATTCAGGAGGAGCGAACGTCACAGATGTACGAGACTCCAGTTGGGGACATAACCATAGATGAAAAGGGCGATGTCTCCTTCTCATTCGATGGCAAAGAAGTGTCCGTGTCGCTGTACGAGACACCCGATCTAACTGAGGAGGAGGCCCTTAAAATTGTCGAAATGTATGCGGATCAAATATCGGAGCATGTTACGGAGCACAATATTGTGGAGCTACCGCCACTCCGTTTCGTCAAGGAGACATCCCAATCAGGAAAGCTCCTTATGGAGGCAGTCGTCATTGACATATCCCCCGAGTATTTCACCCATGATGAGGACATGCGAACTGAAGCTGATATGGATGACATATCCATAACAGAGATTACAGTGCACGGCTCCTCTGGCAGGGAGGGGGTTTTCGATAAGGATACCGAAAAATATGCACAGCAATCCTTTGAGAAAATGGAAGAGGAACTCTCCCTTGCGGCACCCATAAGAAAACGTAAAAAGTCTCGACCTACAGAGACTGAGGAATTCTTTAGCTTATCAAAGGCCTCCGCTTCGGGCAGCCAAGGTGGTGGCGACGGATATGATGATGAGGAGACATCCGACTTGCAAACCTTTGCCAGTGCGCAGATGTCCACATCACAGAAGGTAGCTCAGGCAACATTCGAGAGCGAAGCTGCCGTTCCACCAAGGCGAAAGAAGTCTAAGAAGCCCACGGACAGCGATTCATCAAAAACCACAGAGGATGAGGCTAAGTTGCTGGACATTTCTGGCGCTGTTGGCGATGGTCTTTTGATGACACCATCCTCACATCTGAAAGCAGTCACGGATGAGGTGGAAATTAACAAGAATCTAATAGCATTGATACCTTTGGCCAAATTGCTTAAAATTATTGAGCATCATCTGACTGTGGTAGAGACAGAGGTGATGGAACAGTCCACCATGATGATGACACCGGCAGCTGCAGATCAGAGTATTGCCATAATCAGAAATATCTTAGAACCCATCAAACAGATCGAATCAAAGTTGAGAGTATATTCTGGGGAGACTCAAATCGATGCACTGATCCAATCCATGGAGGATGACATACGTAATTTGCACATGGGTCTCCAGGTGATTGAGAAATGTGTCGAGATTGACGAGACTGGGGCTACACTCATCCAAAGGACAAGTGTTTGCATCATCGACAGCGTCGCGGATCACATGAAACGGGCGCTGGAGGAGATGAAGATTGTTAGCGTAAATTTCGAATCGGATAGTCTGCGTTCACAGATCAGGATAACTGCTGATGATATACAACAGGGATTGGAGATTACACAAGGCACAATCAGATCACAGGCTCTGCTGCAGGAGGCTCAAGAGCTGGAGGCAGCCAAACACTTTTCAGATACCGTGGAGAAAATGCAGGATGTGCCTGAAAGTGTTTCATTTGCAACCATTTCGGAGGCAAACTTACCCAGCGAAGCGAGCGCGTTGAAAGAGATATGTCAACCTGTTGCAAAGATTCAGGAAGCCTTGGAACGTGTCGAGATGGAGCTTTCGCTTGAGGAGAGCGAGGAGGAAATCTACAAAAAGGTTCACAAAAAGGTGATGGACAGCATTGTAGAGCCCATCAAGCAGCTGCAGACGACACTTCAATCCATTGAGGATAAAACGGAGTCTTTAGCTGGATCTGAATCAATGGAACAGAAGATTAACATGGCCATTTTGGATATTGTAACTCCGCCGCTCTTCGAACTCAACAAGGGATTGGAATTGATTCTCAAAGAGAAATCAGACAGCATTGAAGCTGGCATGTTTACGGTTCAGACAGTGGAATCGATGGTGCCCCCACTGCAGGAGATTCAAAATGGTCTGGCCCAGTTGAGTCAGGATCTTGAGATGGGGCAGACAGAGCGGGCAGAGGAAGCTACCTTGGATCTGGCGGATACACAGAAACTATTGCAGTCCATTGCCCAAGCCGTATTGCACTTTGAGACAAATATTGAAAGAATTTCGAATCGCCTTACTGACAATGTCAAAATTCGCTTACAGAATCTGAAAGATGAATTATCAGCTCTGATTGGCACCATTTTGGATAAAGACATTACTCGACATCATGTGGATCTGCTCGATAAATTGAAACGTCCCATTGATGAGCTCAACTACTGTATTCGCCAAACGGAGGTAAAGTCCACATCTGGATCATTGGCAGATTTGATTGAACCACTGAGCATGCTTCAAGAGAGTTCCCTAAAAGGACATGGAGTCCTGCTGGCTTCAAGGGAACGTGAGCCCGACAAGCAGGCACTGCAATCCCTTGATAATATTCGAAATATCATTCGCAATGTGATCATTGATATCGAGGAACACGAGTTTAAGATGCTACAGCAGGAGATTCAACAGGATGAACGGCAAACGGCACAGCAGGACAAATCTTTTAGTGCATTGCGAAAGGAGCTCGAAACAAAAGTCTCTTTGGAAGAGGCAATTGGTAACATTGAAACCCTGCAGATGGCACTAAACAGAATCAATGAGAATCCCAAGGCCGAACCCAAAACAAGATCCTCAGCAAATGACGCTCAAGTCGCTTTGCTAAGGATTCTACAAATAGCCAAGGGACTAGCCAGCTTTAGCGAGTCGGAAACCACACTTAATTCAAATGAGGCAAACACTACAAGAATCCTATTTGAGATGGGCAAGAACTTTGCTGATCTCGCCAAGACCATGGATAATTCTGAAGCTGAGAATAATGAGTACAACTATGCTTTAAGTAATTTCAATGCTATTATGGCCCAGCAAAAGGACGAACAACTTAACTGGAATAATCTTGCAATTGCCAGTCCTCTCACAAGTCTCATTCAAGCAATGAGAGACCTTCAACCACTGAAGGGATCTGTTGAAGATCTATCCACACTTGATGACATTTCCATTTTAAAGTCCATTGCTGAATCGCTGCCTACGGAACCTGAGGTATTCGTAGAAAACGAGGAGAAAGCAACTCCCAAAGTGGGATCCATCAAGAAAGCCACTAATGTCTTACTCTCAGACCTTAATCATGGCATTGCCTCGGTGTTGTCTTATTGCGAGGATTTAGATGTTACCTCTTTGCGACCGGATGCAGTTAAACCTCTTCAAGCGGCGTTCCTCAAAATGCAGGAGGTACGGAACAGCATTGCTCTCGTGCAGGAGACAAACCTTCTCGAAGTTGCCGAATCCATTTCAGAGGACACTGATCCTGGCACTTTTGCTGCAGCGATTTGCAACATGGAACGCTGTGTTCTCGAGGTTGAGGAGTGCATTGCGCACAGTGGAGCCGAGAGTCTTACAGATCAGGAACTGTCCAAGTTGAGGACATTGGCAACTCCACTGCGCGATCTTAGACATTACTGCGAACAGATTGATACACAGGTATTGGAACAGGCCATAGATATGACCACACAGGATATATCGGAGCTAAAAACAATCGGACATAAGGAAACTATGGAGGAAGAGGCGGTCAAGGCGGAGGCAATCATCGAGGCAGAGCCCAAAGTGGAACTATGCGATGTGAAACAAGGAGTGGTCAGTGGCATAAAGCAACTGGAGGCCTGTTTGGAGGTCACCAAAAAGAAGAACAACGAAGAGTTGCGTCAGGTTGGCGAAATTATGCAGCAATTGAACTCTGACCTCAAGAATATCCAAGAAGTCCTTAGCTCAGATAGTAATCAACAGGAAACTGTATTGGCTCAGGCGAAAATCGCCCAAACCATGTTCAAATTGAAAGAGTGTTTGGTTCACACCTACGAATCAGGACTGGTTGACTCTTTAGAGAATGTGGAAAGCGCTTTCGAAGATATTCTGCTATCTTTACCTGTGCTGGAGATGCAGTTGGCCCAGGAGATGTATGCAAAAATCGAGAATGCCTTCAATAACTTTATGGTTTACTGCCAGGAATCAGTTGCAGGGCAGCAACAGCTCATTGAAAATCTAAACTCATCTTTTAAAAAGCTTTTAGAAACTATTAAAACTGTGGCTGATTCTCCCAATGTCGATATCGAAAGATCATCAATATTAATGGTCAATCTTCAGTCAAGTCTAATGACATCATTCCGTTCCATCAACGAGGTCAGCAAAGTTGCAGACAATAATTTACTCGGAGGTTTACTCAAAACACAGACCAGCCTGGTTGCGGTCTTCGATTTTATTGAGAATAATGAAAACATAATTCGTATCATTGAATTACTTCAGGAAATTGATGCCATATCTGCGGAATTGAAGAGCATATCTCTGATTCCAATCGAACCCAGAGTACCAATCGATATCAACATGATTATAGAGAACGTCTCTTCGGGTAAATTGTTTCTAACTCAAATAGAAGAGGGGCTACAGAACGATAGTCGATTGAGTGCAATATTTTTGGATGAGAACACTGAAGAATTAAGTCAACTAGAAACGACACTGATTCAAATTGAAAATGAAATTCTCTCCCAGTCAGAGCTAAAACAGATCACATTAGACCAGTTGAACCTCATTGAGACTGTGCAGCTACAAATCCACAGTCTACAGCAAAAGTTATCAATGCTAAATACCTTCCTTGAGGCCCAGCAGCAGGATGATGAAAAGAGGATGGAGCAACAGATCCAGGAAACTATAGAATGCTTTGAAGCACAGCAGGATGCCGAAGCAGAACAACAAGTCCAGGAAGCTGTGGACGCTTTTGAGGCCGAGCTGGAGGACGTATCTCATCAACAGATTCAGGAAAAAACAGGAGAAGTTTTTGAAAAGAAGACAGAATCACAGGTGAAAAGAAAACGTAATGAAATGTTAAAAGATGCTAAGCCAAAAAAATCGAAAGATGAATACGATTCAAAACTTGCTCAACAACCTGAAAAACCAAGTGACATCATTATTAGCGAGCCTGAAAAATTGAAACAAGCCATAAATGAGAAGTTCTTAGAGTTATCTACCAAATTAAAGTACCAAGAAAGCAATCAAGACAAAAACTTTATATTAGCAAACAGTCAGGATATTATCGACAACTTGCAGGATACCGATAAAATAAAAAAGAGTATCTTCAAGCTAAAAGAGCATATTGTTCATACTTATGATGGCAAATCTGCAGATGAGAAAGCGGAAGAAGAAATGGTTGAAGCATTTATCGAATCACTTCTTGAGTTCTCTCCAGATACTGCAGAGAATGTTATTAGCCATTACCTGAAGGAAATTAAAACCAACGTTATTTTAACTAAGGCCGCTATAAGACTTATTGACGATAGTGAAATGTTTGCGAAGCCTGTGCTACTTTTACCAAAACTTATAAATCTTGAAACCATATCTGAGAACATTAAGTATGACCTGCATATTGACAAGTCCTCTGAAAAAATGATTCAACTACAACAAAACTTGATGGACATCTTCGTAATTCTAGATGATCTATTGGATGATAATACAGTTGAATTAAAACCTATCATTGAGGATATAAAAACTATTCTTCTCAAAGAGTATGATTATATTGAGAAGAAAGAGGGACAATTGTTCACTCCTACAGTGGAAGAAAAAGTTCACAACATTACTAAAAAAATGTTAAATGTTTGCGAGCTTCTACAAACACTTAATAAAAAATTGTTTGAAGATAAGTCTTTGGAATCTATTGGACTAAAGGCAGAGCATGATAAGCATAAAGATCAAGCTGAAAGTGTACCTGAACATAAAGGCCCAGACAATAAGAAAAGAGAGGTTACGAAAACCGAAGCTGAGCCAACAATTCAACAACAATCCATTGAAGAGACAAAACTTGATGGTACACGGCAAAATCAAGCAGAAAATTATGCAGATAAAAAATCTCAGAAGGGTGAGACATCTGATGTTGTTGCGGAAAGAATTTCGAAGGAAAAGGATCTTGAAAGTAAGAAACAAGACGTTAAGGACACTGGAGCTGAGGCTCAAAAGGCGAAGATTCTCGAACAACAATCCATCGATGAAATTAAACTGGATACTACACAGCAAAAGCCCGACGAAACAGATGCAGACAAAAGAGCTCAGACGGGTAAGACATCTGATGTTATTGAGGAAAGAATTTCGGAGGAAAAGATTCCAGAAAGTAAGAAACAAGACGTTAAGGAAACTGAACCTGAGGCTCAAAAGGCACTGATTCTGGAACAACAATCCATTGAGGAGATTAAACTGGATACATCACAGGAAAAACCAGATGAAAAAGATGCAGATAAGAAAGCTCAGAAGGGTGAGACATCTGAAGTTGTTGCGAAAAAGATTTCGGAGGAAATGATTCCGGAAAGTAAGAAACAAGACGTTAAGGAAACTGAACCTGAGGCTCAAAAGGCACTGATTCTTGAACAACAATCCATCGAGGAAATTAAACTGGATACTACACAGCAAAAACCCGACGAAACAGATGCAGACAAAAGAGCTCAGAAGGGTAAGACATCTGATGTTATTGAGGAAAGAATTTCGGAGGAAAAGATTCCAGAAAGTAAGAAACAAGACGTTAAGGAAACTATAGCTGAGGCTGAAAAGGCGAAGATTTTTGAACAACAATCCATTGAGGAGAGGAAACTGGATACAACACAGGAAAAGCCTGGTGAAAAAGATGCTGATAAGAGAGCTCAGAAGGGTGAGGCATCTGAAGTTGTTGCGGAAAAAATTTCGGAGGAAAAGATTCCAGAAAGTAAAAAACATGACGTTAAGGAAACTGCAGCTGAGGCTGAAAAGGCGAAGATTTTTGAACAACAATCCATTGAGGAGAGGAAACTGGATACAACACAGGAAAAGCCTTGTGAAAAAGATGCTGATAAGAGAGCTCAGAAGGGTGAGGCATCTGAAGTTGTTGCGGAAAAAATTTCGGAGGAAAAGATTCCAGAAAGTAAGAAGCAAGACATTAAGGAAACTGCAGCTGAGGCTGAAAAGGCGAAGATTTTTGAACAACAATCCATCGAGGAAATTAAACTGGATACTACACAGCAAAAACCGGACGAAACAGATGCAGACAAAAGAGCTCAGAAGAGTGAAACATCTGAAGTTGTTGCGGAAAGAATTTCGGAGAAAAAGATTCCAGAAAGTAAGAAACATGACGTTAAGGAAACTGGAGCTGAGGCTCAAAATGCGAAAATTCTTGAACAACAATCCATTGAGGAGAGGAAACTGGATGCAACACAGGAAAAGCCTGGTGAAAAATATGCAGCTAAAAAAGCTCAGACGGGTAAGACATCTGATGTTGTTGCGGAAAAAATTTCGAAGGAAAAGGATCTAGAAATCAAGAAACAAGACATTAAGGAAACTGCAGCTGAGGCTGAAAAGGCGAAGATTCTCGAACAACAATCCATCGAGGAAATTAAACTGGATGCTACACAGCAAAAACCGGACGAAACAGATGCAGACAAAAGAGCTCAGAAGGGTGAGACATCTGAAGTTGTTGCGGAAAAAATTTCGGAGGAAAAGATTCCAGATAGTAAGAAGCAAGACATTATGGAAACTGCAGCTGAGGCTCAAAAGGCAAACATTCTTGAACAACAATCTACAGAGGTGAAGGAGTTCTATGTTAAACAGGATATAGAAGCTACTATGGATAATATATGTAAGACTCAGAAAAAAGAGGTATATAAAGTTTTTACTGAGCAAATTTCTGGAGAACATGTTTTGGATGAGGTGCAGCCTGATGTTCAGAATTCTGAAGTTGACAACTCCAAAGCGAAGATGCTTGAACAAACATCTTCTGAAGAAATAAAACTGAGAGATAAGCAAACGGAAGATATAAAGGAAATCGAAAGTGGGCTACAAGTCAATATAAAAAGGAAATTCTCGGACCTTATCGAAATTTTAAAAACGCAATCTCCTAATGTAGGTGTTGAATACCTTATTGCAGAGAGCCAGGAAATAATTGAAAATCTAGCAGATTCTGACAGGGTTAGAAAATCTATATTTAAACTTAGAGAACATATTGTTCATACTTATGATGACAAATCTGCAGATGAGAAAGCGGAAGAAGAAATGGTTGAAGCATTTATCGAATCACTTCTTGAGTTCTCTCCAGATACTGCAGAGAATGTTATTAGCCATTACCTGAAGGAAATTAAAACCAACGTTATTTTAACTAAGGCCGCTATAAGACTTATTGACGATAGTGAAATGTTTGCGAAGCCTGTGCTACTTTTACCAAAACTTATAAATCTTGAAACCATATCTGAGAACATTAAGTATGACCTGCATATTGACAAGTCCTCTGAAAAAATGATTCAACTACAACAAAACTTGATGGACATCTTCGTAATTCTAGATGATCTATTGGATGATAATACAGTTGAATTAAAACCTATCATTGAGGATATAAAAACTATTCTTCTCAAAGAGTATGATTATATTGAGAAGAAAGAGGGACAATTGTTCACTCCTACAGTGGAAGAAAAAGTTCACAACATTACTAAAAAAATGTTAAATGTTTGCGAGCATCTACAAACACTTAATAAAAAATTGTTTGAAGATAAGTCTATGGAATCTATTGGGGTAAAGACAGAGCATGATGAGCATAAAGATCAAGCTGAAAGGGTACCTGAACATAAAAGCCAAAAGGCGAAGATTCTTGAACAACAGTCCATTGAGGAGAGGAAACTGGACACTAAACAGGAAAAACCAGAAGAAAAAGATGCGGAGAAGAAAGCTCAACAGGGTGAGACATCTGAAGTTGTTGCGGAAAAGATTTCGGAGGAAATGATTCCAGAAAGTAAGAAACAAGACGTTAAGGAGAGTGGACCTGAGGCTCAAAAGGCGAAGGTTCTTCAGCAACAATCCATCGAGAAGAGCAAACTAGATACTACTCAGGAAAAACCAGATGAAAAATATGCAGATAAGAAAGCTCAGAAGGGTGAGACATCTGAAGTTGTTGCGGAAAAGATTTCGGAGGAAAAGATTCCAGAAAGTAAGAAACAAGACGTTAAGGAAACTGTAGCTGAGGCTCAAAAGGCGAAGATTCTTGAACAACAGTCCATTGAGGAAAGGAAACTGGACACAAAACAGGAAAAACCAGAAGAAAAAGATGCAGATAAGAAAGCTCAGAAGGGTGAGACATCTGAAGTTGTTGCGAAAAAGATTTCGGAGGAAAAGATTCCAGAAAGTAAGAAACAAGACGTTAGGGAAACTGAACCTGAGGCTCAAAAGGCACTGATTTTTGAACAACAATCCATCGAGGAGATTAAACTGGATACATCACAGGAAAAACCAGATGAAAAAGATGCAGATAAGAAAGCTCAGAAGGGTGAGACATCTGAAGTTGTTGCGAAAAAGATTTTGGAGGAAATGATTCCAGAAAGTAAGAAACAAGACGTTAAGGAAACTGGACCTGAGGCTCAAAAGGCAAAGATTCTTGAACAACAGTCCATTGAGGAGAGGAAACTCGACACAAAACAAGAAAACCCAGAAGAAAAAGTTGCAGATAAGAAAGCTCAGAAGGGTGAGACATCTGAAGTTGTTGCGAAAAAGATTTCGGAGGAAATGATTCCAGAAAGTAAGAAACAAGACGTTAAGGAAACTATAGCTGTGGCTCAGATGGCGAATATTCTTGAACAACAGTCCATTGAGGAGAGGAGACTGGACACAAAACAGGAAAACTCAGAAGAAAAAGTTGCAGATAAAAAAGTTCAGAAGGGTGAGACATCTGAAGTTGTTGCGAAAAAGATTTCGGAGGAAATGATTCCAGAAAGTAAGAAACAAGACGTTGAGGAAACTGGAGCTGAGGCTCAAAAAGCGAAGATTCTTGAACAACAGTCCATTGAGGAGAGGAAAATGGAAACAAAACAGGAAAACTTGAAGAAAAAGATACAGATAAGAAAGCTCAAAAGGGTGAGACATCTGAAGTTGTTGCGAAAAAGATTTCGGAGGAAATGATTCCAGAAAGTAAGAAACACGACGTTAAGGAAACTGTAGCTGAGGCCCAGAAGGCGAAAATTCTTGAACAACAGTCCATTGAGGAAAGGAAACTGGACACAAAACAGGAAAAACCAGAAGAAAAAGATGCAGATAAGAAAGCTCAACAGGGTGAGACAGCTAATGTTGCTGCGGAAAAAATTTCGGAGGAAATGATTCCAGAAAGTAAGAAACAAGACGTTAAGGAAACTGAAGCTGAGGCTCAAAAGGCGAAGGTTCTTCAGCAACAATCCATCGAGAAGAGCAAACTAGATACTACTCAGGAAAAACCAGATGAAAAATATGAAGATAAGAAAGCTCAGAAGGGTGAGACAGCTGAAGTTGCTGAGGAAAAAATTTCGGAGGAAAAGGTTCCAAAAAGTAAGAAGCAAGATGTTAAGAAGAGTAAAGATGATTCTCAAAAGGCGAAGATTCTTGAACAACAGTCCATTGAGGAGGGGAAACTGGACACAAAACTGGGAAAACCAGAAAAAAAAGATGCAGATAAGAAAGCTCAACAGAGTGAGACATCTGAAGTTGTTGCGGAAAAAATTTCGGAGGAAAAGATTTTACAGAGTGAGAAACAAGACGTTAAGGAAGCTGGACCTGAGGTTCAAAAGGCAAAGATTCTTGAACAACAGTCAATTGAGGAGAGGAAACTGGACACAAAACAGGAAAAACTAGAAGAAAGAAATGCAGATAAGAAAGCTCAGAAGGGTGAGACATCTGAAGTTGTTGCGGAAAAGGTTTCGGAGGAAATGATTTCAGAAAGTAAGAAACACGACGTTAAGGAAACTGTAGCTGAGGCTCAGAAGGCGAAAATTCTTGAACAACAGTCCATTGAGGAGAGGAAACTGGAAACAAAACAGGGAAAACCAGAAGAAAAAGATGCAGATAAGAAAGCTCAACAGGGCGAGACATCTAAAGTTGTTGCGGAAAAGATTTCGGAGGAAGTGGTTCCAGAAAGTAAGAAACACGACGTTAAGGAAACTGTAGCTGAGGCTCAGAAGGCGAAGATTCTTGAAAAGAAATCCATTAAGGATAGAAAACTGGACACTAAACAGGAAAAACTTGAAGAAAAAGATGCAGATAAGAAAGCTCAAAAGGGTGAGACAGCTGATGTTGCTGCGGAAAAAGTTTCGGAGGAAAAGCTTCCAGAGAGTAAGAAACAAGACGTTAAGGAAACTGGAGCTGAGGCTCAAAAAGCGAAGATTCTTGAAAAGAAATCCATTGAGGATAGAAAACTGGACACTAAACAGGAAAAACTTGAAGAAAAAGATGCAGATAAGAAAGCTCAAAAGGGTGAGACAGCTGAAGTTGCTGCGGAAAAAATTTCGGAGGAAAAGGTTCCAAAGAGTAAGAAACAAGACGTTAAGGAAACTGGAGCTGAGGCTCAAAAAGCGAAGATTCTTGAAAAGAAATCCATTGAGGATAGAAAACTGGACACTAAACAGGAAAAACTTGAAGAAAAAGATGCAGATAAGAAAGCTCAAAAGGGTGAGACAGCTGATGTTGCTGCGGAAAAAGTTTCGGAGGAAAAGCTTCCAGAGAGTAAGAAACAAGACGTTAAGGAAACTGGAGCTGAGGCTCAAAAAGCGAAGATTCTTGAAAAGAAATCCATTGAGGATAGAAAACTGGACACTAAACAGGAAAAACTTGAAGAAAAAGATGCAGATAAGAAAGCTCAAAAGGGTGAGACAGCTGAAGTTGCTGCGGAAAAAATTTCGGAGGAAAAGGTTCCAAAAAGTAAGAAGCAAGATGTTAAGAAGAGTAAAGATGATGCTCAAAAAGCGAAGATTCTTGAACAACAGTCCATTGAGGAGGGGAAACTGGACACAAAACTGGGAAAACCAGAAGAAAAAGATGCAGATAAGAAAGCTCAGAAGGGTGAGACATCTGAAGTTGTTGCGGAAAAGATTTCGGAGGAAATGGTTCCAGAAAGTAAGAAACACGACGTTAAGGAAACTGTAGCTGAGGCTCAGAAGGCGAAAATTCTTGAACAACAGTCCATTGAGGAGAGGAAACTGGAAACAAAACAGGGAAAACCAGAAGAAAAAGATGCAGATAAGAAAGCTCAACAGGGTGAGACAGCTGATGTTGCTGCGGAAAAATTTTCGGAGGAAATGATTCCAGAAAGTAAGAAACAAGACGTTAAGGAAACTATAGCCGAGGCTCAAAAGGCGAAGATTCTTGAACAAGAGTCCATTGATGAGAGGAAACTGGAAACAAAACGGGGAAAACCAGAAGAAAAAGATGCAAATAAGAAAGCCCAACAGGGTGAGACATCTGAAGTTGTTGTGGAAAAAATTTCGGAGGAAAAGGTTCCAAAGAGTAAGAAACAAGACGTTAAGGAAACTGAAGCTGAGGCTCAAAAAGCGAAGATTCTTGAACAGAAATCCATTGAGGATAGAAAACTGGACACTAAACAGGAAAAACTAGAAGAAAGAGATGCTGATAAGAAAGCTCAAAAGGGTGAGACAGCTGAAGTTGCTGCGGAAAAAATTTCGGAGGAAAAGGTTCCAAAGAGTAAGAAACAAGACGTTAAGGAAACTGAAGCTGAGGCTCAAAAAGCGAAGATTCTTGAACAGAAATCCATTGAGGATAGAAAACTGGACACTAAACAGGAAAAACTAGAAGAAAGAGATGCTGATAAGAAAGCTCAAAAGGGTGAGACAGCTGAAGTTGCTGCGGAAAAAATTTCGGAGGAAAAGGTTCCAAAAAGTAAGAAGCAAGATGTTAAGAAGAGTAAAGATGATGCTCAAAAGGCGAAAATTCTTGAACAACAGTCCATTGAGGAGAGGAAACTGGAAACAAAACAGGGAAAACCAGAAGAAAAAGATGCAGATAAGAAAGCTCAAAAGGGTGAGACAGCTGAAGTTGCTGCGGAAAAAATTTCGGAGGAAAAGGTTCCAAAGAGTAAGAAACAAGACGTTAAGGAAACTGAAGCTGAGGCTCAAAAAGCGAAGATTCTTGAACAGAAATCCATTGAGGATAGAAAACTGGACACTAAACAGGAAAAACTAGAAGAAAGAGATGCTGATAAGAAAGCTCAAAAGGGTGAGACAGCTGAAGTTGCTGCGGAAAAAATTTCGGAGGAAAAGGTTCCAAAAAGTAAGAAGCAAGATGTTAAGAAGAGTAAAGATGATGCTCAAAAAGCGAAGATTCTTGAACAACAATCCATTGAGGAGGGGAAACTGGACACAAAACTGGGAAAACCAGAAGAAAAAGATGCAGATAAGAAAGCTCAACAGGGTGAGACATCTGAAGTTGTTGCGGAAAAAATTTCGGAGGAAAACTTTCCAGAGAGTAAGAAACAAGACGTTAAGGAAACTATAGCTGAGGCTCAAAAGGCGAAGATTCTTGAACAACAGTCCATTGAGGAAGCTGAAGCCCAGACCGCAGAGAGTCTCGAAAAACAATTTACTGGGGAAATGAAACTGGATGCTGAACAGAAGAAAACAGTTGAAAAGAATGCAGAAACGAAGTCTCAAAAGGGCAAGAAATCTGAAGTCGTTTCTGAAGAAAAGGTTCCGAAAAATAAGAAACAAGATATTTTTGAACAAGAATCCATTGTCGATACAAACTTGGATGTTAAACAAGAAAATCCAGCTGATGTCAAACATAAAAGGGAAGCTGAAGAGTATGTTAAAAGGAAGGGTGAAGATGATGCAAAGGAGATTTTTGGAGTGCCTGTTAATACCAAATCGGAAAGAGCAAAGAACTTACAATACGATGGACAGAATTTTATTGAACCAATTGAATATAGAAGAAAATCTCTAGATACAGAAGACTCAGTTGGTCTGAGCCAAGCTAAAAGTTACAAGTCTTTGGAGACTGAATATAAGGAAAGAAAGGAATTCCGAAGTGCTATGCGTAAACCTACAGTAAACTTGATGCTGACAAATCGTAATTCGGCAGAGGGAAGTGATCTGAAGTTAACTTGTGGAATATCTGGTCAAGATATGAATGTGCAATGGTTTAAACAAAATATACCCATTGCAAACGATGTCAAGTACAAAGTAACCTTGAACGATGGTCTATCCTGCCTTGAAATTAAGTCAACAGAGATGAATGATTCTGGCATTTATCGATGCATAGCGTCCAATCGGAATGGAGAGGTCGAAACAAGCTGTCTTGTGACTATATACGAAGCACCTTCAACCAAATTTGGCACTCCGCCAATATTTACACGCAACATACGAGGTAAGTGCCTGTTCTACCTATGCAAGTCCATCGATTTAATTCCCAACGCTAAAATGTGTAACTTATTTAACTTTAGATTGTAAATAAATTAATTATTTGTCAATAAGCATGGTAAACATTCACCTCAGTAAGTAAATAGGAAGTAAATACATATAAGAGATAGTATATAAGATTTTTGGCCAATTTATTGCAATCAATTTATGCGCTCTTTGAGGTTATTTATCAAAAGTAAAAGATAATAATAATATTAGGTATACCATAATATATTATTTTTATAGTCGAATAGACTGCTCTATAAATAGAAAGGTAATTTATATAATTGAATTTACTGTGTGCATTAATTAAAATTCTACGGCATTTAAATAGATTATTTGAGATGATTTTTTGGCAACAATCAAGTTGCCAGATATATGTATATATTCAAGTATATATCTTAATATAAGAACGAACCGATTTGCGTGAACAATCGATTGGCAATTAAGATTTATTCGAGAAGCAATGTATTTTCGAATATTTCACCACATGCGGACAGACGTGAATCTTCTTTTGAATCGAACGGACGTCTGACGTCCTAGTAACTCTTTCGATCGAACCGTTGCGGGATTTATATATATAGATACAGATATATATCAATTGACTCGAACGGATTATTTTCATTTTTATCGGTTTTTTTTTATAATTTCCGCATATCGAATTTTTCGTTTCCCTCCGTTATCCTGTGAAAAGATAAGAGACAAAAACTAATCGCGATGGGAGAGACGGAAGGTGATATCGAGCCACGGGGGTCCGCTGAGCCGGAGGCTGCACCAGCTCAGGATACTCTGCAGGTGCCGACGCAAAAGAAGCGAAAGCTAAAGTCTCCTACTCCGGGTAGCTTACGCGGACGAAGTGCTACGCCCATACACGGTAGGAGTCAGACTCCATTCAGCTTGTATATGACGCGTCGCAGTGCCACGCCGTCGACATGGCGCAGCATCACGCCGTTCTTGAAAAGAGAGGAGAAGGAGAAAACTCCATTCGAACTTGGCAGGGACATTAAGATGCAGACAACGTGCAACATTGCCGTATTCGATCGGGCTCTGGTCATGGATATTTCGGAGCCTATAGATATTCAGAAACCTGTGCGTTATATAACATCTGACTTGTCGGTAATCGATCGGGCCGCTGTAATGGATGTGTCCAATGTTGAGGTTATCTACGTGGTTGAAGAATACGAAGAGTATGAGGAGGAGGAGGAGATCATAGAGGAGGTAAAGCCGAAGAAAAAGGAAAAGAAAGCCAGAAAGCCTCGCACCGGACGTAAGTCTATCGACAAGGATCAAAGCCCCTCAGGTCTCATGTCCGAGGGCGAAGACATGGGCGATGGGGCTGATGATCGTGAGGATAGCGTGGACTTCGATGATGGCGACGAGCCCGTTAAGAAGGGCAAGAAGAAGGCAGCGCCAAAGAAGAAGGAGAAAAAAGAGAAGTCTCCTAGCCCAAAGTTGTCCTTGAAACTCGAAATTGGCGGGGGCCAAAAGGCCAGCAAAAAGATGTTTGAGCAGCAGGCTGCTGGACCTAAGCCACCCCCAAAAAAGAGTAAGATGGTGCTTCAAATGGAAGAGCAGGCCAAGGCTGCAGCCAAGGCAGCTGAAGAGGCAGCTAACCGAGCCAAGCCCAAGGGTGAGACATTCGAGGAGCGTCAAAAGCGTTTAAAGGAAGAAAAGGAGGAGCAGGAAAGACTTGAAGCGGAGCAGCGAGCAATCGAGGAAGCCGAGGCCGAAGCAGAAGCCGAAGCTGAGGAAGATGAAGAGGATCCATCTGTTCTTGATGACACCGATGTTGGCACCGAAGCGGCCGATGGCGAATACAATGAAGACGAAGATAGGGAACGGGATGAAGATGAGGAAAACGAGGAAGAAGATGAAGTTGTTGATCTCAAAGCTGCTAAACGTCGTGGCAGCGACTCATCCGATGAGTATACCCGTCCCGATCCCCACGAGGAAGAACGCTGGCAGCGCATTGCGGCTATTGAGGGAGAGGAGTTCATGCAGCAGATGCGCAAATACAGCATTGCCAAAAGGACAAGCGAGAAGGAACGGGATGCAGACTGGCAACGCAGACGTGAGCAAGCCCGCAACCCGAAGTTCATAAACTTTCTCTCCGATCGCACCGTCGAGGCTGGTCAAAGTGTCCGCTTGGCCTGTGCCGTGGATGGGCCAGAGCTCTCGGTCAAATGGTTTAAGGATGGCAGACAGCTGGAACGCGATGCCACTCATAGAATCATCAACAATAACAACATCTTAGTTCTGGAGGTGGTCAATACGAACATATTGGACTCCGGCGAGTACTCTTGTCTTATAATGAACCAAAATGACGAGGTCACCTCATCGTGTATTGTTACTATTTACGAAATCTTTAAGGATGAACCCAAACCTCCCTCTATCCAGTATATCAAAGGTACATGTCCTCATGCAAGACGTTTTCTTTCCAATTTCCGTGTTATCTCATAGCGGTTTTTAATGTATTCTAGAATACTATCATTTGCGTGACGATGAGTTAACCATCGAGGGTCATGTTCATGGTGTACCGCGTCCGGTTGTCACCTGGTGGCGGGGTGCTTTCCAGGTAAAGCCCAGCTACAAATTCACTATGCTCGAAGAGGCCCACGGCGTGTGCAAGCTGTTGATCTACAAGCCCGGCAACAAGGACGGCGGCATTTACACCCTCAAAGCAATTAACTCCATCGGTGAGGCACAGATCAATCATACCGTCGAGGTGGCCAAGAATCTTCACTACCATGTGCCGGGCATATTCCATGCACGCGACAAGATCCAGCTAGACAGCTTAAAGCAGGCCAGATTGTCTATGGATGCGGCCCTCAAGTCCCTGGCCGAATCCGATCAAAAACGTGCCGAAATAGAGGCCGAACAACAGCGTGTCCAGGCAGCCCGTGCTCCGCCAGAGCCCTTAGTGCCTGCTAAGCAAAAACTATCGTTTGCCACCCAGTTGCGTGACCGCATGGCATTGGAGGGCACCACGGTGAAGTTTGTGGCCACAGTGATTGGTCCCAGTCCGAACACCCGCTGGATGAAGGACGACAAATGGGTAACGATGAGCGACCATGTCAAAAACCTCTCTGAGGAGGGTAAGGCGATTATCGAGATCAACAATGTGACCTCTGCCGATTCAGGTGTCTATAAATGTGTGGCCAAAAACGATATGAGCGAAATAGAAACCTCAGGCTACTTCAAGGTGTATGCAGCACAAGCTGATGGCGATGAATCCGAACCCATATTTGCCCTACCCCTGCGAGGTATTTATAATGTATCTTTGCACCGTCAACGTTGTCGTTGTCGCTGTCGTTATGTTTGTATCTGTATCTGCAACAGTATCTGTATCTGTTTTTGTTACAACGCCAACACGAGCAAACCACACACACACACACGCACCAAATTCGATACGAAATTCAAATTAATTGTTGTGTCCACCAAAAGCAAATCGATTGAGGTCGACAAGTGTACAAAAATAGAATCGATGTAGACAATACACAATTGATTGAAATGGCGTGCTCTTCTTCTCAGATGTGTATCACTCTTCCCAAAATGATTTGATTATCGACACGAAGGTGCGCGGCAATCCACGTCCGGTAATCTCGTGGACGAAAGACCAGATACCCGTTGTGCTCGACGATCGTGTCGTCCAAATCGAGCACTTGGATGGCATCTGCGAGCTGATCGTTAACAAGCCAACGGAGAAAGACAACGGCACCTACGTTTGCACCGCCCAGAACAAGTTGGGCAGCCAGTCGACCACCCACACGGTTGTTGTCGAGACTGCACACTCTTCCCGTCGTTCGAGCATATTATCTTCAGCCATGCAAGATGATCCATCTGGCGCCGGCGGCGAAGCCTCCAAAAAGAAGAAAAAATTACCCAAAAGTGATGCCGAAGGTGAAGAGGGTGGCGAGGGTGGTGGCTACGAGAGACGTAGTCGAATGCCCGATCCGTCGCCCAAGCAAATGCTCTACTTCACGGTCAATCTGTCAAACCGCTACGTAGCCGAAGGCTCCAAGGTTAAGCTACAAGCAGTCATCGGTGGACCCGAGCCCACCATTAAATGGCAAAAGGACGATCAGAATGTTCAGTATGGACCCCGTATCAGGAATATGAATCGAGAAAGTCTGGCTGTACTGGAGTTCGTCAGTGCCCAGCCTGAGGACTCCGGAACATATACGATAATCGCACAGAATGAGTTTTGCAAGATCACAACATCGGCTCTTTTGCATGTCTATCAACCGAAGGTCAATAACGATGTGCAGCCCGTATTCATACGCTCCCTGAAAGGTAATCTGTTTGAACCAACCTGTAAACGAGTGCATATGTCGTCGTTGTTATCGTGTCTCGGCACATCTAATCAGATCTTTAAATAGATCAAAGCCATAGACAGATGATTGTGCAATGCCAATCTGACTGTCGGAGATTATGTAATTCTCTTGGCCATGTTATTGTAGCTATTCGTCGGTCATTTGTGTTTTAGTGTTGCGTAATTATGTAACAACTAATGGTACACCTTATACCTTTTCAACCTCTCAGAGACCTATCATCTGACCTCTAATGAACTGATACTGGAGACAGCGGTGCGTGGTCAGCCCACACCTCAGGTGCAGTGGTTTAAGGATAGCATTGAAATTCAAAGCGGAGGACGGTATCAGCTCATCGAACATCAGGATGGCACTTGTGAGCTGCTCATTGACCGGCCGGATCACAAGGATTCCGGCAAATATGTGGTCAAGGCCGAGAGTCGTGCTGGCAAAATGGAAATAGCGCATTATGTGCTCTTCGAGGGTCAGGCATCCCACATTGCAGACAATATCCATGGTGTATTCCACGCAGACAAGAGCCTGTTGCGGCCCAAGGAAGTTGAGACGCCCATCTCCAAACCGGCTCCAGCAGCTATCAGCGAAGAGGTCGCTGCTGAGGGTGAAGATTCGAAGGGTAAGCGACGTGGTCGCAAGAAGGGTGACCCTGAGGAGGAGGGCGCTTCCACGACCACGGACTATGCCTCGGATACGGCCAGCATGTCGAGCAAGCGGCGCGAGAAGAATGTTGCTATACACTTCAGTACTTCGATGAGGGATCGCGTTGTGGCCGAGGGATCCAAGGTGAAAATCTCCTGCTTCTTGGAGGCAAAGGAGCCCCAGGTCAAATGGTTCAAGAATGATGAGCCCATTCAAAATAGCCCTAAGATTCGTGGCCGCTATAGCGAAGGCCTTTGCCTGTTAGAGATTAACAGCGCCTCGGAGGAGGACAACGGCGAGTACAAATGTTGGGGAAAAGATGAGTCTGGGGATGCGTCTACCTCCTGCAGGCTAGAAGTCTATGAAGATCCTGGCACTGGCGATGTCCCGCCAACATTTACACGCAATATCAAGGACACGCTCCACGGCAAGATCAACGAACTGCAGTTGGATGTGCATGTTCGTGGTCTGCCAACGCCAACTGTAACATGGTTCAAGGATGGCGTGAAAATCGAAAACAGCGATAAGTACCAGCAAGTGGATCATGACGATGGCACTGTTGAGCTGTTCGTCAGCAATCCGAAGCCCGCTGATAGCGGCAAATACGTTTGCCAGGCTGAGAATCGTGAGGGTCAAACGGAAATCGTACACATGGTCACCGTAGAGCCCCGCGTTCGTGTCCGACCCATGTCGCCACCAAGAGAGGGCAGACCGCCAGCCAAACCAGCTGTTGAAGGCGAGGAACCCGCTGCCGAAGAAGAGGAAACTGTTGAGGGCGAAGAAGGTGCACCGGAGAAGAGAGTCCGAAAGCCCAAAAAAGACGACGAGGAAGCTACAAGCTCTAGGCGTGAGGTGCCGCCACCTCCAGATCTAAAGAAGGTTCTCTACTTTCGCAACTATCTCTCTAATCGCACTGTCAAATCCGGAAGCAATGTCAAATGGATGGTTAACATCGACGGCCCAGAGCCAACAGCCAAGTGGTTCCATGGTGATCAACCTATTACTTTTGGCCCCAAGAGCAAAATGTCGATGCAGGATGGCATTGCTTGGCTCAACCTAGTGGGGGTTACCGAAGAGGATGCCGGGGAGTATACTTTAAGGGTTAGGGGACCCGAAAATGAAATCGTTAGCACTTGCAACCTATTTGTTTACAGCACGGGTAAAGTTGAAGTTATTACTCCCACTTTTACAGTGGGCATCAAAGGTATGCTAACAGACTAAGTAATTATATTCGATTAGATGTGACATACATGCATTCATTGTGGCATCTGTGCAGCTGTCCAAGTGAACGTTAAGGTATGCACTTAAGCTCGTTTTAGTCTAATACTAACACAACGAATCAATCTCCTTCTCCTATTCCTCCCCGATTATTGTTCTTTTTTGTCTTATGCGGTTTTGTGCTTTGTCTCTTTGTGTCGACATCCATTTCAGATGCATATCATTCCCAAAACAATCGCCTCACTCTCGAGTGCAAGGTCTCGGGTAGTCCAAAGCCGCACATCTTCTGGCAGAAGGACAATACCCTATTGCCTCTTGAGAGCGCCAAGTATGAATATGCCGAGCAGCCAGATGGCGTTAAACAGTTGACCATCACCTCCTTTGGCAGCGAGGATAGTGGACTCTACACCTGCTATGCGGAGAGTGAAAATGGTCAGATGAAAATAAGCAAATTCGTCCAGGCTTTTGACTATGTAAGAGAACGTATCTCCGATAAGAAGGCAACAAATTTGTTGGTACAGGACCCCAAGGGTCTGGAAACATATGCAAGTTCAATGGGAGAAAGTGTAGCTTCGATAGCCAAGGCAAAATCGAGGGAAGCCAAGCTGCGGCTCAATCTGGCGACCAGCCTCAAGGCAATGACCATAAGCAGTGGCAATAAAGCTCAGTTGATCTGTTACGTCACGGGCTTTATCGAGAACGTCAACTGGCTAAGGGATGATGAACGAATCACGAAAGATACCCGTCACAAGATCTACAATATTAACGGTGCCATCAGCCTAGAGATCTACGATGCTCGCGCCGAGGACAGTGGACACTACAGATGCGTGGTGAAGAATAGCAAGCAAATCGTGGAGAGCTCAGGTCAGCTAACTGTGCTGGACGACACAAGCGGTCGGTTGCCACAAAGCTTCCTGGAAGGCATTAAGAGTAAGTTAAATGAGAAATCAATTAAGTGGGGATTGATTAAAACACCTTATTTATAGAATCCTATGATGCACAGCGCAATGAGATTGTCCTGAGCTGTCAGGTTCATGGGCGCCCTAATGTCACTTGGATGCGAGATGATCACACCATCTGTAACAATCGTTATAGGGTCGTGGATGAGCTTGGCGGAGAACGTAAACTAGTCATACGTAATCCCATATCCTCGGACTGTGGCATCTTTGCTTGCTATGCCGAACATGATGATCACATTGACTCGATCAGCACGTGCATTAAGGCCGTCGATTTGAAGCGCCTCCTAACCTATGATCACGACAATGTTATGCTAATTCAATCGCAATTCCAATCTCAACCTCGGGATGTAGTTGATGAATCGCAACGTATCAATGGCGATGCGGATCTTCAACGTGGTGGAAGCCGCGTTCTGCGGAGTGTTGCCCAGGCGAAGCCATTGTTCCATACGTACCTTCATGATCGCACCGTCTCGGAGGGCGTTAATCTGCGTCTGTTGTGCACTGTTTCTGGGGATGAGAACACACACATCGAGTGGCTGAAAAATCACAAACCATTGCCAAAAGATACACGCTATCAGACGCTCTACCAGAATGGCGAGGCATCTCTGGAGATCTTTGCTGTCGTCGCAGATGATAGCGGAAATTACACATGCTCGGCGATAAATGATTTTGGAGAGAGTCTTAGCCATGCCCAACTGAGGGTCAACAAACATTTTAGGGAGGCATCCATGCCTAGTACCTTTGCGCAGGCAATTCGAGGTATTCTAGATCCACATCAAGATACAGAGCTGAAGCGCCTTGAGAAGCAGTCCCCTAACATAATCGCCTCGCCTGCATCACAATTTGTAGTTGCTGTTCTAACCGCTTTCATCTTTTGATCTTTTTGAGAATCGTTGATAATATTAATCTTTCTTTTTGCAGACACGTATTCTCTTAATGATAATGAGTTGGTTCTGGATTGTCGCGTGCGTGGACAGCCACGTCCAGAAATACAATGGATGAAGGGCAACGATATTCTCTTCAACGATGATAAATTTCAACAGGTCGATGAGGCCGATGGTTTTTCCAAGCTGATCATACGCAATCCAACGGAGAAGGACTCAGGCATGTATGCCTGCGTGGCAACCAACGAAGGTGCTACGAATAAAATGACCCACCACGTCGATTTTAAGGGACGTCAACAATTCACACTTGAAAAAACTCATGGATTCTTCCATCGTGATCCCAACAAGCCTCATTTCCTCTCGCCCTTGGGCAATCAGACCGTCTGCAATGGCGGCACTGTTGCCATATCGGCCGAGTTCATGCAAACCAGCACACCGATCGAGGTTAAGTGGTATCGCGATCGGAAGACTCTGGATGGTCCGAATTTCACAACCTTAAATGATCGTGGTGTCTACACGCTGGCCATTTCGAATGCCGGAGCCGAGCACGAGGGCACCTACACTTGCCGTGCGTCGAATGCCTTCGGACACATTGAATCGCATGTCAACATTGATGTCGCCGTCGGTGCTGAGAAAGACGAACGTCCGCCCCTCTTCCTGTCCAGACCTGAAACCGAAATGAAGATCGCTGTAGGTGATCCCTTCTCGCTATCCTTCCGCATTGCGGGTGATCCTAAGCCAAAGTGTAAGCTTGGAAATGTTTTGTACATGAAATGCATATTTCAATTCCCCTTTGCTTTTCTCTTTTTAGTGGTGTTTATGAAAGGCACCAAGGACATAACCCAATCGGATCGTGTAAGCAAAGAGGTATCCGATGATTACACCAGATTCACAGTGCAAAAGTCGCAGATCTCCGACTCCGGCACCTATTTCGTTGTCGCTCGCAACGACTTTGGAACGGACAGAATATTCGTTACTATTACGGTTCGTACACTTTATTATAATCTATCTTTACATATATGTATGTAATTACGTTGACACGTTTTATTTTTTTGTGATGTCGCTGTTCCTGAATGTTCATAATTCTTTTGTTTAACTAGTCGTTTGCTTATTTCGTTCTCTCTTCGCTTTTTCTTTTTCTAGATTAAAACGCCCAAAAAGAAAGAATAAAGCTTATTTAATTATGTTTATATTGTTTCGCCAAATTTAAACGCCTTCTCCTAAAATCGCACCAATTATCAACTATTTACTCTAAGTCTACTTTCCCGACTCTGTGTTCATTCAACAAACATAATACAATAATTTCGTTCTGACTACAAAAAACTTATAGGTTAATCCTCGCGCTCGCTCTGAAACTCCAACGCAACCACGCTGGGGTCAACCCCTGGACAGTTACAGCGATACTTCGTATTTCAGAGGTAAGATATTGATCCTGAATATGTATCAATTTATACTTTGTTACATTTTTTTAATATGCTTGCTAATTTGTGTTCTATTGCTATTCGTCTCTGAGGCTTGTTTTTAGCTAAGTCGATGTGACTTAATACATATTGTACAGGTGGTTGGCATATAAGTTGTATTTCCCTGACCTTGCATTTGTCCATTTGTTTCGTGTTTCGTTCCCCACTTCCTTTGAAGCTTTAAGTTGTATTCGTTCGCTAAATAGGTCTATTAAGTTCGTTCAAAAAAAAAAGTGCGTAACAGGCAGATAGAGGCGTGGCAGACCCCATAAAGTAAACATATACTTGATCAGCATCAACAGCCGAGTCGATATAGCCATTTCCGTATGTCTGTCCCTATTTTGAGTTCCTAGATCTCAGAGACTATAAGAGCTAGAGACACCAAACTTGGCATGTACGTTCCTCTATATCTTGCATTGATCAAGTTTGTTTTAGATTTTTGCCACTGCCCCCTCCGTCCCCGGAAATTGAAAATCAAAATTTTGAAGTCGAATTACAAGAGCACCTTTAATGCTAGCACCTTAAATGCTTGATTTTTGGTACATTCAATATTCACCCAACGACAAAAAAAGGCCGCACTCAGAAACTTCATCACATTTTGACTTATCCTGCCTGTGGTTTCACCAATTGTTATTCTATTCGACTAACTTTTAAGGCATGTTATGTGGAAGCTATCGCGTCCAATCAGATTCGCAAAAAAAATAATTTTTTTTGGACTAAACTAATCGATTTTTTTCAATAGTTTATTAAGAAGTGGCATATCGACAGGTTTACTTGCAGGGAAACCCATCTCGTTTATCCAAAGTAAAACAGTTCGAGCCGAATCGTTCCTTCACTTCAGATGCTATCTCGTCAGCATTTTTAAAGCGATTTTGTAGGTTCGATCTGTAGAGTTTTGCAATTTTTTTCAATAGAAACTTTCTTTCCTCTCTGGTTGTCCACTCTCACGAATTTTTTTAACAAATCCTCGCACTATACTTTCATTAATGTATGGTCTTTCCGATATTTATAGAAATTAAATATTCTGATGAGCAAATGGATTCATTGGGATTTTTGCTCTTTTCTTTAAGTACAGGGTATCCTACTGTCGAGCTTGCTCCACCGTAGCTTACTGTATTTTTTGTTTCTTGAAATTTCACAACCGAACAGATTGTGTGTTTGGAATTGTTTTTTAGAACCTGAACAAATTTGGTTAAGATGGACTATTGTTTCATATATCAACAGTCGAATGTTAAATTTAGCGGGTCCATAAGAAATGTGAAATGCAAACAAAATTTGTTTGTCCGTTGTCTATTTTCATTTACCGAATCATCCAAAGACCATTTCCTTGGTTTTGGTCTTTCTTTTTGTTCTCATTTATATACTTTTTACTAAAGTTTATTGATTTTCCTCTCCTAAGCAGTTTTTGGACACACTGGTTTTGTTTCTTTGTTCAATTCGTTTGGAGAAGTGCTATAACCCATGTTAAGTGTCTCGGAATACGGAATATGTTGCTGTATCTTGACTTGTCTGTTCATTTCATGTTTCACGTCCTAAATTCCTGGTTTTGGGTTCGATTGTTTCGTGTTCCATTGATCTGTTCTTCAGACCGTTTGTTTCCTGATCCATTTTGTTTCTCCAATATTCCGTGTCCGTTTAAAACCTATCCAAATATACTTATGATATATCAATTGGAATCGCAATATATTTTACAGATCGCTTCAACTCCAACATGTTTGCCTTCTCTGCCGTTAATCAAGAAACTTCTTATAAGCAATATCCTGAGATTAATGAATGCCTACCAAAAAAAAAGAAACCGAAACTGAATCGACACCAAACCGAAACCAAACCAAAGAACAAATTATCCGTGTATTTAGATTTTGTTAGTATTTCTGAACGATTGACTTATTTACAATTTATTTTTATTTTACTATGGTATACGAGTATAAATAGCGTATTATTTAGAGCACAGCAATCCAGCTTATACATTTACGTAGTCGAAAAAAAACATGAAAATAAAATATATATTTCTCCGGGGCGTATTGTGTTTGATTTTTGGATAACATTTCTCACTCCTATTCTGTAGATCCACCTGGATGCATATCGACAGAACCTTTAGTGGTGGATTCTGGACCCACACACATCTCGTTGTCATGGGGCAAACCCGTAAGTGTAAACTCCGCTCCGGTTATAGCTTACAAGGTGGAGGCATGGATTGTCGGACATGAAGGGGGGGCTTATTGGCGTGAATTGGGCCTGACGCCGATCAACTCATTTGATGCCTTTAATCTGAAGCCTAATGTGGAGTATCATTTTCGTGTTACGCCCAAGAATCGTTACGGCTGGGGTCCCACCGTTCAGACTAGCTCCTCGCTGCAGGTGGGAGGCGTCGAATGCTTGCCGGAGTTTGTTAAGATTCTACCGGGACAGGTGAAGGCGCTACTGGGATCCTCCTTCACGTTGCAGTGCAACATGCGTGGGGCACCTCGTCCACAGATGAAGTGGTACAAAGATGGCATTCAGCTGAGCAGTATCTCGGAACGTGTAAAAATTCGCCAAATTGGCTCCACCTGCGCCCTGACCATAGCCACAGTTAGTGACCTCGATTCTGGACGCTACACCTGTGAGGCGACCAATTCAAAGGGACGCGTCTCAACCTTTGCCCGGCTGCAGGTCGTCTCTGATCCCAGGCTGTACGAGGCGGACTCACGACTCAAGGAAATCGCACATGGTCACCATCCGGCTGAACTGGGCGAATCTCTGCCGATTTTCACAATGAGATTAAGAGATCGTCGTGTTCAGGTCACCTACCCGGTGCGCCTTACCTGCCAGATTGTGGGCTATCCCACACCGGAAATTCTCTGGTACAAGAATGGTCAGCTTATCATCTGCGACAGACGACATCTCATCACAGCCGATGGTCAATTCTTCACTTTAGAAATCCTATCCACAACGCTGGACGACGGCGGGGATTACACATGCACGGCCAAGAACGAGCTGGGATCCGTATCCTGTCACAGTTGCCTCGTGGTGGACAAGGGCATACGGGCCTACATCTCACCAGACTTTTATGTACCCCTCGATCCGTTCTATATGTTCCGCGAGGGCTGTGAGATTCGTCTGTCCACCAAGGTTGAAGCCTATCCTGCCGTGGGAGTCACCTGGCATCGCAATGGCGTGCGTCTTCGCCCCAGTCGACGCATCTCCGCCACACTCGACACAACTGGCTACGTGGAACTGATTATCGCCGAGGCCACTGTACATGATGCAGGCATCTACGTTTGCGTGGCCTCCAATGTGGTCGGCAAAGTGGAGACCATTTGCCGTGTGGCCATCGAAGAGAACGAAGCAGTTGCACTCCCGCCACGTACACTAGAAATACCCAGCATTAAGACCAGCGACATGCCGTAAGTAGCATACGCAAATCTTGCCCAGAATTCAAACTTATATTATGTAATACTATAGCTACTCTAAGGAGCCACTGTTTGTGGTGAAGCCGCGATCCAGCGAAGCATACGAGGGCGACAATGTCATCATCTTCTGCGAAGTTGTCGGGGATCCAAAACCCGATGTTGTCTGGCTGCGAGATTTTCTAAATGTGAGTGTTTTAAATACATTATTGCAGTGGGTATTATAATTTTCTCAGAAAATGTGTAACGCATTAAATAACCACCTACATATAAAGCTACTTATATATAAAAATTTTTGTCCTGACTGAATGGCTGAGTCATCTCCGTGGAGACGAAATGGGAAGAGCTACGGGGCTGAAATATTTACACAACATAGCTAATATATACTTAATTATAGTGCAATAAGACGTCGTTTTGCGATATTCCAACTGAAAGGGATTCAAATTGGGGGTCAAAAATCAAAATTGCTTTGTATGAAAAAATTGTTTGTTATTAGAGCTATCGGAACCAAACTCACAGATGCATTGGTATATTGGTACTTATTTCGTACTATATGTTACATACATACAGAGTAAATTTGAGCTTATCCCGCCAAATCTGACTTTTCAGCCAAATCAGACTTTTTTCTTTAAAAACAGTTTAGCTGCTATTGGACTTTAGAGAAAAAGTCAGATTTGGTGGGAAAGTATAAAAAACTTTTTTGTTTCTCAAGGTAACTCAACCAAACTCACAGTGTGTGTTCGATATGGCTTTATACTATCTGAACAAATTTGGAACAAAATCGGACTACTTTATCATATAGCTACTATGGGACCGATCGGTCAAAAGCCAAATTTTATTCTCTGCAGTATTGCAGTATTGCATCGTATAAATTGGTCGTTTCTGAATGTATTTTAATGATCAACACTTTACGAAAGTCTTGAATAATAAATGGATGTGATTTACAAGTCAAGCAGCCAGAAAAATGAATACGGGACGGATTTTCTGCAAGGAAATTATAAATTTTGTGGAAAAACATATCTGCCTATAAAAGGCTGTTACTTCGATTTCTTACCTATGATTTCAACGAGTTATACCTTAAACGATGTATCTTTTAATTTTCCTTGAATTTTAAAGTCAAAAGATCGTAAAAAAACAAAAAAAAACATAATTTTCTAAATTTAAAAATATATATTTGTTAAACCATGAACTTAAATTAAAAACAACGTATGAATGATTGGTAGATATATTCATTAGATTTCGGAAGCTGCAAGATTTTTTAAGATCGGTTGTGCCGTTCTCGAGAAATAGTTCAAATGTAAGAGCACACCATAAAAAAATTAAAGGTACGATACATTTAAACTTTGGGTCCATATCTATCATAAAAAGTAGCATTCGGCCGAGGACCAGAAAAAAGCTAAAAATTGTTGCCTATCAATGTATGCAAAATTTCCTGCGAATCAATTTTGAAAGAAAAAAAATACAGAGTCATCTTATTTTGGAATAATTTACAAAGATTTGCATTACTTTAAAATCTTAGAAATCATTTTTTTTTGGCAACCAAGGTTTTTCTTATAGGTGAATTAAATTTGATAAAAAATATTATATTCAGAGGCTACCGCATTATATTCGCTTGATATGATGTACACTTTTATCCTCTGTTAACAGTGTGCAGCTTGAACAAATTTGGTGCAAATCGAACTACTATATCATAGAGCTGCCAAAGGAACGATCGGTTTGAAATCAACATCTAACAAATTTTGTACAAACTCTGTCGGTTTATAGAGGGCAGTGCAAGGGCTTCCAAACTTTGCGCTATATTCAGTAAAAAAAAAAATTGCATAACGATCGATCTCATTCCCATTCGACATTTCCGCGAGCATAGCGAGCCATGGGTTGGCTAGTGCTGAACATTGTGTCACTTAAAACCAGCTGGCTAACAAAATGTTTTGGAAATAATTATTTAATGATACTTTATACATATTAAAACTTGCTAAAAAACTCTTCGAAGAGCAAAAGATAAGTATTCTTTCTTGTTTAGTCATTCATTTAGCTTATGACGTCAGAAACAACAACGACAACGACAACGACAGAGACAAAAACAGAAACAGCAACACCGACATCAACGCTTTCGTAGCGCTTCGTTTTATTTCAGTTGCAGTTGCATTCACGGCGCCATCAAATGTGGGTTGCAAGTATTAACGTTGTCGTTGTCTCGAATCTTGTTGCAATATTACAAATCAAGTGCAAGTGCGCCAACACCAAAATTATATTACGGAACATTCAATCGAAGTCTTTGGTTCTGTGGGCCCTACTCGGCTTCAGGAAATATAACTTTTCACAATTTCCATATTGATTTCCGTACTATTTGCATATAAGAGTAATAAAGAAACAAACTATCTGGACAGTCAGATTTCTAGCATTCGTAACAGTTGCTCGTGCGGATAAATTTAAAGAAAATTCTAATTGTTAACCTCATTGATCCGCTAGAAGGAGTGAAGTGTGCGACAAAAGTGTAAAAATAAAGTTAAGGTAGACCTATTAAAAGAAGATCGATCTTAAAGAATCATCTTAAAGTTATGCTCCAACAGAGTATAACTGAACTTAATTTTATTTCTTGAATTTAAAATACTTGAAATGACATGTAAGAAATACTCTCTCTCTTTTTCTTTGTGGGACATATCAATGTTAATTTGCAGTAGCTACAACTACTTCTTACTCGGATTACCAGACAACTGCGTCACAAGTAGCGCTCCATATCACTGGTTATACAATCTAGCACACAGACACACACACTCACAACTACCTACACAGAGACTCTTACATTGACATGGACAGTTTGGATTCTTATAAAGCCGATCTGCTGTCAAACGCTAATTCAAGTTCAACCCATATCAAATAACAAGCTTTTTGTGATACAAAAATTTACAACTCGTGGTTAGAGCCGAAAAGGCAACAAGCATAGCTCAACGAGAAACGAACAAAAATTATTAGCCACAATCGTGCCGCTGAATGTACCAAGGAAGCAGGAGGTCAGGGTGGGCAACCTATACAAATAGACAGCCGGACAGACAGACAGACGAGTTCCATATACCAGTTTTCCTATTGCAAGTCATAAAATTAAATTTTGTGCTTATATGGCCATAAGTTGTGCACAACAACAACAACCACAAGTGAACAACAAGAACATTGTGACTTATACATGATTCATTCATTCATTCAGTTCGCTTAAACGGTCCTTTAAATGTTGAAGCAAAAATCTTTTTAATAAGAATTTAACATTTATTTTTGTGCGTTTCAATTTTAAATTTTAGCCAGAGTATTACAAGGACGCACCACATTTTCGACGCATTGGTGAAGGACCCGAGTACCGTCTGGAGATACCTAGTGCCAAATTGGACTTTACAGGCACATACTCAGTTATTGCCAGCAATTGTCATGGCGAGACCAAGGCTGTAATATCGCTGCAAATATACGCCAAAGGTGAGTCGACTTATTTTCTATTGACTAGCTAGATGGGTATGCGGGTAAATTTACTAATGTTATAGTGCTTGGGGATATATGTTCATGAGACGCGGATAGACGACATCCTTCCAGAATTCATCGGCCATGTTAAGAAGACTGGCAACAAATTCCGGATCAGCTTGAACCCAAACATAGTGCAAAGCGCCGTTTGTTTCGAATGTGGGACTAAGAACACAGTAGAGGGCCTTTTTCACATTTGCCAGAAACATTTGTATTTGGATTTGTGCCATATACTTGGGTGCGATAGATTCGCGTGCCTCGAGATACTTCTCAAAATCCTCCTCAGTCTTTGGTGATTTAATTTCAACAATGTGATCATCCGTTATCCCATCTGGGGCACCACATAAATAGGAATATCTTTCATGAAGCAGTAGACCACACTCAAAATATTCCTTGTTTTCCAGTTTTTCGGTCTGCTTTAAGATGAAACGCTTATGCTGCTTCTGTTGAATCCGATCTTCAGTGTTTTCGTCACGGCCCTTACAGAAGAGCATATTAAATATCTGTTCGTCTTCCTCCTGTGTCTTACGTGTGGCAATCATGTGCATCATGGAACAGCGTATGCGCATATACTGTGCCTCTATCCATAGCTTTGATTTGTACTGAGTTTTGGTCACCTCACTGAGGCTGTCAAAGAGTCCGCTCTGCGCCTGCAGCTCCATGTGCTGCAAGAAACTGTGCACATCAAATATGTTATATTCCGCTACCTTCAACAGCACATAATGCACAAGAATGCCCTCAAACTCATCGGTTGTCTCCATGCACTGTCGATACAGCGCTGAATCACGTCCACATATTGACAACTCCTCCAGGACAGACTGTAGAAATGCGCGATCCTCGCCTGTGCTAGGATCTGCCACATCGGAATCATCATCGGTGGGAGGCTCGTCATGGTCCATCACCATATCACGTAGACGTATAGCCCTTGTTGGTTCAGGTTGCACAAGAACCTCCAGCTCATTACCCCAAAATTCTACAACAGCTGTAGGTCTCTTATCCGTGGTTTTGTTGTGTAGCCATAACACAAAGGCAACAATGTGACGGCAAGCAGCTGCTGGAAGGTATTAAATGCCAAACAGTTATCATTATCCACTGTTTGAAAAAGAGTTATCATTACCAACTCACCTTCATCTTCTCCGGGACACAGGCTGCACTGACCTTCCCTAATTAAATGAGTGGCTTCTACAACCTTAATGGCTACATTGGCATGCGATTCCGTATTTGCAAAGTCGGCAGCCGAAAATACTAATGCTTTCAATTCACATACTTCAGCTTGTCGGCGCAGATGCACGTAGTCTATTAGGAGGTCGTTGTTATCCGAGCAACTGTTCAAAAATAATTATATTTTAGAAACTTGTGTACGCAACAAACTGCAAGACACACTTACATTTGTTTTTCAGCGGCTTCTGAAAAATAGTTAAACACCATTCCATGATTGATAGCGGGTATATTATGTATATCTGCTTTGCGGAAACCTGGCTCCAAGTCCATGGGTACAATTATTAATCCTGGCATTCTACTGGCGCTAGGATTGTTAAAAAATACAAGAAATTGAGTGAAATCGAGAAGTATCCCCCCGTGCCAACCACCCTGTCTAAGCAATAGACTTGCCAGAATCTATCAATAATGATTTACTTTTAAAACAAAACCATAGGTGGCGTATGTATGCTCCGCAGACAGACTAAGGTTGCCATACGTTTTAGACCTATTGCAGTAGTGTGGCGCCACCTTTTGTTGGTTTTGTAAACACCATAATGCCGCGCAACCTATAAAAAAAATATTTTAACGCCCGGTCCTCATTGGCATCGATAACTTTCCGAAAAGTCTTGGCCGCCCCAAGATTCGTAGAACTGCCTGTGCACGCACCAATATAAATAAAGGAAATCGCATGCACACATGTAACGAACAGTTTTTTTTATTTCAATGTGTACTCTGAAAAAATAGGAACAGTGCAATTTATAAGTTTTCAGCGAAGAAAACACTTGCAATTTGATCACACATTTTAACGACCTGTGGTTATATTAATAAAAAGTAGAAAAGGAAATTGAGACACAAATTTAATTTAATTTTAGTTAATTTAATATAAAGAATACATTTTTATTCAATATTTAAGTAACAAACATATGTATGTATAACAGGGACAATGAGAAAACTTTAAACTCATGATCGTTGCTGAACACGACCTAATGCCTTTTGCAATTTCTGCAAATGAATCTGCTCGCTTTTTATGTTGTTCCCTGTAACTAGCCTTGGTCTCTACCACAACAGCTCCCGTTGTTCAACAAATGTTGTTAATGTTTTCACGTCCATTCGTGTCCATTCTCTTTTCAATTTTTGATGCTTATCTGCCATACAATAGTTAAGTATTAAATAAACAAAATAATATGTAGAAAACTCACCCGATCGACATCGTGATAATTGTTTGAGGCTTGCTTTTCGTACCTCCCTCGATCCTTTCTGAATCCATCTCAATCTGTTGATTGCCTGTTGCTGTTCTTAATTCTAATGTTGTTGAAGGAACCTCAAGAAGGAGTTCCATATTAAGGGTTTGCGTTCTTGCATTACTCGTAAGCAATTATAGTTCCGCACATTTCTCCGTTTAGTTTTACAATCGTCTACGGTGCGCCCCTAAGCGTTGTACAGCGAGTTTTTGAAGCCAGGCATGGTGGTGTCCCACAGAAACAGCTTCCGTTCTTTACCTAATTGAATAAATTTTTTGTCATCCATTAGTGACCATTTTTTAGGATTAGATGCCATCTGCTATACAACATTTAAGTATTAAATAAACTTTTAATATGTAGAAAACTCACCCGATCGACATTATGATCATCATTCTTCTCCACCACATCGCTCACCTAATACAACTCAATCTGTTGATAAGAATTAGTGTCATCTACGACATTATCTTGTTCTGGTTGTTGCTTTTCCTGCTGGTCGTAGAACCTTTTACCGAAATACCCGTTTCGGTACGCGCCGGAACCAAATTCGTTTCGGTTTCATACCCTGATTTGTATATGTACATATATATATATATATATTTATTGGAAGCTGGTAACTTGCATCACTTTCGCTTACAAAAACATATTCAACATTGTTGTTGTTGGTGTTAATTTTTATAATTTCTTTTAGCTGCTCTCTTGCTCTTTTTATGCGCTTGATTCTTTCTTTCAATTTTTTCGATTCCTTTTGCTTCGCCTCCGCCAGTAAGGGTTATAGCTGTGGAAGATAGCTTATAATTTGTATATGTCCACTAAGTCTATGGTGCGGCGGGCAAAATTTGCATTCGCATAAAACTCTTCCGTTCCTCTGCCTGTGCCTAATTTTTATGACCCCACATTTTAAAATGTATTAAATGTCTTCTTCCTATTCTTCCTATTCATCCTCGCTTCGTTTTCTTTCCATTTCTTTAAAATTTTACAATTAATTCCTTCCAATTTCAATAACAATTTGACAAATTCACATCAAAATCGACGCGACAAATGTCGCTTCCAAAAAAACGGTAAAAGTTGTAAAAATATCAACGCTTACCTAACGTGAAAAACCTTATCATGAAATCAAGACTCAAGAAATCAGTATTTCGTTACAAGTGAAGAGAGGTGCTTGTTTAAAATTAAATAAAAAATAATTTCTTAAGGTATCAAAATGAATTTGTTTAAACAATTAATACCACTATACATTAGATAAGTTCAAGATGATTCTTTGAACATATATTTCGTCTTTGTAGCCCTTTTGGTGGCCTAGTTCCTTCAAATGAGTCCCAAAAATTTGGAAAGTTCAGGAGAATATTCTGCAAAATGTCCATGGTTTTTAGACCCTGTACTTTAAAATTTTTACAAAATATCGGTGGTATTTGTTCCGGTAATTATAATATTGTTATTATGTATATTATTCCAGCAAATCATAAAATAGATTTATGCCTAGGTGGAAGTTTTCGCTGGCCCATTATAAATGGGTCGGATGTTATTAATAAACCGTTTATTAAACCTATATTTGTTTCCACACTAGAAGTTTGAATATTTTTTTTCTTTCTCTAAGTTGGGTTTTTCCATCGAGAGATCTAGTTTGCTAGACTTGTAAATCAAATTTATATGAGATGTGTAAAAATATTCAAAAAACCGAATGTAGGCATGAAGTGGGGACAATCTGAATTCAAATCGATCTTTTCTTTTCATGCTTTGCTCAATATTATTCAGTTGTGTAGGTTTTGCGTTACATATATAGAACTTTGAGCAAGAAGTCTGGGTTAAGGAATTGAAAAAACTTTACTATGGTGGTAACATATGACGAATATATAACGATTTATTACCAACAATAATTTTTGCGGCTAAATTATTATAATTCATAAGAAGAGCCTATAAAATAATAATAATAATGCAAACAAAAACTGCAAGCAAATTAGATAAAATCAAAATTAATAAAAACAAAGACGACAATAAAAACGACTCCTCAGAAGTCCACAATGATGTTACACGTCAAGCACAAAACACAAATGTCGATAGAAACGAAAATGAAAATCATAAGAACACAAAAACAAAGATCGAAAATGGTCAGGCTGCTTTAGTCTGAATGAAAGAACACAGCGATTTGCAAATATTTGCAGTTGAATTTTACAACAAATAATCTGAATATATTGAGGAACATTTTATAACTAATTTGATTGTTAACTTCAATTAACTTCACAACTAAAACTCTAAGTAAAATTTAAGGTTAACACGAATTAGTGTTAAAATGGGCCCAAATGTTACGCCAATAAAATAAAATAAACACAACATGCTATGAACTCGAGAATTAAAATAATAAGTACTATATACCTTTCTTAATAATTTTTAAACTTTCTATTGTAAAAGCACTTTGCTTTAACCTTTCTTGACACCTTCACTTTCAAGTTGCTCACTCAGAAAAGACAAACTAGTTTTGTTTTTGCCTTTTGCAGTTATTCTTAAAGAGACCCGCTATAGTAAGGCAAAAACAAGAATACATTTTAATAGATAGACTTATTATGAGAAAGTGTTGACACATTTTTAGCTAAAATTGTGACTTGGACTTTTTACTTTTTACATGGGACCGACCATTGTGCAATGCAAAGTGCAACTATACGCTTGTTGACGTGTTTATAAGCAACTACACGCTTGTGGATTCAGAAATCTATCACCTATTGATCGAAAGGCTTGTCGTGTATGTCTCTGTTGATTTTATCAAATGTTTGATGTTTGTAAACTCTTTGAGGAGCGAAGTTGCTGGTCAAAAGGAAAACAGCACAGATTTCTTATTATTTTTAAAACAAAACTATAAGAAACTTTTTACAAATCGAACACAAAAGAAACCCCTATTTTGAAGCAAATAACAGTGGACAAGTAGGTTTCATTACCATATCGCCCTCTTTGCCCGAAACCAAATTCGCATCAAAATGTCAATTTCGAAAAAAGTATACACATACTATTTAGTATATTGAAGGACAGATTTTTATTTCAATTAGCTGAATTATATTTTTCATTGTTAGCAAAAATATAGCAATAGCTCAACAACATAATAATAACATTTTATATTCCTTAGATATACTTCAAGAAAATCGCATGGACAAGGTTCACACTCGACATGGGTGAGTACAGGAACTCAATACTTACATGAGTGTACATATATAAAAGTCAGATTTTTCAGCAATTTTGAAACCTTGCCGCGCTTTGTGCGAAACTTGCGGAATCTGCGTTGCTGCGATGGAGACGCCATATCGTTGGAGTGCCATGTGGAGGCCATGCCAGAGCCATATATAATATGGGAAAAGGATGGCCGAGTTATACCAAGCGATAGGGATTATGTCTTGCAATATGATGGCATTAAAGCCACGTTAAGTATCCCACGCGTTTACCCCGAAGATGAGGGCGAATACACATGTGTGGCAAAGAATTCGGTGGGTCGGACACTCTCATCAGCTTGCATTATTGTCGATGTGCCAGAGGAGAAAGAGAATATGCTGAGTCGCCAACTATCCCGTCCAAGTGCTTTGTTGTCCGCCCATTCAACGCCACGTTCCACTCCCCGTTCAACGCCAAATCGTAGCTTTTCACCAATGAGACTTTCCTATCGCAACAGTAGCATCGATTTGACTGTGGGCTCAGTTGATCGCCGGCGCAGCGATGCACGCTGCATATCGGCTCCCAAATTCTTAGCCATTCCCTACAATCGTGTTGTTGAGGAAGGCGACAGTGTGCGCTTTCAGTGCGCTATTGCTGGACATCCGTCGCCTTGGGCCACATGGGATAAGGATGGCCTTATTGTTACGCCAACCCCTCGTATTTCTGTCAAGGAAGTGGATGATCTGCGTTTTATTGAAATCGATGAGGTTGGCTTTGACGATGCAGGTCTGTATCGCATTACGCTGGAGAACGACTTTGGACGCATTGAAGCCACAGCTCGTCTGGACGTAATAAGCAGTTCCCGCTACTCAAAGTCTCCTTCAACGAGGAGTGTACGTGCATCATCCTCCCGTCGTAATGCCTATCTGTATAGACGCATCATGGGACCATCTACAGGTAATTCAATTACTCAATGTCAAGGCTGCAAACCGGTTCCGAACCGAAACTAGCGGAACAGGTTCAGTTCGGGTGTTTTTGGGCTATCCGAACCGAACCCTTCTAATTTTCTAGCACTGAGCCCGAGGCCGAACCACTAGCATAGAAAAGATGGTTCTGTTCGGAATTAAAAATTTGTAGCAGTCGGCAACAATTTCGATACAAATTTGTGTTTTTGGACTTTGAGGGCTTTTTCTAAGGGCATACATTTTCTAAAGAAAGATGTTTTCACAGAATTCAAAAAATGTTCAACAAATCTTCAAGAAAGGCGTTCTCGTTGTATTCAAATTTCTTTTGACCAATTCTGTGCATAAATGTTTTTTAATTTACACTTTACAATTTTTGATAATTTTTTGAATTTAAAGTATTTTCTATAGAGGGATTATAAAATATGCAACAAGTAGAAAGGTAAGCAATAATAAAAACAAGTAAAATGTATAACATTGAAGGTTCGCGTTTGAAGTTTGAGTTCAGGGGCTCCTTAAACCGGTCCGCGAACCACACCTTAATCTTACCTATGGTTCGAACCACCAAACTAAACTTCCCCAAAAACTTTGGAGGTTTGCAGCCTTGCTCAATATGGAAATTATGATAAACAATTATTATTTCAGCTATTGGCGGTCGCATGGCGTTGGCAAGCGGCTTTCGCGGCTCTTCCGTGCCCTCGGTGAGATTCTATCACAATAATGTTGAGCTGGAACCTTCAGACCGGGTGCACATCGTGCTACATGAGGATGAGGCTATGCTCTTTGTTGACAATGTAACAAATGCCGATGAGGGCAACTACACATGCATTGTAAGTGGAGATCATGATCCTCTAGTAAGCTCCATCAATGTAAAGTTCTATGAGACAAGTACTGATATTAAACGTCGCCCTGCTACCATCTCGGAGCCATTGCCTGAGCTTACAAAATCAGTTGAGGGCGAGGTGATCGATCTCTGCTGTGCTATAAAAAGCACCGAGCCCTACAGCTACGTTTGGCTGCGCAACGGCGAAATTCTTCCCGATAGCGAGGAGTTCAAGTGAGCAATGAGACCAAATCATGTGTTATGAATATGAGTACATTATATTAATATGTGTCTGTGTTTTGTCATTGCCTCACAGCTATATCGATCATGGCAATGGTTGCCTCTGTTTGCGCATCAACGACGCCTTTGACATTGACTCCGGCATTTACACCTGTCAGGTGTACACGTCTGAGGCTGATGATAGCGACGCTGACTGCGAAAGCGACTGTCGCAGCAGCGGGGAGCTGTGTGTGCTGGAGCGTGATCTCTCACAGGTTGATGAAAGTGTACAACTGCTAAAGACACCGCTCCCGGTGGTGTGTGCGTCAGGAGCGGAAGCGCTCTTCTATGCGCGTGTTTTCCCCTGCGAAGCTCACGCCGAATGGTATATCAATGGAAAACTCATCGAGGATGACTCACTAAACATGATGGTGCGTAACGTTTAGCGCTAACACATTAAGCACACTCACACCTAAACAGAGGTGACAACATAAATTATCTTACACCGACGCTTATATAAACTTGGGCGAGATCAAAGAAATTCTCTATAAATACCTGGGTGTATTTATGGGTTTATAAAAGTGGTTTGATCGCATTTATCTCTGACTTTATAATTCGACCTTGTTTTGTGCCGGCTTCAATTGTCCGGTCTTCAGACTTAAAGCTGCCTTGCTGCTGGCAAAATCATAACATATGTATAGTAAACGCTATAGTAGAGCAAACTCAACAGATAATGATCCTATAGTTTGTTATTTTCAATAATAAAAATACACACATTAGCACACTTTCATATTATTATCTGATCGTGATGAACTGCAGTATAGTACATATGTACATTACTTGTGCCAATTTAAAACTGCCCAACCAATGCATTGATTTTCCCGAAAGGGCTTAAGAAAATTCGAAAATAAACCTGATCTAATCAAGATTTACAAGATACATAGTACATATCAAGTGTGGAGTTTCTATCCTAATAGCCATCAAGCCCACTTGGTGTTCATACATATGAGGTCTGTCATGCCCCCTTCTACCAATAAGGCTAATTTCTCTATGACAACCTTAATAAAGCTTTTGTACCATTTGAGTACAGGGTCTCGAAACAAGAGCGCTTCGTTCACACCTTGTGTGCATACAGTGAAAACAACAACAATCGTTATATACACTCATGTCACAAAACTGCTTGACAGAAATTATAAAAAGAGGCCCATAAAAAAAATACAAAAAATACATATATTGAAATGCCATAGCATGCGCAACGCATGCAAACGATGTTAGTGACGTCACGTCTTTGTCGTTGAATAGCGTCGTGAATTGAATCGGGTTCAAATGCGATGCTCGATCGGAGAGCAAAAACAAGCAACCGTCAATTTGTCAGCACTCGTTAAATGGCTTTCAAGCGACACACACATTCAGTAAGCGGTCAGGCAATAGATATATCAATAGATAGTATACCCTAAGATGTCACAGGTATGGAAAATATTCAGTTAACGATCAGCATATCTCTATAAATGTACATATGTAAATAAAGTGCTTGCACTTTCCTAGCCTTCTGATAAGCGTCAACTTAGCGCGCGCGAATGGCAATTGAGAGTGAGCGTGAAAGTTTCGTTGTTGAAACCGAAAACGAAAACGAAAACGATACGGAACCAGATACATAGATATCCATGCTCCGAGGTTCTCTTAGGTGTTCGGCTTTTATTTTTGTTTTGTTCTCAATAATGTTTTAATTGGTGCGTCGGCATTCTCATTTCAACATTAACCATTGGCGGACTCACGTTGCGTGTCAGACAGACAAATCAATTGTTCAGTTATATGTACAAACGTATATGTACACTTAATCAAGTAATTATTTTGACAAGGAAAAAATGCACACAAAATATTGTACCCAAATGGATCTTACTATCTCTTTATTTACTTTGCACTAAGCACCATAAGTAACGATAATAATAATAATAAAAAAAGCACTAAGAAAATGTTCAAAACAATTACTTAACTAAGTGTATGTAGTATTAAAGTTAGCTTGGTGTACGTTTCATTGTCTCAAGCGTTGTTATTGAGCCGCGTTAAAGCTGTCTTATTTGCACATCAGTTGTAAAACACACACAGCCGTTGCTACACACACATTGAGACACTCGTATCTCTTCATTACAGTTGGAGTCGTATCCGGAGAACGGCATACGCCTGTTGCGCCTGCGAAACGTGCAGTTAGCCCAAAGCGGAGAGCTGCGTCTGCAAGTGAAGCATCCATTGGGAGAACGACGCACGCCTGCTGCACGCAGTTATACTAGTCTGCTGGTATTGCCAATTGAGAATCTCAGCAACAATAACAACGACAACGACAACGTACCACTGGCTGCATCCAGTTTCATATTAAAAGGACCCGAAGATTGCACAGCCCTCATCGGCGGACATGTACAGCTGAGCGTGCAGTTTGAGCCATTCCCAAACACCAAAGTCATCTGGTATAAGGCGGTACGTATGTGATTCTGTTCACCTGGTAGGATTAGAGAAGGTATTACAATATAACTTACAGAGCTGCTTCTGTTAGCCTGGTTCTGTATAACCTGGTTTGTTATGTGAATTGTTCCGGTTTTTCTGACCAAAGCGAGATTTAACTTGCGTAATGCATTTTATTGACATGTGACCTAATTAGGCATAATGCCGTCAACAGTTTGAAGATTAGCGCAATTGTTGTTATGCCCATGATCCATATCAGAGTTATTATCTACTTTTGTATATAAGCCGCCTCAGCTGTGCCCCTATCTTGTTGCTTTCTATGGGCATTGGGGCACGTTTATAGATTGCTTGAGATCAATCTCAGGTCTCACAGCACTTGTTGTTAGTTAGGCTCTCTGACTGTGTCACGATCAGTTTGCGGTATTGACGTCGTATGTCTGAAAACTGAATGCTTGGTGAATACTCGAACGTAATTGTTGTAAACCGCAAAAAAGCAACAACGATAAATAACAAGGCGTCAGCAAAGATGAACGTGTTTTCACGTTTGCGCGCTCAAAGGTTGTCTACAACCCCCAGACCTCAAACCCTACTACTAAAAATAATCAAAGCCCAAATCCAGTCTCTATTAATAATAATCCACTGCTTCCATTACCATATAGTGTCATGCCATCGTTGAGGGCGCCAATGTGAAAATCCATACGACATCGGAGCAATCGACACTTTTTCTAACGGATATCGCTGCTGATGATAGTGGCAAATATACAGCAGAAATCATGAACGATTACGGCGCGGAGGCTGCAGCAGCATCGGTTGCTGTCGAGGGGCCACCAGAACCGCCCAGTGGACAGCCAAGTGTGTCTCTAGGACCAGATCGTGTGGCAGTTGCCTGGTGTGGTCCGCCCTACGATGGCGGTTGCATGATCACAGGATTTATGTAAGTTTGAACTCGATTGATTCATTCGTCAATTTATGTACCATTTCCTTTTTAGCATTGAGATGCAGAGCAGCAAGCCATCGGACTGTGATACCGTTAAGAACAACTCTGATTGGCAGCAGGTGGCTCGCGTAGTGGACACCCTGGCCTATACCGTCAAGGATCTGTTGCCACAGCTGAAATATAGATTTCGAGTACGCGCCGAAAATATACACGGCCGCAGTGCACCCGGTCAAGTCAGCGAACTAGTGCAGATTACGGGTCCATCAACAACAGCAGCAAATGCAGCTACGACTGCACCAGAAAAAGATGCCTTAAGCAGTGTCTGTGTGCAATCTGGCGGAGATTTCAAGTTACGCTTCGAGATCATTGAGGAGCTGGGCAAGGGACGCTTTGGCGTCGTCTACAAAGTACAGGAACGCGCTCAGCCACAACAGCAGCTGGCCGCCAAGGTGATCAAGTGCATCAAGTCGCGTGATCGTCAAAAAGTACTTGAGGAAATTTCCATAATGCGCTCTCTACAGCATCCCAAGCTACTTCAACTAGCAGCATCCTTTGAAAGCCCACGTGAAATTGTCATGGTCATGGAATAGTGAGTATACCGAAGGCATCATTGCATTTACTCCATCAATAACGCATCCTCTTCGCTTACAGCATAACGGGTGGTGAACTCTTCGAACGCGTTGTGGCCGATGACTTTACGCTGACGGAGTTGGATTGCATTTTGTTTCTGCGTCAGGTGTGCGAAGGTGTTGCCTACATGCACGGTCAGAGTGTGGTGCATTTGGATCTGAAGCCCGAGAACATCATGTGCCACACTAGGACCAGTCATCAAATAAAAATCATTGACTTTGGACTCGCCCAACGGCTGGATACAAAGTCGCCGACCCGTGTGCTCTTCGGTACGCCAGAATTTATTCCCCCCGAGATTATCAGCTATGAGCCCATTGACTTCAAGTCTGATATGTGGAGCGTGGGCGTCATTTGCTACGTGCTGTAAGTGCAACAGAACTCTTGTTCTCTCTCGGTGTCTCAGCTCCTAATCTTTATATCTTTTTCTGTTGCAGACTTTCGGGATTGTCGCCGTTCATGGGCGACACGGATGTGGAAACCTTTTCAAATATTACACGTGCTGATTACGATTTCGATGATGAGGCCTTTGACTGCGTGTATGTAGCTATCATGTGGGAATCTCCCATATGTTGTACAAATTGTTATCCTTATATCTGCTTACAGCTCACAGGAGGCAAAAGATTTTATCTCTCAGTTGCTCGTGCATCGCAAGGAGACGCGACTGACCGCTCAGCAATGCCTGGAATCAAAGTGGTTGTGCCAGCGCCATGATGAGAATCTCAGCAACAATAAAATTTGCACAGACAAGCTTAAGAAGTTCATCATTCGGCGCAAGTGGCAGGTGAGTCATGGAATCGTTTCTTTTAACTTGCCAATTTTAACCAGCTGCTTCATTTTATGTGTATTAATGCTTAATCGATGCCTTGCTTAATCCAACGCTTTGCTTTGCCTCCTGCTTGCTGCCTAACCAGAAAACTGGCAATGCTATCCGTGCTTTGGGAAGGATGGCCACGTTGTCAGCATCTCGTCGCAATTCGGCCATTTCCATGGGCGGTTTGAATAATAGTCCGCGTCCCTCGCTCTCCGGCTTGGGCATGCTGAGTGCCACGACTGTGGGCAACACGCAAATGGCTTCGCTCAATGAGGAGGAGGATGATTTCAGCGTCGAGATGCCCCATTCAGTGGACAAACGTAAGACAACTGGAGTTTTGAAACTGCGCGACAAGTCGCAGTGCAGTGAACGCAGTGACTCGGGATACAGCGAGTGCTCTAACGGCAGTCTGGGCACACAGGACACCTTGTTGTTGACACTGGCCAAGACTAAGCTGGAGCAGATAGCCAAGGCTAACAGCGAGATCGAGAGCACATCCAATGTGCCAACCTTGGAGCTGCCTGCCAAGGGTGAACCCATAATGCTCTCCGACTTTACAAACACCATCAAGATGCGCAAGAAATCTCTGGAAGACAGCTGCGCACGTGAGAAGCTGAAACCGCATGCCAAGCCCATTTGTGAGTCCAAGTTGAAGGTGTCCCAACTGAAGCACAGGTTCCAACAATCAAATGCTGCTGCAGCTGCTGCACTTAAAAAGCCTGCCTCAACTGCATGCAACAAAGTCGCCAAGGTCGCGAGCGTGGGCCACATCAGTAAATGTAACCATTTTCCCGAAAGACTTCTTACATAATCAACACTCTTAACACTTAGACTAACAAGTTTCTCTCTCATTTTCTGTCAGCAATCGCAGGTCGAACAACTGTCGCCACTAAAGCGAAACCAACACAAACCCAATCAATGCCCAGTTCACCGCTGCCCCAACGTGCAGCAACGCCAACGAGGCTGAGCAATCGCGTCCGTGAGACAACGGAGCGTCTTGCCCAACAGCACACGGTGGCAAGTGCACAGCGTCTTGGCAAAGGGAATGCGAGTGGCAATGGCAATGTAACTGGAAGTGGGAATGGAAATGGAAATGGTAATGGTCTCGGACATGGTCACGAGTCACGTGCGCGGCATCTAATCAATAGATTCAACGAAACGAAACATATCACGTCCTAGCTTTTATTGTCGTCCCACAAGTCGATTTCTTGTTTTACATTTTTATTTATTATGATTAATTAAACAAAGCCCAAAGGGAGGAAATATGTACGAAACACACTCACCCACACACTCGAATATACATATGTATAATATCTATATCCATATAGTAATATAGATAGATGCGAACATATTGTAATTATAATTATAATCAAAATCCGAATCCACAATGCAACCCAAACAACAGGCACATGTCAAATGCACTGCACTTAGGATAGACGAAGGCTAAAATATTTAAATTATTTTATCGATTTATATATTATACATAACTATTTACCGTACTAATTAAAGTTAATGTAACGAAGCCAGCTGTGTCCTGGGAGTTTCTATAGGATCGACTATGCTTCACTCCTGCTTTAATTCCTTCTCATGATGCCGATCTTGCTTTCTATGCTATACTATACTATTGGTTAGCTGAATCGTTGGGCGCCTCCCTAGGCTTTAGTCGCACCCAAAGGCCACCCGAGGCACGCAAAGTGATGCGAAAGGTGGCCTCGAACGTTGTCTTGCCGGGCACAGAGAGCAGCTGATAGCTGCGCAACAGGCGGGATACGATTGTCTTGATTTCAAGGATGGCAAACCGATTGCCAATGCAATAGCGCGGTCCAGCGCTGAATGGTATGAAGGCATATGGATGACGCTTCTCCACATTCTCGGTTTCAAAACGTTCTGGCTTGAACTTCTCTGGGTCCGGATAAATATGCGCCAATCGGTGTGTAGCATAAGGGCAGATGAAAATATTACTACCCGCTGGCAGAGTATATGCTCCCAGACGCACTTCCTCGCCCAGTTTTCGGGCGATTAACGGCACGCTAGGATAGAGACGCAGTGCCTCCTTGATGCACATCTCCAGGTAACGCATTTCTCTTAAGTCGCTCATGGTAGGCGCCCGATTGCTGTTCTCGAATATACGCTCCAGCTCTTCGTGACACTGTTCCTGGCTGTCCGCATTCTGGGCAAGCAGAAATATGGTAAATGCAACAGCAGCACCTACAGAATCCTGGCCGGCCAGCATAAATGTGCACGCCTCATTAACAATGTCCTCCTCTGTGAAGTCGACGTTGGTTTCGGAGATTTCGATCATATAGTCCAGCAAGCAATTGCGTTCCACATTGTTGTTGCCGGCTTTAGCCATGATCTCGCGTCGCCTCTTGATCATCTGTCGGGTGAAGTCATTAAGCCGCTTCTTTTGGTTCAGCTCGTCATTAGCCAAAGATGTCAGCTGATAGATGCCATCAAAGAGCAACCAAGGCTGCGAGAAGCGAGCGGGCATCATTAGTTTACCCTTGCGAAAAGGGGAGTCCTCCATCAGACCCAGGCCCTTCTTCTTGATGGGCACACCCAGCACTGCCTCTGCAATAGAAGTCGAGAGATTAGTGTGAAGGAAGATTAGAGAAAAGGACCACAACCCACCATTTAGTATATCAACGACACAGTTGTTGACATATTTTGCAATGTTGATTTCGATGTCCAGGCCCGAGGCATCAAGGTGCTCATTCAGCGATTGCGAGGCATCCACAAAAGTATCAATAAACTTCTCCAGGAGATTGTGATGAAAAGCCGGCTGGATGAGCTTACGATGTGTGCTCCACTTGGTCCCACTGCTTGTGATTAGACCATCGCCCAGAAAATTATGCATCAGCCTGTAGAAGAAGACTTTGTTCGTGTGCTTCTTGGATGAGAGTATGACCTGTAGATCCTCAGGCTGCAGTACCACGAAGAACGGAAACAAAAGAACCCAAATTCGCACGAGGGATCCATAGAGATTGAAGGCATTTGCGGCACGTTTTCTCATCACTCAAAAATAGAATAACAATATCAGTAGTCAAGGTCGTAGACAGCATTTCAATCAAGAGGGGGACAATATCAGTTGTCGACTTTCTTTTCAGGTTACACATCCTTCATTCATTGCTTATCACCATTAAAAATTTTTATATAAATAAATGAGGCAATGACTTTTATTTAAAAGTCTTTCATAAAAAAAGGATGTGAATTTTATCTTTTAACGATTTATCCACTGCGTTACACATTTCGTGACAAAGTTTACAAATCTTACGCCAAAGGTAAAAAATTGTAATAGAATAAAAGTTAGATACTTACGATCCTTTTCATTGATCAGCAGACAGTTGCCGAGGAAAGGCAACGATGGAGGCCCAGAGAGACGCAGTGACAAAAGCACCGATCTGAGATATGTCTGCAGATGTGTGTAAAAGGTGTAGATGCTCAGTGAGAGAAGCAGCAGGGCAAGGACGCTACACAGCTCCGATTTGGTGGCACGCTCCAACTATGAAATGGGAGGGAGAGAGATATAGAGTGAGGGAGTTTGGGGGAAGGTGGAATAGTTAGAGATAATTTGTTTACCAATTGAGTAGTTGATTTACGAGTAAGTGCGTAAAATATTTGCTAAACCCGCTGCCAATTGGCCCTTTGACCGGAACGACACTTGAGTTTAATAGCGTCAAGATACATAAGTATCTGTGTGTCACATACATGCTCGGATGCCAGTGAGTGTTGAGACTAAACATCGTTATGATCAACTCGTGGCATGTCGTAAGTTTTTCGTAAACACTCATTATCCATAAAGTTGAAATGATCGAAAGTGCTGGCAAAATGGTGTGAATAGCTTGGGACAACACGTCAAATACGCGATATCTGCAGCTGTATGCAAAAGTGTGTGTGCAAGTGTGTTTAGGTTTTATACCAAACCCAGTGTTTAAGCGATAAAATCAGCAACTAAAATAAGTCATCAACCAACTGCAATGTATTGCAAGGACGTCGCAGTTACGAATACAGATTAATTTAAAGATACATTTGTATTTTCTCCCTTTGTACAAGCTTACGGCTTTAGTTCAAGCTGTTCAAAAGAACCCATTTACTATACAAAAAAGTATCTTGATTAATGATGATCACCCAAACAAATATAAGCCAAATATCATGGACGCACGTTTTGTTTTGGCCTTTTTCCCAGACGCGTATGTTGGCTTTGTTTCATGCATATCTCGTTGGCCGCTTCAGTAAAAGCGTCAAACAATTTTGAAAATACGAGCACTCATATTGTCAAGTGTTTGGTGGCCCACAAACATACAAAAAGTGAATTGAAAAAACAAAACACAAAATTTTAAACGAATTTCATAAAATAATATGAAAGCTTTAAATGCCATAATTAGCTTGGGATATCCGATGTTGGGATACTCTGGAAATTTAATTTCACATCTTATCGAAAACATTTCAGTCCAGATAAACTATGAATTTTGTTCTCTTACCCAATTAAAGATGATTTTAGACATCCAAGTATCAGTTGAATAAAAAAATTTTAGGTTTACTCATTTTGAAAAACGTATATTTAACAATGAAATTGAAATGTTTAACAATAAATATTTCTTCAAAATGAAAGACTTTTTGCTAGCGAATCACCAAATTAAAAAAAGAGTATTTTCTGAGTTTTTGATATATCTGATCTAATTAATTAATAACTCTATTTTTTAATTTAATTTAAGAATATATTTGGAAATAATCTCTAAAAATTCAATTCATATTCCTCAGACTTTCTTTTTACCCTGATCTATATAATCTACATTTATAGTTATTAATATGTAGAATAATCGATTTATTTTATTACTCTGTCTACCTTACACTTTTTGATAGAGATATAAATAAACTTTCTTTAGAATAACTCAAGGAGTTCAAAATGGATGAAGATATAAATTTAGTGTAGATAAATTTACATCACACAGCGTTTTTAACTTCATAGCTTTTTTATAATACCCTAAAGATATCAACAATACATACACTTCCATACACTGCACAACTAACAGATTCAGGGTCAATTTCACATTGTATTTGTAAGTTACGAGTATTATCGCATAGTTCAGTTTGGTTTTTAATGAAATTAAAGTCGCGTACAACATACAAATTAGATAAAAAAATATGGTATATAAATATATAAATAATACTAGGGTGCATAACTTTCAAAATGTTGCCCGAAAGCGAAAGTTGATAGGCCATGCCACGCCCAGCAGCAACAGCAACAGCAACAAATTAACTCAAATTAACAACAACAACAATTGTGTGTGTGTGTGTGTTTGGTTCAGTTTTATTTGCATAGTTAATATTGCATTTCTTACATTAACGGGCTAATACAAGCACCAGAAACAACCAAATTTTAAATATTCTGACTCGTTCTCTAATCTGAAATACAAGCAGACTGTATACTAACTCTGACACCAATGAACCTAAGGATGAGAGGGAGAGCATTGAAGATTGTTAGATACGTCGTAAAAGTAATCTTTGAACTTACCAAAAAGAGAACAAAATATTTCTAAATAAATTAAAACTTTAAAGACGACCCACTCCAACCTATATTTAAACCTCGTAGCCCTCGCTGAGTGCATTGGCGTTGGGATTATGGAAGAGACTGCGCTCCCCATTGCCCCAGGGGAAGCGTTTGTTGCGACGACGCATATACTCATACTTGACAAACGGCTGACGGGGCTCCTTGTCGTCATCAATGGACTGATACGCATTGATCATGCACAAGGCAACGATTGGTGTGGCAACCAGAAAGGTGACACGCTTCCATAGAAGCGACCCTGTGGCCTTGCCATTTATTAGATTCAGGCTGCGACTGACATGGTTCAGGCCAGGACGTAGACAGCGTTCCCAGAACTGCAACATCATGTGAGCGATTTCTTACAAATTTTATTTTGAATTTCAAATAATGTATTGCTTACGATTTACAAATCGAAATATACTCATCTAATGAAACTGACTAAAGTTACTAAATCCTTATACAGACAGACTTATCGAAAGCAGTTCGATTGTGTTTGATTTACTAGGTTCAGGTGTGGGCACGGCAACAGCCGCCCACTCAGACACACACTCGCACACACGCAGAGCATTTGCAATTAGGAAGTTTCAAGGGGAACTCACCAAAGCAAGGTCCAAATCTAAGTCCAACAACCTGGACACATAGCAGCCGAAGCGCTGAAGCGCGTCTTCGGATCTGGCTTTGGCTTTTGCGTCGGTAAGTATCTATCCATCTATCCGTTTATCTATCTATATAAGTTTCCATCATAATCAGGTATCATAACCATGTGTAGAGAGAGAATTCGCGGCTAACTGGCGTATTTACACAATAATTCACACTTGTCCACTAATAAATGTACATGATTATTTCTTACTAATTCTATAAATTATCATCAGCGTTTTTCGGTACTCACAAACACAAACCCAAACACAAACCCAAACCTAAAATCGGAATCCGAAACCTAAGCCCAATAAACAGACTTCTCCCCTAGTTTGTGCAATGGATTAGCCTAAGTGCCACCACAATATAGTTAATAAAAAGCAAAAAATAATGGTAATACAATTTAAAGTCATTTCAATATCATGGCGATCTCGTCATTACTTTATCACGCACCTTACCCTTTGACTCTTTAATATTGCATAATTTTTAATGCAATGGGCGATGGGTTAAATATCTTTTTATAGAACTCAATATATTTTTTCTTTAATGATATTTTAATATTTAAAATTCATTCTAATTATAGTGTATTATTTTGTTTTTGATCTCATTATTTTTTTATTTTTATATTTCTCTCACTTTTACTCACCACTTTTTCTACAATCATTTTATACTCTTTGTCTATTTTTATCTCAAATTTGTTCACTTCACTTGCAAAGATTTTTCAGAATCTCACACAATGTTTTTAGAATCGTCTTTTAAATGTCCTTAAATCAGACACTTAGAGTGCTAGCTAAAAAAAAGTCAACCCACTCAGAGCAACTCGTTATGGCGCGTACGTTCAAAATGTTCAATTTACACACGCCGAAAGTTGAATTTCAAATGGTGGATCTCCAGCCGGGCAACCTCTATTTATAAGCAACGTATGCAAAAACGTAAAATGCTTTAAGCGGGGCGTACGTGAGACGTTGCCTACTGAGATGATCGAAAGAGCATCTGCGACAATGGGAATTATAGGAGACCACATACATACATACATAACATACATAACATACATACTCATGAGGCATTGAATGAGGTGCTAAGTAAGCAGAACTAGGAAAAGACTTATGAATATTTAGATAGAGTTCCTGCTAATTATGCACTAATGTTCCGTTGACCAAAAGATGTGTTCTAGGATTTACTTAAAATACTTCAAGAGTGCGTATGTATTAACTGTTATGTAGGTTGGTATAAGTATCATTATACATCCCCTTAGGCCCTCTTACAATAGTAGCTAATGGAAGTCATTCGCACTGCACTTTGCTAGACTGCAAATCATTAAACAGATATACGACCACTTTAACAATATTTGTATAGATCGTCTGAACAGAAATTTCTACGCATTTATGTAGACAACGTCAGTTTATTCGGGAAACATCAGTCATTCCGTTAAATTGTAATAATATTGACTGAATAAACCTGGGTTTATTTGCTCGTCGCGCGTATATTGCCATTCAAACGGTGCCACGAGGGGCAGAACAGACATTCACATCACATTTTACCGTTGGCTTGTCTGTGACTTATTGTTCCATGGCTGTGAACATTTGAACAAGCTGTGCCGCCTTGTGGCGCTATGCGAAAATGACAGTACTGTTCACGTTGGCACAGTACGTGCCACAGCTTTGTGGAGCACAATTTATGTGCCGGCCAATGTGAACACTCTGGGACACGCCACATACATGCACAGCTGCCACAGAACACAGCGGCACATTGTGGCGGCAATGTAAGCCTAGCAATATTTTCAATATCTCACATCTAAATATGTATGGAATTGAATCATCCTAATCGCTGTCACTCCATCGCATCTCCTCCACCATTGATCGGTCTTTTCTGTCGGTCGTCTTTAAAAACACTTTGTTCTTTCTGTTCTTTTTGCCTCCTCAGTTTTTGAAATCTACAAAATTGAAACGACGACAAAACAAAACGGTAAGTTCAAAAAGTAAACAAATTTTATAATGGCGGCGTTACAAACAAACAAAAGATGGCGCCACCTCAGTGAAACTTGAAGTGAATTTACCTGAAAGTGGGTCAAAAATCAAAAAGCCTAAAGGTATGTAACAAAAGTTTGCTTAAATAAAAAACAATTTTTTTAGGTACCAAAATTATTTAAAAATAATGTAATTATAAATAAGATACATTCAAAAGCGGTTTATTTTAAAATCATCATCTTGTATCATCTTTTGAGAAATTTCTAAAAAAAAATACGTGCAACATTTTACATTTTTTAATTGTTGACCCATTTTGAAATGAAACTCAAAAGTGGAAAACCAGAATAGTTAAGTTTCACGATGATTACACGGTAGTGACGCCATTTTTACTTGCTAGCACCGCACTATAAAAAGTTGTCTACTTTTTTTGGAGCTGAATTTTGAACATTGATAGCGCCCATTTTCACTGGCAAATAAAAAGAGAAAAATATTTTCATTATTTTTTAACCGGAACCTTTAACCGAAAATAACCGTTTCAAATGTAGCACCGGAACCGGAACCGAAATAAATTATTTTTCAAGAACCGTTCGTACCAGTACGGTTTCGGTTTATTTTAAATTTTTAAAAATTACTTTGCTGTACCGGAATGGACCGATACGAGAACTGGAACCGAAAGGACAAAACCGAAATAGAACCTTTTACCGAAATACTCGTTTCGGTACGTACCGGAACCGGAACCGAAATTCGTTTCGGTTTCATTCCCTGTTTTTTACACTTCATTTTTAAAAAGGGAAAAGGGTATATTGAGTTTGTCAAAAATACGTAACAAGCAGAAAAATGCAGACCCCATAAAGTATACAAATACATTTTTGATCAGCATCAACAGCTGAGTCGATATAGTCATATAGTCGTCTATCTTTTTGAGCATCTTGATGTCAGAGACAATAGGAGCAAGAGATACCGAACTTGGTACGCAAGTTTCTCTATATCAAGATCAAGTTTTTATTTGACACGCCCCCTTCCACCTCCGCAAATTTAAAGACAAATTTCAAAGTCGAGTTACACGACTAATGCTAGCGCCATGCGTTTCGATACGTACGATATAAACTATAATTTCAAGTTGCTGGCAGATTTAATTTCATAAAATCCTAGACATCCGTAACAATGGTTTTAATATCTATGCTTATTTCCTTTACTTAGCAATTATTATAATTATTTCCCGTTCAAATTACTATGAGATTTATTTTGAAACTCTGTTAAAAGATTAAGGAAATTAGCCACTCTACTTGAATATTTACACCCACGATTAAACAAAACTTTAATGATATTACGTATACGTGTTGTATGACCTTAACATATGACCCATTTTTTCTGCAAAGTAAATATGTATAGCTGTAATAACCAATAACCGAAAACAAATTTCCTCAATGCTTGGCTGCCTCCAGAGTTAAGCGCATCAGATCATTGACTCCCAGCTTCATGGTGGCCCAATATATAAAGCCACCCACAATAAGAGTTTTGGAGATCCGATCCAATACATACATGCTGTAATCAGTAAGCAAAGGTTAATTTATAATCCATTGGAATATATAGTATGTTGGCGGACTTACAACTGCAGATGAATGCGCGCCTTGGGCAATGATGTTAGGGGTTCCTTCATTACGTACTGACGTCCACCCAGTATACTGATCTTCATATATTCATTATCATCCACATCGTTGGTATTGATTTTAAAGCTATGAAACAAAATACCAACTTAGCTCAGAATTTAAATGCTTAAAAATGAGAAAATTCTTATTAGGAGTGATTCTAAAGTGGAAAAGAATAAAACCCCTCTTAATTAATGATGAAATTTGGTAAGTAGACAAATATATTCTCAATTCGAAACCAGATTCATATAGACTCCGCCTAGAGTAGTTTCGAGGTTTTATATTTATGTATCTGACCCAGTAATGTTTTTTTAGCTATTCTCACTGCAAACGATGGAATCAGTTTTCGAATATTGGAATCTCTTTCCGGCTCTAAAGCGTACATTTTGAACACATCAAACGCTGTTGTCATAGTGTTTGATATGAGAAAGTGATATGAGAAAGTTATATGATCAGTGAAAACATTGGCACCATTGTCCGATTAACTCTATGCTATGAAAGTCATTAATTTGATTTTTTGGTCGATTTGAATTTTCAAGTCAGTATAAACAACAGAGTGACTAAACATCTGTCCAATGCCAGAAAATTCTACACTTTTAAATGGAAACGGCTAATGAAACGTAGTATAACTAAAAAAAATAGCGCAAGCTAACTTTGGCGCGCCAAAGTTTGGATACCCTTGCAGTGCCCTGTGTAAGCCGTCAGATTTTTACAAAATTTGTTAAAGGTTGATTTCGAACCGATCGTTCCTACGGCAGCTATATGATATAGTAGTCCGATTTACACCAAATTTGGTCAGCCTGTTTAAAACTTAATCAAACACACAATGTGTATATTTGGTTGAGATATTTTGAGAAACAAAAAATTTTTTCATACTAAATGTTTATTTCCAAGCGATCAGCTATATGATATAGTTATCCGATCCGGCCGGTTCCGACATATGTACTGCGTGCAGCAAAAAGACGGACCTGTACAAAGTTTCATCAAGATAGCTTTTAAATTGAGAGACTAGTTTGCATAGAAACAGACGGACAGACGGATATGGCTATATCCACTCAGCTCGTCGCCCTGATCAAGAATATATATACTTTATGGGGTCTGTGAGGCTTCCTTCAATGCGTTACACATTTCGTGACAAAATTATAATACCCTCTGCAAGGGTATAAAAATCAAGGTCATATTCATCAATAGTTACAACAGTTTGCATACATTTTGCGATCATCTTCCGTAATTTCTTGATATATTTGCTGAAAATGCGAAGACTTGAAGTCCCAGTTGCGAGTTGTAAAGAACTGCAGCATTTCCAAGCCCACGGATATTTTTGTCTGCACTCGAACCATACTGAAAAGAATTAAATAATTAATAATTTCTATAGATCTGGATGTAACTCACAAGCGTCGCTGTCCAAAGATGGCCAAGAGAAGATCGATTAAATATGCTGGCAACCACATGAACATAATGGAGCAGAAGGTGTGATAAAATTTGCTGGAGGTCATGTTGCCATCCGGATACCAGAGACCTACTTCGAATGGGTAATTGAGGCCCAGCTCTCGTCCCACATCCATAATCCACTTCCAGGTGCGTTTCTTTTCCTCCTCTATAGTTATATTATAGACTGGTATATGAAGGGGTCTAAACACATAAGGATATATTTGAGTTTACCATGAAGTAGAAAAGTATTCCCCTTCTCAGTACTTACTTCTGTTGTACTCGACTGTTGTGGTAGGGTATTAGAATGAGTCCATTGATGGCTATGTCCACTGGTATAACCTCCGACTTAAGTTCACCATTGCAGATCATAGAACGAATGACACCTTTCCCAGCGCCAATCAGCACACCTGTGGGTCCATTCATATTGTCCACCCAACCAGGCAGAGGCTCCGCCAAAGCGGGTGTAACTGTACAATCGGAATAGATGTTAGTACAGCTACCATAATGATGTAATGATATTACGATATAGCAGTTACAAGGCATGCGAAATAAACAACGGTTGTAGATGATTACAAAAAACCTTCATTCATTTATATTTATTATGATAACCTTTACTAACGTTACAACTAAATCTATTGACTAAATAAATTCCTGTGACCACATAAAGTTCAATAACTTCAAAGGGGATTTTAAAATATTGCCAACACTCCCGTCCACTTCATCAAATAGTAGGTGAAGAGACCCACAATGAGGGTCTTGCAAACGATATCAACGACCCATTGGCTGCAGAAAAGAAATAGGTTAACAAATGATCTGAATTCCTTATTTCAAGCTAAATAATTACATGCGCATGTGAAGCTTCGCCTTGGGCAAATCCTCATCCTTTTCCTTCAGAATGAACTTGCGTGCACCACGCGCACATTGTACCATATATTCCTCCTCACTTTCCTGGACATTCATATTCATATTGAAGCTGCAATTGGAGTCAAATGTAACTTTAGTACACCTACAAGTAATCCTACATTATCTGTTTAACTAACATGTCTTTATCCTGGTCGCCGAGTTTATTCCAAAGTGAGGCATAATTGTCGGAACGGAAAGTCCATGCAGTGAGGGTGAAGAACTGAAGTACATCTAGACCCGTGGAAATCTTCTCCTGCACTCGCAGCATGCTTGGAATTAAGAGAATATTGAGATATTTGCATAGAAGCAGTTTCTTATAGGTTACACTTACAAACGTTTCTGACCCAGAATGAGCATTAGGAAGTCCAGTAGATAGGCTGGCAGCCAGTGGAACATGGCAACGTTGAAGTTGTGATACATTTTATTGGTTGTCACACAGGGATCAGGATACCACAGACCGGCATTAAAGGGTACCTGCTTATTAATACGTTTGCTCATCTCAACAACCGTGCCCATAGTCATCTTTCTGTGATCCGCATTCGTTATGTTGTAGACGGGCACGTTGGCGGGTCGCTTAGCTTGCTTATTGAATTCGTAGGGAATAACAATGAGGCCATTGATAGCATAGTCAACCGGTATAACCTCAGCCTTATGCTCCTGATTCACCAGCACGGATCGAATGACACCTTTACCACATCCAATCATAAGTCCTGTGGGTCCATTTAGATTATCCACCCAGCCCCTTAGTGGTTCATAAGCAGCTGGAGATACTGCGTATAGGGGAGAAGAGCAAGGTGATTCTAAATAATTTGATTCTTTTTTTATTTATTTATTTTTATGATTTGGTTCTACATACCAAAAAGACCTTTCGAAATTACCGTTTCCTGGAACTTCATGATGATCCGAAGCCAATTAGTTGTGGGTGTGTGTGAGTATTGTGAGTATTGTGAGTGTAGTGAAGTTGTGTTTGGTGAATGTGCGTGAGTGTCTTAAATATATTCATCACTTAAATGAGTTATGTAATTAAGTGTGTTTGGGTGTATGTGTTGATGTTCTGAGTGCAATTGAATGCAAGTGAGTATCTCAAATGTATTAATATTATTAATGAAATAAATAAAACTGAATAAACATTTATAGCAAAAAGTATAGAGTTTTCCTTGTATTCAGAGTGTGTCTTTTGAATGTGATTATTGTATTCATGTATGGAAAAGGTTTATGAAAATAGTTTTGAGCTGCCTATGTGCTACGAATAATGTTAGCACATTGCGCCACAAAGCTTGCCACAGAGGTGCCAGGGGTGCCTTTGAATTGCCGATTTTAAGGTCCAGATGCACCCCTGAGGCTCTGTGTCTTGCTCTGTGGCGCAATGTGAACCTATTATAAAGTGTGTTTTAGTTATACTAAGTAAGGTAAACACTTGTACAGAAGATTTCTCCTATATTCTGAGTATTGTTTGTTGTTTAAGTGAATTCATATGAATATCTTGAATCTATTCATTATATTCATAAACCGATTAACTTTTAGGAAAGAGCTGATCTGTATTCTGATAATGAGTGTCTCCAATGTATTCATTGTAGGAAAGAGTTTATTTGTAGTCTGTGTATTGTTAGAGTGTACTTAGGAGCTGAATGCATGTAAGTAAATATAATGTATTCATTGTGTCTATAAACAGAGTGTGTTTACAGTTTGTAGTAAAGAGTTTTTCTGTATTCTGAGTATTGTTTGAGGGTGTTGAAAGAACAACTTGTATGTATTCATAGTTTTCATATACAAGTAAAGTTTGAGTAGTGTGTCTGTTGTATTTTCAATTTGGCTATTTTCGTTATCCTTTTGGGCACTTGTTCAATACGCAACACTCGAAAACGTACTCATTTAAGTTATTCGAACCGTTTTATTAGATATTCATTGATAAGAAGAAGACTTATAAGTATAATTCAACGACGTTTTGTACCCAACAAAGCGAACCTAAGCAATAATCATAAAGCGCGCAAATATATTGGCCATTTGGAATTAGCTCTTAGCCATGGCCAATATCTGTTAACTGATTTACATGCCCATAAGGCGTGACACTAGTCCGTATGTCCAGTAGCTAAGGAAACCAATGATGATCATCTTGCACGTCCGATCCAAAAGGTACATCCTAGAAAAGTAATGTCGAGAAGGGGGAAGAGTGAGAAGAGTTGGATGGATTTGGGACTAGGGTTTCGTGGTTTACAGCATGAGCTGGCGACGGGCACGTGGCAAGGACTCGGGTGACTCCTTCATCAGGTACTGACGACCGCCTTGGACACAGGACTCGATATACATGGGAATGGTCTCCACGGGATCCATGTCCATGTTGAAGCTGGGCAAGTCAGGCAAGAAGGTGTTTAACTAATGATCTATATGTATATGAGTATAGACATATAAATAGATCTTACTTTTTCCTATCCGCATCGTTCATCATGTCCCAGAGCGAGGCGTAGGCGTCTGACTTAAAGAACCAAGCGCGCATCGTGAAAAACTGTAGCACCTCCAAGCCGACAGAGATACGATTCTGCACTCGTATCATGCTAGGGGGTGGGGTGTAGGGGTATTGGGTAGGGATATTCACACAATCAAAATTGTAGTCGCTGCAATCAATGCCTATTTTGGAAACTTACAAACGCTTTTGGCCGAGAATAAAGAGCATGAAATCGATGATATAGGCGGGCAGCCAATGGAAGAGCAGCACATTGATGTTATGATGAACTTTATTTGTGGTTATACATCCATCCGGATACCAGAGCCCAGCCTCCATTGGATACTGATAGCCAATCTTTTTGCTCATCTCAATTACCTCACCCCACTGCATCTTTCGATGATCCGCACACGTGATATTGTACACGGGCACATCCACAGGCCGCTGCTGCATTGTGAATTGATATGGAATGACGCAGAGACCATTGATGGCATAATCCACCGGTATGACCTCGGATTTGTGGCGTGTATCGATGAGCATGGATCTAATGACGCCTTTGCCCGCGCCAACCATAAGACCAGTTGGTCCATTTAGATTATCTACCCAGCCGGGCACGGGTTCATAGGCCGATGGTGAAACTGTATACGTGAAAGTCAAGCATCAGGATTCGTCTCCAGATCTCTCTCACTCACTCCCTGTCTCTTAAGGATCAGCAGCAGCAGCGAGGGGCAAGCAGGCAGAGGCGCAGGCGGAGGTGGAGCTGGAGGCGTGTTTGAGGACAAGTGTTTTGTGCATAAGCTGGCCAAGAGATGGACAAAAGGCAGAAGGATAATTGGCCTTAGGACCTTCGTGCTTAGCGGGGGGCGAGGCGTGTTTGGGGCGTGTCAATAACTGCAGTTTCTTTGTTTCTCTCAATTTCAAAAGCAGTTTCATTTGTACTCAATTTCAATTTCATGCTCATTGAACTTGTTGGTCAATGACGCCGGCGATTTCTGGTAGGCAGTGTATCCATGTATGGGTAGTGTGTGTGTACTTAGCATGTACAAGCAAATCGAAAGCAGGTATTTGCCTAAAGCGCAGCTTATAATAATTAAAGGGTATTTGCGAGTGTACCTAAAGTTGTTGTTTCTGTCTGTGACATAGATACAGATACAGATGCGTGCCACAAGAGTTCAGCAATTTAGAGATGAGCTGACGGAACAGGGAAAAAAGCGCATTCAAAAAAGTGTCAATTAGCTCGAGCCACACCCACAACAGTTTCAAGTTTGGCTTTCAGTTTGGAATCCGTCGGTAATGTTGGCCCAAACCGTAAGCGACCAGTTACCAAACCCATTTTGCGGCTCGCTAAAAGACATGAACTCAACGAACTTTACATATACATGCCGCCAAAGTCATCAATTCATCAATATTTATATAAACGAAAATATTCGCCTCTCTCTCTCTCTCTATTTTCCTGAGGAAAACCACAACAACCCACTATGCAACATACAATTCGTTTCTTTATACACTCGAACTCGTATTTGTTCAAAAATTGAGGAATTGAGTTCAGCTTGCAAATTCGACTCGTTTGGCATTCGTTTCTGCAGAGTATTTAAACACAAGTTGGATTTGCTAACTTGTACCAAGTTCGCAATGGCCAACAAAATATTGGTTTGGCTTTTGCCATTCTTAAGTTATTCCAAGATACAAGCATAGATGAGTCTTAGATTTTATTTTACTCTGACTGTTTGATTGTCGCGACTTTAGAGTGTGGAAACTGACCTAAAATCTTAAATCTCAATGATCATAATACTCGATTGCTATTCTCTCCGTACAGCGTAAAATATTGAACAATCAAAAACATATATTTTGGTATCGATATTAAAATACATAAAGGGATCTTTCAACGAGGGGGTAAACCTGAAACTGCTTTTTACAATAGACTAACATCGATTTTTTAAGCACATTAAATAAAAAGTAGTGGGCTGATTTAAAAAAAAGTTATAATAAAATGGTATCAGCAGGTACTGATTACTAGTCCATCACAAGTAAATAAGCGTTTACTGATTAAATTTATCTGATATTAAAAGTCGATACATTTCCACGGAAGGTCCACTTTGTTTTTCGACACAGTACATTAAAAAGGGGTATATTTAGATCTTCCATCCTGCTGTCCATTTACATAGATCTCAGTGTCTATAAGAACTAGACAGACAAGTATTGCACCTCTTTACCTATTCAAACTAAAAGTTTGTTTTAGAATTGGTACATATAACATAGACTACAGTCTGAATTTGTCCTGTAAATTTCATATTGATTGGGTGATAAACTCTAAAATTTTTAACAGACAATATTGCACAGCTCTTGTCAAAGGAATGAAGAAGAGACACTAATTGCTTTTCACCATTATTTGCCTTTTCCCTAAATACAGGGTGTTCCACAGTCGAACTTGCTCCACTGTAGGCTTTATGGAATTTTCCAAACATTTCAAATTGAGTAAACATCGCATAGCAGCTACTTTTGTCTATTAGTTGCATATATGAATTAAGATGGTATTACGTATTGTAATCATTTAAGTGTATACGTTGATAAACTACGGCGTATTATTTGTAGCTTTTACTATTCACGGTAAGTCAACTAGTGAACAAGTCAACTAAAAGGTCAATTAGCTTAATCAACTTTGTTAGTGATTCAATCAGTTTCTCCCCGGGCAGCAGGTTACCCCCTTTACTTATTTATACGAGTACAGAAAAAAAATCAATTGGCAAACAGCCTGCAGTAGGAATTGTCTGCAAATCAAAGGAAGCAAGAGCTTGAGAGTTGCAGCTGGAACTGCAGCTGGTTAAATAAGGAAAAAAAAATCAAGACAATTAATTGGCTAAGCGAAGAGGCGTGTGATTAGAGTTGGCCATCTTGCAAAGACTTTTATGGACAACTGCGCAAAAAGCCACACATAAGTAATAGATAGTCGAAAAAATACATAAAATATGGTAAAAATTAAAGACATTATTAACGAAGCAAGCAAACCAAGCAAAAGAGAGAGACATAAATAAAGCCTTAAGGCGCTGAAGCCAAACCAGCTAAAAGCCCCATAGTGGCTTATAAGCAAGAGGAGAAATATGGTAAAATGTGTGTCAAATGAACTTACCAATGCTGGGACGGGCTATGATGACCGGCATCGTTTCGTAATGATCGCGAACGAGAATCTCGGCAAGACGCTTGGAGTAGGTATAAGTGTTGGGATGAGGCTTCAAAAGATCAGGCGTAATGGCATCCAGAGTTTTGACATCCATCCATTCGGCCAATCGCATTAGATCCTCGGGCTTGTGTGGAAACTCATAGACCTTCTCATACATCACCTCCTGATCGCAATTGCAAAACGCTGTCGATAGATGGACAAATGCATCTAGTTGCTTCATCTGCTTGGCCACATTGAGAGCACGCCGTGTGCCCAAAAGATTCATATCAATGGCATCACGAAGATTTCCCTCCAGCTTCAACGTGGCTGCCATATGGAACACTATGTTGGTCTGCTCCACCACATGCTTCAGATTATCGCCACTCAGACCCAGCACTAGATTGAAGGAGGAAGAAAGGGCGTAAATAGATGAGGGATTCAGTTAGGCAGTTGCAACTTACAATCATAGGTCACATCACCCTGGTAGATGGTCACCTTCTTAAGCATATGCGGTCTTTCGTCCTTGATACGTTGAAAGATTGGCAACTTGAACATTTCATCGAGACGCGTCTCCGGCGTTTTGCCACGCTTTGGGCGACAGATAATGATCACCTCCTTGAGCGAGTGGCATGAATAGAGCAGCTTCTCTAGCAACACTTTGCCCATAAAGCCCGAGGCACCAGTGATGAAGACGGTCTTGTCCTTATAGAACTCTTGCACAGGTGACAAATCAATCATTTTGACGCTAAAGGGGAGCGAGACGAAAGGAAAAGAGGGAGAGAAAGAGAGAGAGAGAGAGAGAGTGTGTTAGTTTAGTTGCAAAAATTGTTGGGGCATAGCGTTACACAGCGTCGGGTTGCCCACATTCCGTTCAAGCAACCAACAGGTGTCGAAAGCACTTGGCCAAAACTGGGGCTCATTCTGAACCACAATATGAGCCAAGTCGCTGTCTAAGTATAAGTCTCAGTCTCAGTCTCAGTCTAAGTCGCAGTTCGAGCCTGTTCAATTGAAACGGGTTTCTATTTCGCTTTTTGATTGCGGCGTCGATTTCGCATTTCTTTGCATTTCAGTTACGATTACGCAATGCGAAGGGGGAATGTCTGGACGGCTCGGTGATCAGTTTAATGGCAATACAATGGTAGCAACAACAACAACAACAACAACATCAACAACAACCACAGTGACATCAACAACAAGTAGAAGCCATTGCAACGTCAGGAGCACAGACCAGACTCAGACTCTAACTCAAACTCAAACTCAGGCCAGACCCGGACCACCAACACCCGTCTAACATGTCTTATATTTGCTTTAAAAAAGAGTGTTGCAAGTTGCAAGCAGCACGCAGCTTTGCAGCATGCAGCATGCCACCAGCTAAGCTTGCAACGTTTTACAAAATTGCACAATACAGATTAAAGTTGCAGTTGGAGTTGCAGTTGTTTATGTTTTCATATCTCATTCTTTTTTGGGCTGTGGTCCGCGTTACACTTGGCCAAATCATAAACTGGGCTTAAATCGTGCCGTCTGTTTGTGTGTGCTTAAACATGCCTTGCTCTTTGGCCGCAAGTTGCTTCGTGACATTTCTAAACGGCCTCACTCTGAAAGTTGCTTGGTTTCGCTTTCAGAGGAAATACCCTGTAATTAAAATTTATGCAAACTAGGTATGATTAAGTGGCAATAGGCAAAATGAAAATCACCTTCAAAATTACATACATATGTTCAGCGTAATGATATTCCACTATGGGAATTGGATATGAATAATAAATTGAAGGTAACAAAAGGCTGAAAGTAATCAAATGGTATTATTGCAGAAAGCACAAGAAAAAAACACATACAAAATCCAACAACTTTAGTAAACAGGCTATGCCAAATATAGCTCACAGTATCCAGACTCACATGTTAAAAGTTGCATTTATAAGTCATCTTCTAGTCTATCACTGTTGACCGACTACTTTTACATTTGATAAATCGCACATTTCATGCAACAATGAACAAGTTTTTCGGCATTTCGGCTTTTTTGGTTTGTCACCATGTCTATTTACCATAACAACTTAAGAGGGGCACAGCTGTATAATATACATATATCTGTATCTGTAGCTTTAGCTGCATGTATCTGTAGCTGTATCTGTATATATATATATATATATATATATAAGTGTTTTCTCAGTTGAGCGACTAAGGAAAGTGCATGATGAGGCAAAAGCTAAAGTCAGACTTATCTATAATTTATAAATACATATGTCATTTCGAGCATAGCACGACCTTGAACTAGAAATTGAGCTAGTCGTAGTGCTGTTGACTGATTTATGAACTTGGCTAATAGGACTGCAGTTCAGCTTGGCAATCAAATGCAGTTTTCACGCTTGAATCTTAATTCATGATTAGTTAACGTCTCTGAGACGATTGCCTCATTTCCATGTTTATTGCCAATTAAAGCGCTTCTACGTCGCTATACGTAACAACGAGAAGAAGCAGAAGTAGAAGACAAAAGAGATGGGGAAGGGGAAGAGGAAGAAAAAAATCTAGCGTGCAACTTGTGCAATCCCAAAGACAGCTCCAATTCATTCGGGTCCGAGTCGAACCGAAAATCATAGGCATAACACACACAAGCTAATGTGTGCATGGAAAATGCCAAAAGCAAGCTGAAACCAAAACCAAAATTGAAACCGAAAACTAAAAACTCAAACTAACGCTTTAATGGTAGAGGGCAAAACGAAAAACTTAGGCAACGAACTTGCGCACTGTAGCAAGCAATAAAATAATAACGTTTCTCAAAAGGTCTAAGTACTATCAACTTGACAGTCATAAGTCACGCGTAAGGAGGCAGCCATATATCAACCTTATTAGCATCGTTCAAGCAAAAGCTAGATTAGACCAAGTTAAGATCTCTTCATAGCAACATTTATTTTTGGCAATGTAAATAACAAACAAATACTTACTAATGACACAATATAAAAAGAACTTTTGATAGTGGTCAAGTTGGCTATAAGTTTAGGTGCATAAAACGGGTTTAATTGCCGAATCAAGGATGTAATTATATTATTGAGGTTATGATGGGTAATTCTTTAGCTTAAGTTATATTTCTTGTCTTTTTTTCAAACAGTGTCCGTTTATTGCCATTGTCCATTGTACCAATGTCAAACATTAATCAATCAAATAAGTAGAGCATAAGTTGTAGTACTATCGTCTATGAAATAGATAAGTGGTACTTTAGCTATGTTATTATATTCATAGATGATATTTGCCCCTACCCCTAATAGGCGTAATTTAGAATGTATCTCAAAGAGTTAATTATTTGTAAGCAATCGCTTAACCCTCCAGAAAAATCGATATTATTTTTAATTAGAGCGTGAGTATTATTTCTTTAACTATTTGAGCTTGCGCTAGAATATATACTTAAGATCAGTCTACCTGCGATCACGAACAAAAAAAAATCATTTATATAGGATGCTCTCCTGATGTTTGACTGTTACTTGTCATCAATACTATTATTATATTAACTCATCTGGAGTCGACTCGTCTATCTTTGAGGAACCCACGATATACTAATGAAAACTGTCAAGGGTGTTTTAATGTGTTTTAAACCGGTTTGATTAGTTTTGATGTAACAAATGATGGCAAAAGTGTTGTTTACATTTTGCAATGATGATGTTGTTGTTGTTGTCGTTGCCATAAGTATCTGCCTAATGATCAAGGGCTATCGATACAGATTTCCGAATAGAACTTATAAAGTTAACAGATACAGTCATTGAAACAAAAAGTCAAATGCGCTTGACCTTCTTTCAGACTTGCCAAAAGAGTTTGATCGTTAAGAGAAAATATACTTTCAGCCATATACATATAGTAATCAAAATAAAAAAAAAAAAAAAAACAATCTAACAAACAAAACATGTGTGTGTGTGTCATCCCTTTAGGGGGTCTTATGGCATTTAAAAACGAAACAACCGACTACAGATATTCGGCAACCTCCAATGCTCGTATGTAAATAAGCTTAGAGTGATTGCCATTGACACAGAAGTGAAGAGAAACGAATACATTTGTAGACACTGTAGATGGAGCGCGTTGAATTGGCCAAAATGGATTAAATAAAATAAACATGCAAGAGCATGTCTAACTTCAAAATACCCTTGCCGAATGGTATAGGAAATACAGAGATGTAAATGAGTTTGTAAAACGATTACGATTATCAAACAAGTTATCCAATCGATACTTTATTTAAAATTAACCGGAAGCAATCGAGTGTATGTAACTCAATCCATCTTACATTTAAACTATACAATGGTTTGCCCAACGGAAGTAACACAAACGAGACGAATGTCAAATTGGTAACATAATCAGTCAGCAGACGGCCATGACCTGAAGCCTTGACACAGGAGTGACCTGTGGTGATGAAAAGGTTAAACGTAGCTCGAGAAATGTGTTTTTCTCTTTATCTTCTTACGAAATAATTAATAACAGACATTACATTTCCAATTAAATGCTTCGCTGGACAGCTAATGGCGCCCAAAACGATTCAAATTGTTTTGCATTTTTTTACTTTGTCTAAACTTTTTTGCTAATTACCCAAGTGCAAGACAATAAAAATGAGTATAGTTCATAAAGCAATTGAATTAAATTGCACCCTATGTTAACAACAAGAGTGGCGCGACTTTTTACGAAAAACTACACTAAACTTGGCCAACACATAAGGTGTTAGACATATTTTTGGTGCGTGCAAGCGTTTTAATTACCTTTTGCAGAGCTTCTTGGTTTTGTTTTTGTTGATGTTGTTAATTAATTAAAAAACGTGAAAAATTTCCAAAAACCAAACAAGTTACACAGACACGGGCAAGTTAAAAAGGCAATGCGTCGACCAATAAATTCAAATGCCACGAGCACGAGATTTCGGAGCTGGGAGCTAAAAACTTGAAGCTTGGAGCTGGAGCAACTAACGACTTGTTGTGCACACTACGGCGTTCAAAAGAAGACTGAACCGTATTTAGCTGGAGCTTGTCAATATGAATGGAATGGGCAAGACTATGGCTGAAAGTAAGTCTATTTATTAACTGGTTGAGCATTCATTTGAGCCGGGATGTACGTAGCTGGCTTGTGACAGACCTGCTGCAACGCTGCTGCAGTAATAAATAAACTATTAGCTGTTGGCTTTCGCCTATTGGCTATTGGTTCTCACAATTTGCTTAGCAAATTCAGCGGAACTTTAACCAATTGAACGCACCTGCCGCAACAAGAAAGGAAGTTTTCTTTATGGCTTTAACTCTTAGCCTAATTGCCAATTTTGACACCGTTAAAATGGTTCAATAGCGATGAACTGCAAACATAGTTGATGTATTTGACTTAGCTCTCGTTAAATATGCGATTTTATGGGACATATACATATTTACATGGTGAAAATTTTATACATATGTATGCGGGCGAAACAAATTAAACAAAAATTTGTAAATATAATAAATCTGTTTTGTTTTCTTGTTGCTATTTTTTTCTTTAAGCTTACATAATGTTTGCCGCATTTGCATTTATTTGCCACTTTTTTCTGTTTCAACTTAATTATGCAATTATCAATATGTCATGCAAATTTGTTAGCATTATTGCAAAATATTGCGAATATGTCCATAAAAATGAGAGATAACCTTAAACAAAAACTCACATGCAAAATTAATTATGCTAAACTTCAACTTTATTTTATGCTAATGTGTAACAAATAACCAATTATTGTTGCTACTTTTTTAATTTGGCCGCCTTTGTCAGTAACCGTCGATAACCACAAACGAGTACATTCGAATATAGTGCTGCCACCATGTTTCATTTACTCCTGCTTGAAAGACTTGTATATTTCTAATATCGATATGTCAAAATGATTGAAAGGAAATATATTTAACTTTATATTACACAGGTATTTAGTCATTTTCACAGTAAATCAGAATTGCAATTGTTCTGCTCAAATATGTATATGTAAAAATTATTGGCATGAACTATCGAAAGCAATCATTGCAAACATAATGCACATTCAGAGGCACATTGCAAAATAAAATAAATTAATAAACACAAAATTCTTTAACTATTAAAATTGGTAAGTAAATGTACACATTGCATGAGCAAATAAGGTGAATTGCATATTTTGCATTCTTTGACCACGTGTGGCTCAATCATCGATAAGCGCAATCGATAACGATTTTTTAATATCCCACCTCACGCGAGTGCGATTGGATTTCATTATAATTTGGATTTGGGAATTGCGAAAATAATTGCAAACATGGCCGAATTAGACGATTTCTTTGCGAAAAAGGACAAGAAGAAGTCAAAGACCAAAAGTAATAAATTTGTAACGGCCGACGAACTCGTCAAGAACTTGGAAGAGTGCACGAAACGTGAGGTGGCGGCTACCGCTGCTCTCAAACCAAAAAAAGCTGAAGTCTCGGCAGCAGTGGCAGCGGCTTGCAGCGTGGCAGAAGGCGGTAGTGAAAACGAGAGCAACAACAGCAAAATACCGGAGGCCGAGATTGAGGTGAGGAAAACAATAACAATGCATTATTTATTATTTTATTTCATTATTTTTTTAATGGTATGCAGCCCGTGGAGGAGGAGTGGAAAGAGTTCGAGCAGGAGCAGCGCAAGGACTACAGTGGTCTGAAGATTGGCCAACTAACGATCAATGAGAAGCAGCAACAACAGCAACATCATCATCATCATCAACAACAACAACAGCCGGACGACATTGACGATGATGAAGATGAGGATAGCGATGGCTATGGAAATAACGATTCAAATACTAAGCGCAGCGGGTATGGCCCCTGGAAAAAGCTTATACCTGCCGAGGAAGTGACCCAGATACCGGTGCCGGTTGAGGCGGAGAAGCCATCGGCGAATGTACGCTACATTTCTCCTGCGTTACGTGTAAGTGTATCGAATATCGTATTTCATTATGATCGTATGATACTCACTAATTACTTTGAACTTTGTGCCCCATCCAAATTGCAGCAATCTGGCATTGGAATGAGCAGTGTTGGTTCTAGTGGTGGCATGCGAGCACGTCGTGCTGCTCCCGATATCACGAACACCGAATTCTTCCCAACGCTGAATGCAGCGCGTCCGGAGGAACAACGCAAGAAGAAAAACGAACCCGCCTTCGAAGAAGTCCGTCACGGCGGTCGCTATCAGCGCGTGCAGGAGACAACCGCTGCGCCTGTTGCGGCCTCCAATCGATTCCAGTCGCTCGACGATGAAGCGGACAGCTAGGCCATGCCCACTCCTGCTGATCCTGCTGCTGCTGCCGATACCGACGCCACAAAATAAATACCGTTTTCACCTTTATGTATACTACGACAGTTGCCACTGCTTAGCGAGATATCCATGAATGCCCGCTTAGAGCGCGATATTTAGCTAAACATATAAACATTTCAAAAGAGTTCTTTCTCTGTACGCATGCATACATGATGTCAACCTTTTCTAGGCTTTCCGATCTACCTTTATCCCCCTGCCCATAACAAAATATTGTTCATTTCGTTTGCATTTTTGAATTATGGAATCAATGTAATAGATTATGAATAATAGCCATGCGTTGAAATCCGTTTATAAAAACATGTTAAAAAAAATTGTTATCACTCCATCAGTCATCCGAAAAGAGATCATCCGGCCTGCTGTCCGCATAGCTGCAATTCAATTCAATCAATAAGAAAGATCATGTTTAGCGGCAATCTTTGGATCCCTCACTGACTTCTCACTGTACGCCTGCTCTGATGTATTGTGGTAGCTACTTAAAAGTGGTTTGGACAACATACTCTCCGGATAGTTTCGTATCAGATATAGCCAGCATTCCAATGTCCTGTGACGCAACCATTGTTGATTACAATCTGTTATCAGTTGCACCTGTATTCTTACTCGTTCTGATCCGTCAATATAGCTTGGTGTTCACGATCATAGTACTTGGGATATTCCTCCAGCACATCCAGATTGGCGAACATGGCATCGTCCACTTCATAGATTTCACCCTCGATGTGATGGCCAACGCCCGGTTTGTTGAGCAGAAATGGAATGTTATATCGGGTGCCGATCACCAAGGGAAACTTGAGCACAGTTTTGCCCTTAACCAGAAACTGGGACACGCCATTCTCCTTTTTTGTTAGCCAAAAATGATTCGGCTCTCCACGCTTCAATGTACCATAGACAAATACTCTTTTAAGTGCCTGCGACATCCCTGGCCAAGTAACAAAAAATAAATCGTAATTTTGTTGTTTTGCCGTTTCAGATTACTCGCTTCTTAGTTTACTTATAAAACAATAGGTGGCGTGTTTATAGGGGGATTCCTGCAACTGCTTTGACTTTGAATTGCTTGCGTTTATGTAAATTTAACGGCGCAAAGCACAAAATGCAGAAAAAGTCTAAAACTACTTTCGGAATGTGTAATTTTTATTGTTATGATGTTTTAGCTGTAACTCCAACTTTTTCAACCTATTTTCTTCATCTTTCATGCATTGTCACTATTGTCCTTATCCATTCTTAGCTGCCATTTTCATTTTTAAAATTTTTATGTTCTTCCATATTAATTTTTTGCTTTATATATACATATATACATATAGTTAATTATTAAAGCTTAAAAGGCGGAATGCCTTAAACGTTCGTCAACAAATTGTAACCTAAAGGTCACACATATAATAAATTTATAATGCTTTCGTGGATCAGATGTGCATAGCTGCTCAATGCAAATTGTGTCATATGTACATGTGTTGAAGAGAACCCAATTAAGCGATACAGCATCATGCCCAGAAATTGGAGCTATGTGCTTTCCTTTATTGTTCGTTAGCATCTGGCCTTGAAAATTTACTTTTTAAAGGAAATACATATTTGACGCTCCCATTTCTTTTTTTATTATTATTATTATTATTATTTCTGAAATGAATCAGTCAATTGTGTAAAATAGTCTATTAATTATGTACTTTATTTTAATTTAAAGTTGCGACTCTTTAAATAGAACAACCTACAGTACATTTGACACCTGTTGACACGCGGTAAATAATAATATACTTAGTACTGAGCCTGGATTGTGTTTAATCGAATTGCTTTTATTTACTTGAAACTTATAAAATTACAAACTATGCTATAAATATATATCAATAATCAGTATGTACACAAAAACTCTATAAAGCGTGTACATATGAATATTATTTAGTCTGTATGTGTATGCGTACATATGTATGTATGTATATTTACTTGCTACAAATGCAACTACCGGTAAGAGTAATAATTGGCCACGCCTCTTTTTTCAAATACACTTTAGTTTTGGGCTTCATAGCTGAGGTCATCCTGGGCGGGATGCTTGTGGGTGCGGCGATGGCGCATTATGTAGGGATGTGTAGAGCTGTTCTCATAGCTGGACAAGTACGGGAGGGACAGCAGCTTCTCAGGATACTTTTGTAGCAAATACACCCAGCAAGGAACAGTACTGCAAGCCAGAAATATATTTATAGATAACCATGAAAAAATGATGACATCATCGAATAACCTACCCCTCACCGACGCCGATGTTCATGTCTTGCTTTTCACGCGAGATAATGTCCTGGCAATCCTCAAGTGTGTCAAGCGATTTAAGCATGCGGTCGTCCACCTGTTAAATATGGAATCATTAATAAGGTCCGAGAAATAGACATAGGATACATACCTCATAGATCTCACCGGTTACATAATATCCAATGCCGGGTTTATTTAGCAGAAATGGAATGTTATACCGCGTGGCAATAACCAGCGGCAGCTTCTGTGTCGTTGTTGCCCGGCACCATAAATTGGCATAACCATTACCGGTATTGGCCAAGATCGAGTTGCTTGGTTGGCCATATTTTAATGCACCATAGACGAAAAGTTTGCTCAGAGCGGATGAAGCTTTCTACGATATACATATGAAGATAATTGATAAGGTTAATCCTTGTTATGCATCAAGTTCTAAATCTATGCATACTTAATACTTGCAGCTTATCGAAGTCTTAAAGAAAAAAATATTTCTATATACGAAGCCATAAAATTAAATTGATAAGGTCTACCACAACAGTACCCCCTACATTCTCGCTTCTAAAATTCCCGAATTCATTATTATTTATAACATTTCGTTGCCAAAACGAGGCGAAAAAAAACGCTCTTGTCTCGGCGGCGTTAAATGCATCAACCGGTTTTATGCATTCACACTTTAATTTAGCCATGTTGATTGTTTTTGTTAACACCGATACAGCACACATACATTTGCATGCATACATAAGAAATGTTGTATTTACGGTTTTTATTGTTCAAGTTTTTTGGGCTGACGCGCGTGATGTTCTGCAAACTGCGCAGCAGCTTCGCCTACTTTAAAGTAAAGAATTCGATATAAAACATTAATACAATATGTATGTCTATGGCTTACTTATTGTTAGATTGAAAGATTAAAGATTGTCATACCTCAAAAAGAAGAATTTTTGAGAAAAACGCATTTAAAACTTCAAAAAACTTTAATGATTAAAACTTTAAGTAATACCTTACAGTTACTCGAAAATGTCTTTCGACTTGCACATGAAAATTATACAAGTTAGAACATGATATTTTTACAATATAGATCATTAACTTAAAAATCGTGGTCTTCGAGTTATGTGATGTGCATGTATAATTTACATACTACATATACATTGTATATACGTACATACAATTGTACGATAACTGCTTAGATCGTTATAATCAATGGAATTAATAGACTTATACACGCAGATATGGCAATGTCACTTTTCAATAATAATTGTGTTGCAATTTAATAAGCAACTTATCTGCCTCGCTATTCTTACATAACACGTAGAACACGCACACTCACGTATTAACATAAATATGTATATATAAACACGTTTCTTATCATTAAAAATCATTAAATAAATAATATTCCCACGCTCTCTTTTACAGGCAGTACTGCCAACTTGTCAAAGGATACACGCAACGTAGGCATTTATGCCCATGTGTGTGTGCTCGACTCCCTGTGCGTGTAGTGTGTAAGAGTTCCTGTATTTACCTTGACTTGGCCCATTTTCTTAAGTAAATGAATGCACTTTGTGGTTGTTAAACTTGCTTAAAATTGCAAATTACTTTAAGTTTTTTTCAAGAAAGCACAAACAGCACGGACGAGGAGAAGCACAAGAATTCCAGTTCCAGCTGGAAATCGTACCGCACCAGTGGAAAGCAAAACTCCAACTGAACGCAGACGCCAACAAGAATAAATGAAAACACGCCACACACACATACACACAAACACACCCGTGTTATTACTGCCGCCAACGTAGCGCGCTCTCGCTTTATCTAATATTAGCAAGACAAATTAATAAATAGTCGAATACCCTACGTTAGTTTAAGAGACAAATTAGCGCTCATATATACACACAAACATAATTTATATCTGTCTTTAAAACTGAAGCTTATCAAACCTTTTATTTTGAAGTACAAATGGATCTACTTTTAACTGGTTACTTGAACAGTGACATGGCCGTGGCAGAGGGGGTCGAATGGAATCCCCTTAAAACGTGAAGATCAATGATTTTAAAGCACTGTCACTGGACCACACGTACGCATTTGGTTATTTTGCAGAGCATCGGAAAAGGCGAGACCACTAAAGTGAGCGTTTTTTGAATTAGTTACTGATTAAATAATTAATATTTTATATTTTGGGCAGGGCAGAAAGCCTATCAAATAATGAAATGTAAACACATTTTATAAACAATAACACATGCGGCATTTAATGGCTTTTAACATAGCGGGAAAATATAAGAGCGCTCTCTTCAGGGGCGCAGCTAGACGTTTCGGGGCCGGAGCAAAAACATTTAGGGGTCCATCATCAGATCTTGGCGCCACGGAAACGGTTGAACTCTTTCATTTTACCTACAAACAAATTAAGTAGGTATATAGTTACTTCAGATGACCATTTTAGAGTCAGATTTGTTCAAATCAAAAGTTAGTTTAGTGTCGGTGCCTAAATTTGGTACTAGAGTTTTAGCTTTAATGAGCCCTTGACCACGGGCCCCTGGCAATTTACCCCTTATGATCCGCCACTGGCTCTTTTGCTCTCTCTGCCAGTGTTAATACGCTGTAAATTAAAATATACGGCATTTCAGTTTTAAAACAACTTTGTCCACAGAGTGATGCGAACTACTTGCAACGGAACCAGAACCAATGGGCAGGAAATAATATTATTCGGAAACTTTTATATATATTATACTTATGACGCATTCGCGCTAATCATTCTTAAATATTTGCCTAATTTCATTTGTAAAAAAAGCACTAAGGCCCATTTTGCAATGTCTATATAAGGTCTCATATCCGGTTTACTAACGTAAAATGTAAACTAACGTCAAATTTAAAGATATCTATCAAATAAAGTTTATATGGACATTGAAAAGATTGGCCTTTATATGTTATTTTATTATATTTAACTTTTAATGTTCACAACTTTGATACATTTCAAAAGTTACAAGGCATGATAAATAAATAGGAATGTTTGACGTTTTTCAGACTGACGAAAATTTAAAATGCTCACTGGCTTCCAATTTTCTTCAAGGGCGTTGGCAGGGATGGACAGGGGCACTGTATACCACAGTGCTATATACCAGCCAACATAAGCTTATTGCAAAAGCATATCTCATTTCGTGCTTATTCTACGGAGTAGAACTGTTTGTTAGTTGTAGTGCCGCAAGCCAACAGAAACTAAAAGTCGTTTTCAATATTGTAGCTAGTAGCTAGATATATATTTATTATCAAATGAAGAAGATTGTAGTCATTCATAAAATAATAGTTACGGGAGAGCCTAAGCACTTATATGACAAGATCCGTTTTAGCACATCAAGGAGTACCAACATCATAGTGACATATAGAAATAACAACTTCTTCATTTAAGCTGTCAAGCTTTAGCGCGCCGAAATTCAAAATTAGACTAAAAAAACTTTCTCAAAATTTTTTTAAAATTTGATAATATTTATACCCTGTACTTTAAAAAAGTACAAAAGGGTCTATTAAGTTTGTGCAAAAAAGTGAGTAACAGGCAGAAGAAGGCGTGGCAGATCCCATAAAGTATATATTTTTGACCAGCATCAACAGCCGAGTCGATATTGCCATGTCCGTATGTCTGTCCCCTTTTTGAGTTCCTAGATCACAAAAACTATAAGAGCTAGACACACCAAACTTGGCATGTACCTTCATCTATATCTTGCATTGATCAAGTTTGTTTTCGAATTGTGCCACGCCCCCTCTGCCCCAATAAATCGAAAAACAAGATTTCGAAGTCGAAACACAAGAGCATTTTAATGCTTAATTTTTGGTACATATAATATACACCATAGTAAAAATCTGTCTTGAAAATTTCATTCCAATCTGATGATAAACGCGGAAGTTATTCAACTAACAATGTGACGGGTAAAAGGAAGATGAGACGCTAGCGACCTCTGTATTTATCAACTTATCTTTATAATGGCGCCATCTATTAAATGGTACGCAACATTAAAGAACAATCTATAGTGATCGCTTTGCGCTCAAAAAGTACACAGTCTTTTACTGTCTAGCTTGCTCCACTGTAGTTTACAGGATTTTTTTATTTAATTTTAAACAAGCGCGGCGAGCGAAAGCACACTGGCGCCATCTATAGCTTGCGTACGTACCAAAATGACCCCAGGACTGTCACCTCTTGTCACTTGTCACGATTGTCACGAAATACTGATTTCTCGAGTCTTGATTTCATGATAAGCTGTTTCACATTAAGTAAGCGTTGATTTTTTACAACTTTTAACGTTTTTTTGAAAGCTCATTTTGTCGGTCGATTTTTGATTGTGAAATTGTGATTGGAAAGGAATTAATTGTGAAATTGGAAAGAAATGGAAAGAAAACGGAGCGGGGATGAAATGGATGAGAAAAAGAAACTTCATACATTTTCAAATGTGGGGTCTTCAAAATTAGACACAGACAGAGCAACAGGAAAGTTTCATGTTTCATTGCCCGCCGCACCATAGACTGGTTGGACATTTGAAAATTATAAGCAATCTTCGGCACGTCAAGGTAAGGGACAAAGAAAATAATGTGAACGAAAAAACTGAAAGCGCAAGAGAGCAAAAAGAAAGTATAAAAATGACCAACAATAATGTTGAATATGCTGTAGGCGAATGCGATGTAAGTTATCATCTTCCAATTATTGTATACAAAATTTATTAAGTAATTTCTTTAAGATTGAAGAAGAACTGCGGGCAGCAGCTGAAAACGAAGAAGAACTGAATTTTCCAAACGTCTTATGAGACTTTCAGCAGCAGCAAAAACAACAAGAACAAGATGATGTCTTAGATGACACTATTGAGTTAGATTGGGTGAGCGATGTGGAGGAGGATCCAGACACTGGAGGGCAAGAAGAATGAGCCCCTTTGCATGATCATAATGTCGATCGGGTGAGTTTTCTACATATTATTTTTGTTTATTTGAAAATTTATATAAGGGAATAACCATTATTGTAAGCGTCAATTAAATCAGAATAATTCTGGATATTACACTGATGATACCAAAACTCTATCTCACGTTCTAGGCCATTCAAATTTATAAAATGTGCTGGACTCATTGATTTTAGATGCAACTCTATTAGTTTTTGAAAATCTTTCATTTAGGAATGAAGTTATGGAATCTATAAATATATCTCCCTGAAATGTATGAAAACTTTTGTAAAGGGGGATTTGATCTGTTTTTTGTTTTTCTATTGTTCGTGGAGTATTTATTTCGATCGAAATACTGTTTTTCTATGGAGCAGGCATCAATAAAAATTTCGTTAAATACGGCGTACACTGTTTTTTTATGAAGCTCTACAACATCTAAAATGTTTGCACTATGTAGCTGATAGGCAAGTGTTCTGGTGGAAGAGTTGCCTTCAATGTTTCTAAGCTAGAGAAAATTTCCATAAAATGTTTTTTGAAGTCATTGATGCTGCATTATTTTTCGGACCACCTTGTTTCGCGAAATGAGGGTGTATTTGGAGCGAGTATTAGATTCTTTGAAGAAATTTATAATGTTACACATAAATAAATTTATTTTGATGGGCAAAACCGATCAAAACCGAAATCACTCTGAATGAACAAAAATCTAATCAAAATGCAAAGAGTATAATTTCAATCTTAATAATGTTAATTTTCGCGTTCGCGATCTTGGAAGCACCCATATTTTCATTCGAAAACCGTAGTTTCAAAGCCGCCATCAACGAATCTAGATACGGTATAGTAACAGATCGTCGGCAGTATTTGTGTTTATTTTTTGCCAGAGGATTGCTTCTATTCATTTGCTTTTTAATAATTAATGGTAGTACCATGCCCTAGATTATCTGAAACTATACAGAATTTGGCTAGAATTTATTTCAAATTCATACGATCACTTTTAATCACGTCTAAAATATTTTTTAATTTCAAATTTTTTAATAGCCCTACACTTTTTTGACTATCTAGTCTCACAGAACTTTTACTTAAATATTTATCATCTAGTGGCAAGTAGACACCCTGCCCATACCTCCCTAACCCATGGACACCAAACTTGGGTTGTGGGTTCCTCAATATATTGTTCAGATCAATTTTGTTTTAAAATTTCGGCACGGCCGATACCGTCACAAGTTAATAAAACGAATTTCAAATTGATAAAAACCAATTTTAAAGTCGAATTGCAAGAGTAGCAAATCTTTTGCTACATTTAACAGTCCGAATATGTCCTTTATATAGATCGGACAATTGACTTAGAAGTTATTCAACAAACTATTTATTACTGAGTCGGACAAGAAAAAGAAGAAACGTTAGCGCTTCAAAGTACAAAGTTTGCAGTGTATTTACTTTTTTAATAATGTTCTATTTTCACCACTTGCTCTTTCGCATTATTACAGGGTCTTCCACTGTTGAGCTTGCTCCACTTTAGTTTTATGGATCTTTACATCTGAAACAAAACTATGTGAAACCCATTTTTGTATTTACGATTTATTGCTTACAATTACAATTAGCTAAACATAAAAATAAAATTCGTAATTTGGGGCTTAAAAGAGCCCTCTAATTAACGTCCACGTCAGTAGTCCTTGGTGCAGATCCCGTCCCGAGCGTAATGAAAGTGTTTATGCCGGCAGGCACACATGTTGGGTGCAAAGCAATATGCTCTGGGCCCGCAATCACTGTAGATCAGCCCGAGATTAGTCAAATGGGAGGGGAAGCTGTGGATGAATACTTACTGATCGCAGATGGGTGAACACTGGACGCCATGCAGTAGCGTGGAACGCATTTCATAGCCCTGGGCACAAGTGCAGCGACCATCGTTTGAGCAGGTGCCGTGAATGCAGCGCCTGGAAGAGCGTTGAGATTGACTCTCGATCTGTTAAGCTGGTTTATCACTGGGTCATAGTGGCACCAATATGTATTGAAACAGCTGTTTCAGTTGAATTTTCTCAAATTATCCCTATCTTCCTGTGGCAGGCAGGTCGAGGAAATTGGATTCCTGCCACATTTGTATTGCTATGATTTGTTTTTTTACACCCTGTGGGGTATATTGGGTTTGTTCAAAAAGTAAAAGTAGGTAACAGACAGATGGAGGTGTGGCAGATCCCATAAAGTATATATGGTATATTCTTAATCAGCATCAACAACCGAATCGATAAGACCTAGGGACACCAAATTTGGTACATTTATTTCCAGTTTGGGTGCCAAACCCCCTTCGCCCACAAATCAAAAAAAAAGACATAGCTAAGGCAATTTTTCAGCTACAGACTTCAGATTTGGCACGTATGTATGGTGATTAGGAGGGTCCGGACCGATCGATGAGCCATCCGCTTCTCCCACAAATCGCAAAGTTATCAAGCTGGAGGTTGAATTTTTGTATGAATGGTTTTTGGGGTGATGTTACACCACCTAAATATTTAATCTTAATCGGATAACATATAAAAATGTATTTGTATATATGTAAAAGCAAGTTAACTCTCTATGCACACAATAACAACGTCCTTTACTTCCACAGAGTACTTTAAGTTTTGACGCTCTGTGAGAGTTAATGGCGCTTTGTTATAACGACAACCTGTGTTCACGTTGAGGGCACAGAGCTGTGACGCACAATTTGTAAGCCATTAATGTTATCACTTTTAATAGATAACAGTGTCAAATTGTGACCCAGTGAGAACCTAGCATTAGATATGACGGCATAACTCACCTGCCACACAAGTCTAACAGCCGTGGTAGACGTCGACGGCAGCGACGTGCAACAGCATCATAGTGGTAGTGTTTACCCTTGCGGCAGATGCACAATTCTGGGCCGGCACAATATCCACCAGCCTGATGACAGCCTGGCAAACACTCGGCAGCACAGGCAACGCCATCTTTGTTGGCACTTTGATAGTGGTTATCACATGGGCAGGGGCCATCCTCAAAGCATATGCCACGTACACACACAATGTTGCAACGACGCACACATTGACGAGTATTCACTATCAGCATTTCGTACTCGGAACAAATGGAAGGAAGTTCATTTAGTTCCCAATAACGGTACTCGTGGTAATAAGGATGAACTGGGATTATTAGCATTAACAACAACTGCAACACCAGTTGGAGCGATAACATCGGCGACAGCATCTTCAACTAAATTGAGTTGGCAAATGATTGGGATTAAGTGGAAGTGCCAAGTGCCAGACGAGCCAAGTTATTAGAGTGAAAGTGTTTTTGTTTTTGTGTGCGCAATTCATTTTGCCCGGTCACGATCATTGCCATAATTGATTTAAGTACACATGGAACATGATGCAACTGCCGCCTATTTAAATCTTTTGGGGGCGCTAACTGATAAGGCCAGCGGTTCGATCTCTGGAATTACAAAACTTCATTTGCATTCAAGCAGATCGAACATACGCCAGAGAATTACTCATCAGCAGGGGCTAGAGCGATAAAGATTGATTGAGATTGAGAGGGTGTCAGTTCGAACTCGAACATGTGTGCACGCTAAGCACAAAGAGATCCAGTCGTTCCAGAGGGCAGTTGCTGACCAAAGTCGATCGAGGATAATGTGTATTGAATAAAACTAAAGAATACAATTTAATAAAAATATATATATGTATTTCTGCAGCAGCCAGATCCCTAGGGAGGGAGAAATGCAGCCAGAATTTCCAACCAGAATTTCCCTACAGCATAAATCAAAACTTACCGCAGAATGCCTTTTTGACGTACTTAGAAAAACGTTGAGTTGGTAGAGGAACCTGTCATAGGGTTTTGGGGATATCCTACCGAATTACATCGGACACGCATGTGTAAATCCAAATGAGACTTCTACACGAACTTGGCTTTCAAACCTCTGAGTTGGGCTGCAGCCAATTTGTATATTTTTCTGTGGAATATTGCCGACTGGGTCACAAAACTGTAGAGCGCGAACAAGAGCCCGTGTGACAGAGAGGGCGATATATGCATGTGCATCGGAGAACATTTGCTGCGCCAGTGTGGAATGTCTGGATTTTTACAGCTCCCTTGCGCCTCCCCTCCCCGTTCGCTTCCATAGCTTACCCTCTGTGCTGTCGGCACACATACGAGTATCTCTAGCCTGGTCTGAGCTTTGGCTGCTTTCAATGCGCACCATTCATTCAGTTCTCAGTTCAGTTTTCAGTCTGCAACCGTTCAACGCGTCCACAACGCCTGCGCACCAGGAAGTGGCAACAAAAAATGTTGCAAAATTGAAAACAAACAGTAAAAGAAAAGAAAAACGACAACCGGCTACAGTTCAAGCTATAATTGCAACAACAACAATAAGTTCAACTATTTTCATTTGCGTTCTGAGTGCGAGTGTGTGTGAGCGAGTATGTGGGGTGAATGAATAACATAAAACAGACAACAGCGATTGGAAAGCATATAAAATAAACAATACCATTTCGGGCACGGTCTGTCTGGTCAGCTGGAAGGAAGTGGAAGCGGCTGTTGGTGGTGGTGGTTGTGGGAGTGGGGTGTGTGTGCACGCACTGCCAAATGATTAAAGCCCGCACAGAGACAACTATGTATCCGACAAGTGTTGACGTCGCGCTCTGACAACGGATTCAACTTGAAGCTCATCATCTATTCCAAATCGGAATCCATATCCCAATCCAAAATCTTAATCAAAATGTGCTACATTATCATAACGAGTGTGAGTTTAGTCTGGTTTCTGTGCACTCTTGTGGCAGATATGCTAGTGGCGGTGGCGCTGGTCACGCCCAAGTGGCTAATTGGACCTAGTCTTAATGCCACACCCAGTGGCAGTGTCAGTGGTAGCATTCATTACCGTTATCCCTCTGTTGGCATCTATACACGTTGCAAACAAATGCATCAACGGGGTTATCAGTGTGGACGCTTCGACTTGGATGGCTTTGCCACAGATGGAAGCGTCTATCCGCTGGAATGGAAGCTGGCCATGTTCTTCATGACACTTGGCTTTATGCTGCTCTCCTTAACAGTGGCTGCCACACTCTTAACCTGTTGCCGCCAGTCTGCCTGTGGCAAAAGCATACACAATATGACGGCCTGTGCCCAGGTGTTGGCAGGTTAGTCTAAAAGATATCCCTCTCAATAATATCTCTAACACCTAAATTTATCTGGGCAGGTATAACGGTTATGCTGGCATTGTTTCTACATCCCTTGGGCTGGCGTGCGCCGCGCGTACAACGTTTATGTGGCATGGAGGCGGAACCCTTTTATCCCGCCGACTGCAGCATAGGTAAGATCATTGTCAGCTAGAGCTGGCAAAGATGGATCGCCAAAGAAATCCGAAATATGACAGGCATATTATATTATATGTATGTACAGTAGTCCGATTTTATCCAAACTTTATCAGAATACGTAAACGTATAAAAATCAAAATAGCTTTAAAACTGAAAACTGTATAATTCATGGGGTCTGCCACGCCTCCCTCAATGCGTTACAATTACGTTACGTTACATATTTCGCGCCAAAATTCTTATACCCCCTGCAAGAGTGACTTATGGATTGCTGGAAAAAACCACAGTAGATCAAATCAATCTTACTTGAAGAGTGACATATCTAAAACAAACAGCATGTCGAGAAAAACGCGATTAAAGTTTTTAGTTTAGTATCACTTTGGAATAAAATTAAGATTTCTTTCGACTCCCACGTCGTGAAAATGAACATTTTACAGAATATAGATTAAAATATAACGAACATTTCTGCACCATAAATCATTAAAATCTTGTTTTTGAGTTATTTGACTCTTCTAGTAAAGTGAGCAAAATACATTTAGATTTCCAAATCTGTTTCGAACTTGACTGACTATTTAATGATCTCCCTCTCTGTCCTTTCAGGAATCTCTTTTTATTGCGGCATACTAAGCATATTGTTGACGTTCGCCGCCGCCGGGATCAGCCTTAAGGCGGAGTCCTCAAATTTGAGAACACGTGTGCGTAGACGTGTCGAAGCGGGCAGCAAGCTCGTCTGCATTCCGTAATAAGAACAATTTCACAATGGGCATTTACACTTAATTTAATTTTGCATTTAACATAAATAAACAACTATATCATTTCTACAACCAGCCTTGAAGGCAACTGCAACTGCATCGAGGGACAACAATTTGGCCAGCATCTTTACTTGCGCTTTCCTTTGCCTTTGCCTGGTGGTTTTCCTTCGACTTCCGGCTTTGTCTTGGGTATGTAAACGCCATGGTTTGTCTTCTTCAGATGCGCAAACAATTTGTTCTTCGAGTCAAAGACCAGTTTACAAGTAACGCAAGTGTGTTGCACGCCAGAAGAGGTTGTCTCATCATCTCGGCTTTTTGCTGCTGTCGCTATCGCCGTTGTCGTCATTAAATTCGACTTGGTTTCCGTTGACGGTTTTGCATTGGTTTCTGTTTTTTGTTTAACATTTGTTTTGTTTCTGGTTTTTGTCTTCTTAGCTGATTTTTTGCCCCTGCTCCAATCGTCGTCGTCATCGTCCTCGGTGTTGCTTGGTCCTGCATTGAAGTCAATGGGCTGAGCAACTGCCTCATCCTCATATTCGCTTTCAATCTCAGCTTTTGGCGCTGCCCTTTTTGTTTTTTTACTCTTCTTATTTCGTTTATTTTGCTGAGCCTCAGTCTCCGAGCTACCCTCGCTGACAATCTCCTCTTGATTATGATCGCTTTGATCCGCCTCTTGGTTTCCATTGAGATTGAGATAGCCCAAATTTTTCTCTGTCGCATTAAGATTGCAGTTTTGCTGGTGAAACTCTTGTTCTTCGACCTCCATTTGATGACGCAACCGATCCACACTGTCGCGATGTTTCTTGCTCTCCTCGTGATTCGATCGCGCTTTGGCGTTCTTGAAGGACTTGTTGCATGCCACACAATACAGATCGTCCACATACTCGACCTCGTCTTGGTCCCTGTCTGCAGCAGCATCAGATTCCTCCTCAACATCATCGCTCTCCTCACCATCCTCCTCGTCCGTATAGATGTCGGAATCAGTGCCATATTGCTGCTCCAGTTGTCTAAGTTGCTCCTCGTAGCCATCGTTGACAACTTTATTTGCACGCACCGCAGCTAATTGTTCTTGCCGCTTTCGAAGTTGCTCCTTCCGCTTCTCCTCCTGCTTTAATCGATTGGCCTCCGCGCGCTCTTCCAAAACCCGCCTGTAGGCTTGGACACGGCGATCTCGTTTTCGCACAAAGGATACTAAGTTGCGCACCTGTAAAATGAAGGATTCAACTTATTATTAATGAATTTTCCGATTGAACCTTTTACTCACTTCTTCGTTGCGTTCCTTACGTGCATTTTGCACAATCTTCTTCATTTCCTTCTCCACCTTGCGCAGTATGAAACGCTCCTTGATATCCCTAACATCGTAGGGACACAACCATTCATATGTCTTCTTCGTGCTGTACGACAACCAGTAGGCGTAAAAAGGTCCCACAACTTCCTCATAGCTGCTATCTGCATTACCAAACTGTGGAGCGCCCATCTCATCATCGCTATCCATAAACTCAATGTCCTCGGAAGCTATATTGTTGAAGACATCGCGGTAGACACTATAGAACCCTTTTGCGTCATTGTCATATCCTTTATAACAAGACCCAGTAAAGTATTGAAACACATCGAGGCAGTTCTCCGAGTACTCAGAATTCTTGCCACGTAAGATCTGCTCGCGATGGTTGTCATACCAAGCACGCTCCTGGGCATCCGAAAGCACTTCGTAGGCCTGTTGGATAAGCTGAAAACGTTCCTTTGCCTCTTCCAAACATTCGGGGTTCTTGTCTGGATGCCATCGCAATGCCAACTTTCTATAAGCTGTCTTGATGTCACTTTCGGCCACGTCACGGCCAAGACCCAGCTCCTCGTAGTAGCATCGCATGTTTAATGTTTATCAAATACGAAAGAATTACATGCAAATTCGTATCATACCGCAGAATTTGTGAAAAAAGCTTGCCTGTGTTTCACAATAAAATGGCATGGCATAGAGAGTCGATACATTGTGGTGGCATAACGATAACTACGATTATAGTACGTATCCATTGGTTAACATTTTTTTTGGTTGCGTGAGGGCTACCGCAAAATTTTTGAAAAGTGTTTTTAATAACATTCCGCATCCATAATCACATCATTGTTTACTTTGCGTGTTAATACTCGAAACTAAAATGTGCACACATTACCCCGAAAATATTCCCTTGAAACTATTTAAATTGGTATAGAGTAGAGAAGTGACTCGTCGGTCACTCCACTTGTTCGAAATAATTTTATGCGCCTTTTTTTAAATCGATTTTTTTCTACTCATAAATGCAGTGCGCTAACTATCGATGACATTTCGATAGCTTGGTTGCATACCGAATATAATTTAATGCATATTATATTTCTAAAATTGTATTGCCTACTTTTAGGCTAGATATTTAAAGAAATTTGATTGTGCTCGTCAATTCTTATTGAACACTTATTAATGCCATTAGATTCTGTTACCCATCGTAGTAAATGTTAATGCAGGATATCATATCAGTTAAGGTTCGTTGCGATTTGGTGGTTGGCGCATTCCGTTAGTTGCTTTTTTCACTTTAGCGTCGGCAGTCGCTTTTAAACGCCGCGCAGCAAACGACAGCCACGCTCTTTATTTCTACCACCAAAAATAAAATAAATCTAAGGCCGACACATGCACATACCAATACATAACTTCAATAGACAGTGTAAAATGTGAAAGAAAAACTTATTTTCGCTTGCAGCCTAGAAAGGGCAACATTCTGCTTTTTATTGATACGTTAATGCAAATTTTTTAATTAATTTGCAAAAAACAAGGAAACTTCTAATCTCAACTAAAACAACGTTAATGCTATGGATAAAATTACAATAAAAGAATACACATACATACATAAAAAGATACTACTCATTTAAGCGAATACATAAAGAAATCAAGTTAAATTAAATAGTCGCGAAAAAAACAATTGAAAATAGCTTGACATAAAAATTTTCAGTTTTTTTTTTTTGGATTTACAACCCAGTCTACGTTCAGAGCCGCAAAAAGGGAGGGCTACAGCAAAGATACACAGACAGCCCAAACACACCCCCTCGCACATAACGTTGAGTAACTTTGGCGCACAGCAAGAGCAGGAGCTGATGAGTCCTTGAAGCGGCAATAGGCGTGCATCTCAGCTTACAAACAACCCCCAACAAAAACACACACACTCACACAATAAGAATTGAGGTTGTAGGTGTGTGCCTTGAAAAGCGTCAACAAAAAATAAACAAACTCACACACACACACAGAAAGATAAAAAGCTGTCTGCTTACACACAGCGCAGTAGTTGCTTATATAAATGTGTGTAGCTGCCCTTTCATCTCGTTGCCGCACAATAAAAACAGGCGTAAAGGATATTATGAGACAAAAGACATTTGCGAATAAGGTAATTTCGCATCAAATACCAACATACGCAGATACTCTCAGACACATTTACAGTAGAGAACAGGAAATATAAATTATTTTCGGGACGCCGAATTTGTGATAGCCTCGCCCTATTAAAATAATTTAGCAAGAATTCGAAAAAGATTTTTCTAATAAAATTAAATTTTCGATCAATTATTTCTATGACAGATATATACATATATATGGTATAGTAGTCCGATTTTTGTCAAATTTGGTCAGTCAATTTGTATTGAATATTAAATACAATCCGTGATCCAATTAGTTGTCAACGATATTATGGCAGCTATATGATATATTTTCGACGTATAATATATTCTGCGTGGTGCAAAAAGCTGGCTATGACTGAGATAATACCCAAATTTATCAATATATCTATAAAACTGAGTGACGAACATATCCATATCGACTAAGAATATATTTACTTTATAACCGTTACACATTTCGTTACATAGTTATAACACCCTCGAAAAGGGTGTAAAACTAAAGCATACATTTACGGGCGTTCGTTGAGCTTCAACATCTTTTGTGCTGTCATAAATGGATTTTCTTATCAAGGCAAAGTGGCCCCAGGAGTCGGTTTACAACCGTCGCATTCATTGTCCCAGTTACATTATGGGATTACATTTTGAGCTATGCATAAAGTTGAATGTATGTAACTTTTCTCCATTTCTAAACAACATTTGCAGAAACAATCCGTCCATTTATACATTTTGCACTTGCTTTGAGAGAAGGATAGATAGATTGAGAGGACACCCTAACAATGTTTGGCTCCAAGCTGCGTTCTTGGATGGAAACGCACATTGTGCGTCCACGCAAGAAAAACAACAAGCACAAGCAGGCAGAGAATGGCAACGGCAACGGCAACAGCAGCAACAAGGCGGGCACCTTGCCACAGAGCAGCAATCTCAAGTCAACTGCGAGTCCAGTGTTGACCAGTGGCAGTGGCAGTCACAGTCACAGCATTGCCAGCCCAGTGCGACGTCGCGAGGTTTCGCCCATCCAATGTCATGTGAGTATTCTACAGAACATCTACTAAGGAATCCTTATTTTTCAAAATGTTGAGAAACATACGTACATACGTAAGAAATTGAATCGTGATAATTTCCAATTAATAAGTGATTTAGGTTACAATATTTTAGCAGGTAATGCGTTTTGAAATGAAAACCAAATGAGCATCAAAAAGTCAATTTTAAAATAAATTCATATGCGATCAATGCGAAAAGGGTCAATATATGTATATATACAGAAAATATATTATTTTTCGAAAATTTACCGCAACCGTACCGTTAAAAGCGGTTTGGTTCTTTACAAGAAATTGTTAGGATCCGGCTCAGATACTAAATCACATGTCAAATGGTTTTTTTCGGTTAACGGCTCCGGCATTATTTCGTGCTCATTATAATGTCATTCCCTCCACTCCACAGACTCCTAGTCGTTATGGCTGGCAATCGCCGGATCAGGATACTCACACTATAACCTCGCCCAAGTCGGACAATTTGCTGTATGCTCCACATCGTTATCAACGCCATCAGTCACTGCCACCTCTGCAACATATCCAGCAGCAGCAGCAACAACAGTTGAGTGTGCCCAGCAAGGATAGCTGCAGCTCCAGTGCGGACAAATCTCCAATGCGTGTTAATTGCTCCTCTTCCTCTATATCGTCGCTATCTTGGTCCACCGGTTCCAAGGAGCCGTCGATGCACTCCTCGGCTAAGCAGGCCAGCTACAAAGTGGAGCACGTAGAAGTGGCGAACGAATATCAGGCGTCAATTGAGGATGAAGTGGATTACGAGGAGGTGGGCGCCTTGTTGCTGCGTCCACAGGCGCCGTTGCAGGATTATCAGCGTCCGAACTCTGAGAGCTTAATCAGTATGCAGCTGGTCTACGAGGAAGAGCAGCAGCAGCAGCAGAAGCTGCAATCCCAATACCGGCAGAACAGTCAGCATGTACACTATGGGCGACTCTTGCCCTCCAAACTGGCTGCCGTGCATCTGGATGACTCCGTGGAGAATCTCACTGTGGCACCAACGGCACCTTCGTCGGCAGTGATTAGCCGCATGCGAGCACCACGTGGTCTGCCACGTGGAAACTATATGCCTGGTCCACGTCCACATAGTTTGTCCTCGCCGGAGAGCGCTTACTCCACCGGCTACTCCACCGATGGCACCTCGCCCTGCGCCGTCAGCGGCAGCTTCAATACGAATCCTCCTGCCCCGGAGTACTACATCAACATGCGCAGTGGCACACACTATTTTCCAAGTCGATCCGTCAACTCCCTGGCCATCGAGGCTCAACGCTATAAATTCGGACTAAATCGCATCGAGGAGATGTCTCCGATGGATCCGTTGCCCAAGAGCAACTTTGGCAACCCCCCCGAGCAAAATCCCAGTCCGTTGGCAATGCAGCGTTCCTGTCAAGGCGGCGGCAAGCTTTTTGAATGTGAGTAAAGCATGTAATTCGAGTAATTAAACCACTTAACCCACTCGACTATCCCAACTTCCTGCAGCTCCCTCACCAAGACAACGTTCTCGCATAAGGACTAATCCTTGGTATAACACAGTCGAGCACAGTTCACAGCTAATGCCTGGGGGAAGGATGGAGCTGGATGCCACCAGCACCACCTCCACAACATCCTCTGGCATTAAGTCAAGCAATGAGCTGGAAGTGCACCCAAAGACCACCACAATCACACCCACTAAAGCAGCCTCAACAACAAAAACGACAGCTATTACAACCCCTAAGAAGTTGTCTGTGGTTGGGGTTGAGTTCTCGGAGGGGTCGTCGTCGTCCTCGACTGAAGTGGAAAATCTGCATGCACCACATACCATCAAGCGTCGCCACTTGGTGGAGCAACAACTGGAGCAGGTGGGAATGGGAGTTGTAGATGCTTTTCTGGTTAGCGACGATGAGGCGACACTCAACGAGATGATTGGCAAGTTTGACGAGAGTTATGTCTATGAGAAGGAGACGGACATACTTAGGTAAGAAGTCCTTTCAACACTGAAGAGGTTGTTAGTTGTTGCTCAGTTCTCAGTTCCACTTGCAGCAGCGACTCGGATCCCACGGACTGTGCCTCAGAGTTGGATACCGGACAGGATGCGGGCGATGAGTGTGATACCGATGAGATGCTGGACATTGACTTTATCGACACATCCTCGATGCAGGAGGTGCTGCTGGATCGACAGGATCTGCAGCGTAATCTTGGCAGCTGTCAGTATTATCCCAATGCCAGTCCCTTGATCCTGCGACGCTCCTCAACGCGCTCCCGTCGCCGAAATCAACAGGAGCAGCAGGATCAGCAGCGTCGACGCAAACGATTTCTTAAGACGCGTAAGAAGAGCTGCGAAAACCGGGAGAAAATCAGCAACTCGCCGTTGAGGGAACCACGTGGAAGTCGGAGCGTCGGTGGCACGCCCGTCTGCCTGCGACGCCAGCTATTGGGGCCAAAGGAGAGGTAAGCACAAACGCAGTAGCCACAGCTGAATCTCATTCTAAATCTCGTTAGAATCTACAAAACGTCGCCTCTGTCAAATCGATCAAATTCTTTGATCTTTGGCAGCGTCAATGAGCCGCATTTTTTGACCATCGCGGAGAGCGAAAAGGCGTTGATGAAAGCCGATCTGGAGGCAGACATGAAGTACAAGCAGCTCATCATGGAGGCTGAATCGCTGCTTGAATCTTTGAAAACAGCCTGCAAAGGTGGGTTAACCACTTTGAATCCTATAATCCTCTCAAGCAACTTCTCTTTCTTTCTATTAGCATTCCACGTGACACGCCCGTCGCTAGTCCACGTCGCCTCAATCCGTTGGCAAACAAACGGGTGGAAATGCTAAAGCAGAGTGAGGTGGAGTCCAAGAAACAGGCACCACCAGCACAATCTACACCTCCACTGGAGAACGAGTTGGCTGCGGCCATTAACAAACGCATCGAGCTCCTTAAGTTTGAGACTTCAGTCGGGGCCTCGCCTCCAAATAGCCCTAAGGCGGGCAGATGTAGTCCTCGCAAAACGCATCTGACCAATTTTATGAATCAGAATGCACCGCCGGAGTTGCCACCACGCAAACCACTGTCACCACAGCTCCAGCTAAACGGGCGACGTCTTCAAGGTAGTCCAAGGAGCAGTCGACGTCAAATCATGGCAAATGGCAGCGACTCGGAACTAGAGGATATGGCCAATCACAACTACCTGCCACCGCAGCAGGTGCAGCAACAACCCTACAACAACATGGACTACAACAATCGGAATGTGACGGACAACCAGGATAACTTCTACTGTCCACACAGTGAACCGTTGAAGCGCAAGGTCTATAAAGGCAGCAGCTCCTTTGAGCGGATAAAGAAAACATTCGACTTGGAGTTGGGTGGGTAATTCTATTCTGGTTTATCCAATTCTATCCTATTATACACATTTATAACTTGACTTATCCTATTAATATCTATCCTAACCCATCCCATCCAACTTTACTCTATCGTTTTATCATGTCAACTCCTACTCTGACCTAACCGATTATGTCCTATCACATTCAATCCCTTTCTACTCATATTCCTTGCTTATTCTCATTTCCTATCTTATCCAATCTTATCCCCAACAATATTTAACTCTTTTTACTTCTACATTTCCTTTTCTCTCCTATCCCATTCAATTATTTGACCTGACCTATCCAATCTAGCTATTTCTAGGCTGTTCTATTATATTCTACCCTCCTATTATGCTCTCATGTCAATCCTTTTCTATACATTACAAATATTCTAATATATATCTAATATGCCAAAATTTCAATCTTCCCCTGGCTAGATATGAGTGAGCGTCCAAAATCGATAGGTCGCTCCAATAAACATCAACAATCGAAGCTTTTGGCTTCGGTTTCGGCGAAAAGCTCCATGCAGGATGTATCTGTAGAAGGCGCCAGCAAGCAGCAGCTTATAGTTAGCACCATTGTGGATCTAAAGCGTAGTCTGGAGCATCAAAGCTATCAGCTAAGTGGCCTAAGTGAAGAATAGTTTAAGGTATCGACTGACAGCTGAATAATCCTATAATAATCATCAATACATCATACAATATCATCAATTAGACAATTAAGATTGACAGGTAACAAGTCCAACATCTCTCAGACTAAACCGAAATTGAGTGCAATAACTATATAGAGGATCCTTAAGATAAGTGAAACAATTGATGGACTGGAGGACAGCAGGCTATACGGTTATACATAGATTCAATGGGTATACATAACCTCAAATGTTAGCAAGTAGTGAGTAAATTGTTTTTGATAGCATTTATTTAATAATAGTGGTTAATTAATTTCTGTTTTATGATCAGCCAAACAGTTACTCTAGTTTTAATAGTATAGTTTTATAGTTTCTCATCAACATTGAAATGATTGACATACAGTTTCTACTTACTTACCCCTGGCATAATAAGTGTTGAAAACACTTCAAACTATTTAGAAAAACATCTATAAAATGATATAATATCTATATTAGGCAAAACATCATATTTAATTAGACAACGTTGTAACCATAGCTGATAATACTTCTTAGTTATATTAATCCATATCTTTTTTTATATGTGTTTTTATCGAACTTATCGATCATATCGCATTCATTATATGTAAGTATTGATACTACGCATAATGACTCTGGTATTTCCATACAGTAAGAATTGAGCCACAACCAACTTAATAATAACTATGGTTTTGCCATATAGTTCAGCTATTCATGATTATTTCATGGCATGAACGTAGTATTAATTACATTTCAGATCATTACTTGACTTGGTAGCATTTCACCTAATCTAAATATATTTATACGTACGAGTATCTACATCAATTATAACAATTCCAAACGTAGCATTTTAAGTAAAGAAATTTCAATTATTACATCCATCCAAAAAAGATTTTTTAGCCAAATTGTTTGTAGATTACAAATTATTTACCTGATTTTTCTTCGATAAATTTAAATGGATTATCATGAACTCGAGTTTAAATTTGTAATACGAAAATTGGCAAATATTAATTCTGATTTTGAATTCGGTAAAGGGCCAAATTGGTTGTAATTAATTAACTAATTAGTTATGTAATTGTACTGTGTGCTCATTATTTATGCATATAGACGCTATTGAAACTACTCATAGCATACATAATATACACAAACTCGTAATTTACGTGTAAGCGAATAATGTAACGTGATAATAAACTTAATGAAAACCAGTTGGGCGATAGTGTAAACAATAAAGTGACTACGCTTGAAGTAAGTATCTCAATTATTTATGTAGATAATCCGTTTTAATTTTTATTACTTAGTATTACACCTAGTTATCGTTCTCGTAGCACATGATCCCCAAAGTTAACCCATGTAGTTGTACCCATTAAACTTTTCAATTTGTTTCGACTTACGTTGTCAGTGTGTCTGGTTTCAATTCATTTACCTAATGAGTTTCAGCCAGGCGCGACACTTGACTGCCAAGTTAAGAGAACCAAAGTACATTTTCTTCATTGAAACATCCAAATTTATGCGAACCCCACAAAATTCTGAACTTTAGTTTATCGTCTAATGCGCAATACCAATTTCACTGCGGACTTTAGAAGCCCCACCAATTAATTTATTCTAATGCTAAGGCTTTTTAAGGGCTTTCTCTCAAGCGACCTTAAGACAATCCAACGAGCTTTTTGAAATTTAAAAAAATTACAGACAACGCTCAACTATCAAAATACTTACATATCTATAATCTAGTAAGTACAACTCAATTAAGAATCGAAAAAAATAAGACTGGTGTAGAACTTAAGTATTGCAACCTGGGGAACTAAAGGCGTCACTAAAACTTAAAGCTCAAATTAAAGATTGGAAATAAAGAATATATATACATACTATGGATTTTGAAATATCAAAATATAGTACGTGTTTTATTCTGTCTCCGTTAGAACCCACATTTTTTCCATAATTTTTAATTTAAGACCGGATTTAAGTGTAAACAGAAAGTGGAAAGTGGGTAATAGTTTCTTTGCAGCCTGAACAGCTAAAGAGGCCTTTATAAGAAAAACCTCTTATAACTTATCTTTGTACATATACATATTCCATGAAATAATAAAGGACCAATTTGTGTTAAAAACATGTCAACCGGAGTCTTCCTGTTGTAGCTTGACTGATGGGCTGTTGTCCTCAATGATTGACGGTCCAGCTTTGTTGTGGATGCTGCTATTATTGGCAAGTGGAAATTCCAGATATAATGGGCGCTGTATCGCTCATTATTATGCCTGGCGGTAACATGAATAATAAGTATTCTCTTTTGGTTAAAAATAAAAAAATATATTCTAAAAATCAGCAGAACATCAACTCATTGGAAAATTAGCAGACGGAACGCAAAAACTTGTTGATAATTATGCTAACTGGTGCAGAGTGAAGCAGTGGAGGAGATGGGGAGACAGCAGACATGCCCGACTGGAATATCAATCGCATTAAAACGCATGCTAAAAAAAATATAGCCTCAACAAAAAAGCTTTAATTGGAATGTTCGGCGGAGGCCCGACCTATGTATATATGTATGTATGTATGTATCCGTTGTGGATGAGGAGAATGGAGGATGCGAAACTGGTTCGAAAAAGTGTATCTGGCTATAGCAAGAGGGGCATGAATGCAATACAGAGTGTGCAGGGACCAAATCAAAAAGCTCTGTTAAATTCCAAGCATAATTGTTGCTTTACAAAAGAGTTGCAAAGTGGTATTTGAAACCACGAGTAGTCGGCTGCAATGCTGTAATAAAGCAAATACTAAAAGTACAACAGGGCTGTCTTTGGCAGGCCATAGATTTTACACCCATTGCATTTTACTTTGAATTTTATTTACTTTCGACTGATAAGAGCTACATATGTATTTGATTCAGTTAAGAAAATTTGAGTTTTGTTGAGAAATCTCAATAAACAACAAAGTTTCTTATTGTACATATGTTGGTTGATTATTAACCGATTGTTCCACTGGTATCTGTAATGTATATTGTGTCTAGCTCCGGCCGGTTCCGAAAAATGCAATGCCTGCGAGGAAAAGACGAATCTGTGTCAAGTTTCGTAAAGCAATACAGCTTAAATAAGTATGAAATTAACATTAAAATACATATATCTAATTAATAAATTGTCAAATTAATGTTTTCATGAGTCGATATCTGCTTTATAGCGCATTTTGTCGTCGACTACTTTGAACTGCAGCTTTCGTACTCGTTTTTTTTGCATGCAGCAGCTTTCGTTTTTAAGCTCCAGTACATAATATGGTATGCGCATGGCTTGAAAGCTTTTCTGTCTGTCGCCAACATGTTGTCTCTCTTTAGTGCGTTTGTTGTTGTTTTTTAACGTCTTTTCGCTTTGTTGTTGCTTTTTGACCATAAACTGATACTTAAGCTGTTGGCTTCAACGCACTCGCAGCTGCTGCTGCTGCTGCTGTTCGCGTCTCTGCCAGCTCTGCTGTTTTTTTTTTTTTGTTACCCATGAAGGTCATACCCAACGCTTGGCATTCAGATTCAAACCGAGCGGTTGCGCTTGCGCCGTGTGCTGTGCGCTTAGCAGGTGCGGCGGTCAGAGCGGCGGCATGTACAGTCAAACAGGTAGACAGCGGGAGGGGGGAAGGAGTGGAGCTGCGTTGTTGTTTTGGCAGTTATGAAACTAGTCCAATGACTCGTTGTGTTGTTGTTGTTGTTTCGTTTTCTGAGCTTTGACGCCTCTTCTTGTAAATTTACGTATGTAACACACATACATACATATGTACATACATATATATGCATATGCACACATTTTTTTATTTAAAAAAACATCAACTTTTCGATACCCAATGCAATGGTCAGCATTGAAGCGACCCCCAAGCGCCAACCCGAATGTGTCTCTGTGTCTGTTTCTGTGACTGGCAGACGCCCAATCCATAGTCTGTGCCCAAATGTCTGACCAGTTCTCAAGATTTCGTCAGCCACTTCTGTCGAGGTAACGCAGAAATAAGTAATTTACGCAATAAGGTTCCATTTTCGACAATTTTTGCAACGTTTGCTAAAGATAGAGAGAGATATCAAATGCCCCTCAATCAGTTTAAGCCTAGGTTTCACCTGTCTGGAAATTGTCAATAAACATAAAATACTAAATGTACAAATCAGCTGCGTCATGTAATATTGTCATCAGAACAAATATTGAAGCTGCTGCGTAGCTGTTATTCTGGTTGTGAGCCTTAAACGATCTATAATGCTCCAGATATACATATGTATGTACATTCACGAAGTCAACAGATTCTAGCTTTTCAGTATTCACAACCGGTATTCGTAGAACACAGAGGTATATTATATTCGTTGGAATATACATATCTAACAGAGATATAGAGCTATCAAACAGATCAAGTAGTTTCAAAATGTTGCAATATTATTGATAATTCTACTTATTCTGATTATTCAGATAACGTCAATTATGGATAATATGGAGGCACTTATTTAATTTGAAATTATTAGATTCAATAAATATTCTCGTACATTTAAATTTAGTAACGGGTATTTCCAAGTCGAATACTAAGCTTTTGCGTTCTTTTTTTCCCCTCGGTTCAAAGTCCAATATATACTCAAATTAGTGTTGAATTGCGGGGTTTTCTGATATTTCATGCTGAGTTGTTGAAGAAAACCGGCCTACACGAAAGAATTATCGATATCGATAACGAGTCCAGTCAGGTGTGTCTACTGCTGAATCAGATGCCGTGCTGGGAAACCTTCTGACGTCACATTAGCCACATTTGAGCTACGCTTATGCTGTCTTCTTTTATTTTTACTTAAGTGTACTCCACTGTGAAGCTAATTAGCTTCGAGTGCTCAATTAGCGTTTATTTCGCATTGAGCTGAAAGAGCGAACTACAGACAGAAATGCGTTCAATATTCCGGATTCAAGCACTCTCGCATGTAAGATACATATAGTATATACACTCAGCTCATAAATAAGGAAATCTGTAGATGTGGATACTTGTAATGTTGTTATTGTTTTGGGTACTGTCGCAGAATGTTCGTGAATGAATGTATTGGCATCTCCGTCGTCGTCATGATTTAGCAATTTGTAAGAGCGTGTATATGAATATGTATGTACATACATACATGCATACATACTTACATATGTGTGTAGGTTGCTTTATGTGAGGAATTTCGAGTTTTCGGACTTTGTACTACTAGCTAGCCATGAACCAACGCTTGGCCGCCAACCCATCAGAGAGGCAGAGCCAGAGCTAAGAGATATAGCCAAAGCCAGAGACGTTGGCTGGAGAGTGCCAAGTTCGTATAGTTAACATTGTTAACGTGATAAGTATATACGAGAATTTATGTGCTAACTATTCATATATCCAATGTGTACCTCTTTCTTTGTCTATCTCCATCTCGATCTCGGTAATCATTGCGCACTAGAACCTAGGCTCTAATTATTCAACAATCGTTGGAGGCGGGGCCCAGTGCAAGCTCATGACAGCATAATGCGGAATTCTAATCTCGTTTATGGCTAGAACCAAAACTTATAACGCTGGTACTACCCATGAATACTCATTGTACTCTCCATACGAATATCAATGATCAATGAATCAAATACTGATAGCTGTGAATTTGGCAAACAGGAAGAATATTTTTCACTAAGGCATTGGATCAGTTGAATAAACGTCTAACGGAAATAATTAGTCAGTAATTATAGTTTATGAATATTTAAATATTAGTTGATAGTTGCTGTTAGATCTCTGCATCTATTTGACACACTTCCGCCATGTCGTAGGGGTTACGCTCTAAGACTTGGGGTCAAATACAACGGAAGTATTTTTAATATTTAGAGATATTCATATTATTTAATATTTTATTTGAATAGTCAGTAGTCAAATATCAAATGAATATTATATGCAATTTAATTGCATGTCATATCTTAACTTAAATAATCCCATGATGGGTCTCCCATCGAGCTATTAAATGTTAAGCTCGGGAAAGTCGATAACCATGGTTGAATAAAGTCTAGATATAGCGAAGAGAAAAGGTCACATTTGGCTGGAAGAGGCTAGACTTGGCGGTGAAAATCTAGATTTGGAGAAAACAAGTTAATCAAGGACTTTATTTAAGATATCTCAAATATAAACAAAGTTCTTCCTACGGCAGCTATATGGCATAGGCATCTGATTTTGATCAAGTTTTCTTAAATTTACAATTAGTGAGTTTGGTTGCAATACATGAACTTTCACATAGAATCTGATTCCCTTCCTATTGGAATTTTGAAAAACGACCACTTATTCTACAATGAATTTGGTTAAGCTATGATGGGTAAGTTTCATTCTCCTAGCTCTTACCAATTTAGCTTAGCGATGATCAGTCTGAAAGTCAAAACATTTATAGATATAAACTAACGATAACTAGCCATTCATATATGGAATCATTTATTTAGTATTAATAACAAAATACATCAAATTGTCGATCACTTAGGTTATCGTTTCAATAATCATGTAAGGGCAATTAAAAAATTTTTTGACGTTCAAATTTAGAACTGCGTACACAGGGTATCTTTAAGTCAAGCTTCGCTTTGCCAACTGCTTTTCATTATGTTGCATTATTTTTGGGCATTTTATTGCTTTGCCGCATTGTCAACAAGATATGTACAACAATGAACAATTTACATTCACACTTGCATTCACATTCACACTCGCATTCACACGTGATATTATTCATTTCCGAGTACAGTCTTCTTCTGAAATTCTACAGCTCTGTTTGATGAAGAATTCGCGGACTTTGCCTAACTGTTAACCTTGCAACGATCGTGTGAGTCCCCCAAAAATCTCCTCTCTCTCCCTCTCCCCCCAATCCCACTCGGCTTGTGTGTTTCTACAACAAATTGAGGGCATAACAATTACATACTTACTTCATTTAACTTGAATTTTGAGAGCTAGCTAAAAGTGCTGAGTAAGCGTGAACTTTCTTTTTTTTTAGCCGCAGAAACAGGTTGAAGCTAAGGTTTAAAGATCGTTACTGAAAATGACATATGTTAATAGACTTTACGTACATATGTATATAATTCTCGATATCATCATATGCTTAGTGGAGGGGGTCATCAATCAGTTGACGGTTGTAACGCAATTCAGACTGGTTATTACCAAAATCTTGTCCAGCTCAAGGCACAAGGGGGTCAATAAACGGAAATGAAACAACCGAAGATGTCTGTGAAATCAACTCAAACAAACATATGCCGCCGATAAAGACCATATCATACATATTGCTCGACAATTTCCGGCTTTGTTTGAGGTCTAAAAGAAGCTGCCTAACGGTCTGATGTTAGCAAATTCAATTTCCGCATATTGCTAGAATCGCAGTCAAAAAATAAAAAACAAGTTTCGACTCGCATTGTCTAAAATAGTATATATTTACTTATAGACAATAGATAAAAATATATACCCGTATATTTATGATAAACGAACGAAACTGTCGCAATTTGCAAATGACTTGAGCACCGGCCCCGACCCCGTCCCCGACCCCGGCCCCCAACTCTATAATACTATGATTAATAAAATCAGTTCTAGTTTTATTCGTTTGTTTTTCTACTGGTCTTGGCCATTTTGTTTCTCACACGGAAGCCTTTCAATGAAATTGATTTTGTCCAAAGGCGTTAATTGAATATGGCCAGAACTCTTAGCAATACAAAATCCAGAAGTCTCTATTGGCCACAAAGCCCATAATGAAAGAGTCAACATTCTGTTGCACGTTCCACAACTGTGGCTGTCTCTGTGTCAATTGCTGAAACCGTCAAGTACAGTGTCTTTAAATGCACGAAACAAGTTCATGGCTTAATTAAATTGTTGCGATTCTTATGTCAATCAGAGATACGGTCTTGTTTATATTGCTGACCATGTCCGACAACCCAAAAACTCAAGTGTTAATAAAATTGACTTTTTACTGGGATTTCCAACTTAGTATGTGCATACTACATATTGTCGCCTGATCGATAAGCGACATTGATTAGGCTCTTGGCAATAGGTTCGTCGCGTGGGCGTGGTCTTTCTTTAGAATACTTTAAATAGCTTAAAGTGCTCTCAATGGAAACGTTTCAAGTGCCATAAATGTTCTGTTTTGTTTACCATGATTCAGACCTACGTTTAGATAACCTCATTTATCTTTAATAATAGCTTTCATTTGCAGTTTCTACTAGTTTAGTAGTTTTTCAGGAAATTCTTATCAAAGTTTCGATTTCTTTGCAAGTAAACATTCTTATAAGTATAATCTATCTGCTTGTTAGATAATGCTTCCTCTTTAAGTTTCCGTTTCTAAGTGACAGTAAAACACCCTTAGAATAGACAAACTAAAGAAGTAGTTAGAAAATTTCTACAGTGTAAATTACTTATGGTGATTAATGACCATTGCAAAATTCAACAGCATTCTTAACAAAACTTTTTAGCTCAGTTAGGTGATCAGTTTATTACTGCAGTTGCTACTGCTGCACTATTAGTTTGACTCAATAGAGGACATATACCCTGTAGGTAAAATGAATGCAGTATACACGTTTGATCCTCATACTTGTATTGTTTTTCAAACTCCTCTGCGGGGACTTCCTTATTATACCCTTCAATTACAGAACATATCCAATGTTTTTTTTTAAGGTTTCAGGGTATTTGTTTCTCAAGTACCTGTGACCCTACGATGTTTAGACCCAGTACTTAAAAAAGTACAAATGGGTCTATTAAGTTCGTGCAAAAAAAAATGTGCGTAACAGGCAGAAGGAGGCGTGGCAGACCCCATAAAGTATATATATTCTTGATCATCATCAACAGCCGAGTCTGTCTGTCCCTTTTTGTGTCGCCTAGATCGCAGAGACTATAAGAGCTAGAGACACCAAATTTGGCATGTAGGTTAATCTATATCTCCCATTGATCAATGATCAAGTTGGTTTTAGATTTTTGACACGCCCCCCTCCACCTCCGGAAATCGAAATATAAAAATTCGAATCACAAGAGCACCTTTAATGCTAGCTCCTTGATTTTTGGAACATATAATATCCACTATTATTTTAACCTGTCCTGCAAATTTCATTTAAATCGGATAATAAGAGCAAAAGTTATTCAACTAACAATGTTACGGGCAATAGGAAGAAGAAGACACGCTAGTGACCTCTGTGTTTATTAACTTATAATCCTAGTGGCGCCATCTATTGAATGGTACGCAACATTGAAGAACAATCTATAGTGAACGCTTTGCACTCAAAAAGTACTGGGTCTCCTACTGTCGAGCTTGCTCCACTGTAGCTTACTGCATTTTTTTATACTATTTTTTATACTATTTGGGTAGCTGCTTTTCAAGTACGCTTAGATTAAAGCTTTTATTTTGTTACTTTCACTTTGAAGCGAAAGTTCACTGATAATTGAATATGTTTTGCAAATAAATAGAGATGTGTCAAAATGTACCCTATAGAACCTAGGATTTATCGACGCTCAAGTCCCCCATTGTTTATTACCTTAATTTATTTGCTTATATAAAATATTTGTCGTGTACTTTGCACTGACAAAACGAAAGGTAAATAAAGTCGTAAAAGCTTTAATTGACATCATAGCCAATGTTGACTGTAGCTGTAATCTATAGAACAAATGTTTATTGATGGTCATTGCCACCGCTCCCAACTTTTTGACCCAATTGGAATTTGCACCGAACATACGATCGATCAAAAAATATAATTGCTTTTTATCGTAACTGAAATTTGCTAAATAAACAAATCGAAAAGAGACAAGGAGAAAGATAGTGAGAAATAGAGCTAAGGAAAGAGAAAGAACAAAATTTCTTTTGTATTTTCTAAATAAAATTTATTTATGTATAAATAATTCTCATTTCACGTTAACAGTTTGTGTTGAAAGTCTGCGCCTCTCTTTTTACGGCAACAACATACAAGTAAGTGAGCTGTGTGTGTTCACGTGTGTGTGTGTGTGTGAGTGTGTTGCAGTGTATACATTTATGTACATATTGTTGTTGCTGTCGCTTGGGGATTGGCAATTACAATAACATTAACGGAATTATATGTTTATTTTTTTTTTCGAAATTATATTTCTTGTACTTGAACATTTTCTTTTTTGTTAAACACTTTGAATTTGTAATTATTAATTGTTTACATACTTAACTAAACAGCATTATTGTTGTTGTATAAGAAACTATAAACTAATATATAGCATATTTAACATATACAATTAATCAAATGATAGACCGAGGCAGAATTCAATGAAAGACAATTAGGATAACAGTTTTATTTTGTATTGACTGTGACTTTCTACCCCCATAGGGTCAACAATTACATTGAGTATACATCTCTATTGGCTGTGGCCAGGCCACACCCATTCCTAGCGTATATGTATATATGTATATACATGTGTGTTTGTGAGTGGTGGGGGGCAGCGTGTGTATTAAAGGAATGCTTTGCTTATTTTTTTTAGCTCTACATCATTAAAAAACATATTTAAAAACATATACAAATACGTCTACAAATACAATACCGATGATGAGCTACTGCCCCTCTCTTCACAGTTTTTCATTTTTCCACTTTTCCAATTTTCTATCGATGAGTTCTTCTTCCATTTTTCTTTTGTTTGCTGTACCCGTCAACCGAAAAAATACAAATTACGAATAGAACGAACAATTTGTGTTTGTTATCGAATGTATTAAACGCAATTATGTATTTATCGTAATCGTTATCGCATTTTTGTAATCATTACCAGAATTACCTATACAATCCCCAATCATTATTATAACTTTTCCGCGAAGTTATCAAAAGAATATATGTATTTATAGATTAAACACATCCGAGTTAGATATATATGCATATAGATAATAGTAGACATAGACGTAGAGTTGAATCCGTTTCCCCCCTCCCCCATTTATCCCACTAAACGGGTCCAATATCACTTTGGTATCTGGCGGTCAGATAATTGGCCGCCTCTGTCATTTGTTCCAGGCACTGGTAAAGACCATTCAAATGTCTTTTACAACGTTTTGCCAAATCTGTGGCCTTATCGCCGCCAGCGGATTTGGATTTTTGGCAGGCATCGATAATATCACTGCCATCGCTGCTCTGGGCGTTATCGCTCTTGTTGCCATCGGACTCGAGACCGGAATCGATCTCATTCGATACATCCGAATCCGAATCGCTCATATTGCTTACGGATGTGGTGGACATCATTGATGCAGTTGATGTGCGTCTCACATGACCCTTGACCCCCCTGCTACTCCCGCTGCTACTGCTGTTGTTGTTGTTCCCGCTGTTGTTGGTGTGCTGCGGTTGTTGTTGCTGTTGTCGCTCCACTTCCACCTTCGATTCCAGCTCTGCCTCCAACTCATTAGCCTCGTCATCTTGATTGGCTGTCCACAGCAAGTCGTTTTTCAAAGCATTGAGAACGTTGTAGAGATTGAAAAGCTCGGAGGCATTGAGAAAGTCTTGGACATTCTTTGACTGAGCCGCTCCACGTTTACCATGTGCACTGGAGCTCTGTGTCAGCTGATTGGCGGTTGTATCCTTTCCCGTTGCAGGTATTATATCTGTGCTATCACCGATCTGCAGTGTAAAGAAAGAGACATCGAAAGATAGATAGCATGTTTATTAGACTCAACTCTCTCACATGGGGATATATGATGCATGGGGAAGTTGTGTAATTCGGTAGGAAAATATCGATATAGACGATAACTATATACATATAATCGATATTGATATCAATACAAATATAGATTCCCTATATTTCCTGCATTCCTTATAACTTATGCTCATAATTTGAATTTATTTGCTGATGCTAATAATGTTGTTGTTCTAAGCTTAAGGTACTAATTAAATCTTTTCGATTCGGAACAAACTACATGGGCTACATATCCTGACCTAAAATCACTGTTTGTTGAATTCTTAGATCTAAAATATTTTATGGAATCAATATCGATATTTTCCTTTGTATTAATATTTGTTTACATCAATAGCATAAGCTACCAACCTGACGATCCATGAGCCTGCATGGCACCAGTATAGTATCATCCATTATGTTGACAGTTTTCACAAACTTCTCCATTACATTGACGATGCTGTCTTTGGAAAACTGCTGTTCATCGTGGCGCGCAATGCGGCGCAGGCAGTTCCTGAAAAGACAAACAGAAACAGAATATAAATTTAGTTAACAGATTTAACAGTTGGCTATAGAAACTCACACAATAGAACCCATTTAAATTTACCCCCTACCCGAAACAACAGACGACGAAACGTGTCGTCGTTAAGTCTGCCACTTGTTCTTCTTTTCTAAACATTTTTTTTTTTTGTTTTACTTATGTCTACCTATATATTACCACAACGTGTTGGCCATAATATGATAAATACCCAATTGATTTCAAACTATGCAAATAAGTCTGACGTCGTCGTCGGTCGCAAATTTAATTTGTATAAAAATAGAGACCAGAAACCTGTCAGCAAATTTCTATTTCTGAACAGCAATTCTCTGTGTGGTGTATGTATCTGTCCAGTTGTCCGTCTAAGTCTTTGTTTCTGTTCCGGCTCAAGCCACGTGTCTGCGCGCTTGAGAAAGTTACACAAGCGCCTCCATTGGCCATAAGTGTCCACTGCATTCATACAGTTGTTAAATCATTAACCCGCTGTCGCCGACAAGTCTCTAGGTTCATAATATCATATCAGCAGACAGCGTCTGGCGTCTAAAGTCGAACGTCTGAAGCTGAAGTTGCGTCTTTGATAACTGCAACAGTTTCTAGCCAGACGGGTCAGAGAGGGGGGTAGGAGAGGGGGATTGATAGAGGAACTGTAGATTACGTCGCATTGTGGAGGGGGTTCCGTCTGTTCGCCTCGTGATCGCACTTTGGGATTGCCCTTGTTGTGTATACAAGAAATTCAAGCATTGATAAATTTGGATTGAAAGCACTGCGTATATGTCGCACCACCCAGTCACCCCAACCACTGGCTAGTCCCCTATTGATAGTTCTTACAAGTTGACATGCGAGTGCCGCGTGCTCTACCCCCCTTCCTCTATTAATTTCTTAGCTCTCAGCTCTCTTACTCAGCCTTGTGTCTGACCGACTAAATATCATGCCGCAAGTGAATGATATCGTCAAGGGGCAGACGTGTTGGGGCATGTGTCAAGGTTTTTTTCCACTGTCTTTGTCCCCATACCCAAGTCAGGGCCATACCCTGTAATCGTAAAAGTGTCGCATACATTCTTGTGACTCGTGACTTAAATGCAGCTTATCGACGTCATAATAAAAAAATTAATTAATATGGCGTTAGTAGGACTAAGAGATACCCTGCAGTAAATTGACAGGAAACTTCAATTGTTTCGTAATGTTGGTGTAAGACAATTCAAATATTTAGGTATGTATGTGCATGTAACATTGATAGAAATATTGTTTATATTTAAATTAGAAAGGGTAGAGTTGCAGCAAGCATGCAACATTTTAATAAGCAATTATCTTATCTTTGCCAATTCATAGTGTAGGCTTCTAGCATTTAAAGTATTAGTCATTTTTTAGTTTTACAGGGTATACTATGAATAAACATGCACATTCTAAAGACGCAATTGGAAATCTACATAACAGATACGCAAACCTCAGTTTAAACAGCAACAAAATGCATATTAATAGGATAGATTCTCCACTGTCTGTCAGACAGTGTCTGACACTTTTATATTTAAATATACTTATTATATTCATATAGGGTATATACAAATCAAAATTCGCATATATTATCTGGTTCACATTTGTTTATACAATACACCCAGTGTATAAATTTCAGAGATTTCATAAGCTAAAGTTAACTATTCCACACCAAATTACTTACATTCCGAATAGTTACTTAAGATTCTGTCTTATAAGTTTTTAAAAAGACGTACAGGGTATATATGTAGCTATAGGACGCATACAGACAAATTAAGCTATGCTAATCAGTCTATTATAGGGTATACTCAAATCATGTATGCAAAATCAAAGCAGACTGTTATCTTATCAGTTATTAGCTAACTTCTGTTTCATTCACACACATTTTGCACATAATCGTAATTAGCCCGGCAATGAATGAAATGTTTACATAGTGAAAAATCAGGCGTTATTCTTTTTTTAGTAAATGTCGCATTTAACTGACTCAAAAAACTTGGACACGCGCCAGTTGAAGATGAGGTGATTTCGGATAGGGAATGGGACGGCTAATTGAGGGCGATCAACGTTATTGACCTTTTGTGTTTGTGGCAATTGCCCATAGGAAATGGTAAATTGTACAACAAAGCTGCCACAAGAACATGTGGCAGAGGCATCAACTGAGGACAGTGAGAGGAGCAGAGAGAAGAGAAACAGGTCAGAAACACGCCATTTGAATCGACCAATTGCAAAGCAACACGGAGCAAGCTTTGTGATTATCTTGTCGCGTATCTTTCAGGTGTTTTCTCTGTTTGTCGCCATTGTCTATTCTTTCAATTGTCGTGTGCCAATTAAGGCGCCCAAATGATGCGGCACACCTGGAAAAACATCTGATCAATCGCCCACTTGACTGGGGTGTGAGAAGTGGGCCAAGCCAGGCACGCGACTGGACACGGGTCCAGTTTGGACATGCGCAGAAGCTGCGCGGCATACAACACAGAAATCGGCTGATTTCTGACGCTTGTCGACCAACGGGGTGAACGAGGGGCAATGACAAGTTGCAAGAAAGAGAGAGAGAGTGAGAGAGCCAGCAGTTACTCTCTTAATGACATTCTCTTTATGTGTGGCGTGATGTTTTTGAAGCTGCAATGTGGGTGAGGGAGGAAGGCAATGAGCGAGTGAGCAAGAGGCAATTATGCCAAGCTGTAACTGTACGATTGTTAGATAAAGAGACGCTAGTCATGTTGCTGTTTGTTGATGCCGTTTGTTGTTGTTGTTTCTGTTAGCTGGCAATATTTGCAAAGTTGGGCAACAGATTTTCTTGTTAAACGCGAATTGACCAATATTTGTAGTGTTTTTATTTTTCACAGTCTCCTTCTAGCCCTTGCTTGACTTCCAACGCATTCGTAAATTCAGCATAATCGATAAACGAGCCAATCGATATTAACAGTGCGACAAATTCAAATTCTATATAATCAATTATGAATAAATGTATGTATATATGTACATATGGCATGAGTATTACGGGCCGCAGCAATTTCAAGGCAAAGCCGCCACAACTTTTGTTATAGTAATACAAAACTCACAGTGGCACAAAAAACGTCACCAACATCTGTACAGTATGTCAAGTAATTGTTTAGTCAAAATTTGAAGTTTATACATATTACCTTACTATTTTTTATTTCGTTTTCTCATTTTATTAAATTTGTATATGTTTATGTATGTGAATTTTACATGTTGTCCACACAATTACTTGCCTAACTGTATTTACCTATGTATGTACGTCAATCAGTCAAGTTTAAGTGAATCACAGAATTTCCAATCATTTTTTTTTTGTGATTTCTACTTCATTTTATGGTCTTGAGGGCGTGTGGCTCATAATTATTTGGGTTTAGTTTTCGCATTGCGATAATGACACAGGCAGATGAGTAATAATAACAAATATTATCGATAAATGACATGCAAGCGCCAACCGCGCTGATTAGTGGCAGTGCGATATACAAGGAAAGTGGATGGGGAATGGCAAGCGAGGTATGCGATTTTTTTATTAGTTTAGTTTAAGCAAACACAAGCGCACACGATCCCAGTTTAAATATATGTATGTACGATTATATGCATATGCATGAGTACTCAAACACACTCGCACACATACATAAATAAATGTACATCTATAGTCCGATTGTGTCATATTAAGCAGCAGTGTTGCTTTTGCTTTTTGGTTTCATGTTTTGAATGGCCGTCCGCATCATACGATAAATTTTTTGTATCTTGCAAACGAAAGAGAAAATACCGTGTGGCCTGGCCACATAGTCAAAAAGAGAGATAGAGAGAAAGAGCGAGCGTAAATGATGTGAGCGAAATTGTATGAGTTGTCCCCCTCCCTCGACTAACCACCGCCTTCTTCAATTTAACAACTGCTTTAAATTGATATTAAATACATTTTAGCTAGAAACTCGCTCTTGCCCAGCCCAAAACACAAAACTGGATCCACACTAATACTAACAATAAGAGACAAAGTCAGAGACAGACAGGCTCCTCATCACCATCATTATCCGCTTACCCACCCCACTTTGCTCCTGCTTCACACCCTTCTTATCATTCATCTCTTACACTTACCGACTAGTCTCCAGTTTGGTGAGGTCTGAGTATCCGCTCATTTTAGTATTTTAATTATTTGTATTTTAGTATTTGTTGTTTGGTTTATGTGGGTTGCGCCTTTAACCAAAATGGCTTACAGACGTTTTAGACTTTATATTTATATATGCTGACACCACAAGATACAACAAATACAAATTTCTTTTGCTTTTTGAAACACATACACGCGCACTTTCACTCGGTGTCCGTGTGTTTCTATTTCTCTTCAATGAGTGTGTGTGTACTTCAGCTGATTTTCTTGCGTATGTATTCTAGTAACAAATGATTGTTGCTATTACGAAATCTGCAGAGTTTTGTTACAGGTATTTAGTTAGCTGCTGCTGACGACACGTTTGCTTTTAATTAAACTCAAATTCGATTTGCGTTGATTTTAAAAAGTAGCTGCCGTTTTATGCCAAAATATTCTCTCATGCACACACGGTTTTAATATATGACTCTGACTCTGATGACGGCTGCTGCTCAAATCGACTGTGCTTTATTTATATTAAAATTCTAAACAGTTTTCACGCGCACATCTACTGCGTCACGACAATCGACCGCTGCGAACGAGTCTCGATTTCAAAATGACAAGAGCGGTGTACGCCGTACACTGTACGGTGTTACCGTATACTCCGAGATTAAAAATGCACAAAAAACCGATATTCTATCGATATGTCAACCGCAATCGATATATTGTCAAACAACTTTTCAGGGTGCGCGCAAATTAAACAAAAATTGATAAAACATTTTAGATTAAATTTAGACAAAAAAAGAACTATAAATTCAATAAAAATAAATAAATTGACGCTCGTATTTCAAATGGGACTCGTCATAAAATAAAAAATCAAGAAAATTTTAAATTCTAATATGTCGCAAGAACTTAACAAAAATGTTAATCATAAAAATATGTTTACAACAAATATACAAATTTTTGTGCGAACTTTTTTTTAGTCCATCTGTTGGCAACTTTGCGAAACAGAAATCCGCCATCATTGTTTGCTTTGCGAAGCATAAATACGCTCCCTTTTGTCAGCTTTGTGAAACAGCAACGCCACTTAATAGTAATGGGACTCACGCAGGGACCAGTAATTATGCGACGGTCACACAGTATCGATAAGATTTACACATTTATCGAGATTTTGTAAGCAAAAACAGCTGATAGAGAAAAGGGAGCGAAAAGAAATTTTGAACAAAAGATTTGGTTTAAAAGTAATTTATTTGTTGTTTATGTTACTGAAATGAACTTCTTTATTTGACTGTATATATATATATATATATATATATGTGTAATATTCCTCCAGGCTTTGTTCAAACATTATTTGATTATATTCATGTTGGTACTGCAGCGTAAATAGCATAAGGAATCAGCTGACTATGAATGCGATAATGCAATAAACACTTTCAATAGTAGAAATTCACTATGATACTATGTTTATACAGAGCATTCATTCTTGAATTGTTTAAATTGCAAAACAAAATATTGCTTTCGCACAATACGATTCGTAAAATGTCAGAAATTTGAACGAAACGAAATTAATTTCATGAATTTGGGTTGAATTCAGTCAACTTTTGTGTTGGTCGAATTCATGAATTGGATTGAATTGAAATGAGCAAACTGGGCTCCATATAAACAGAGTAACTGTTGCCAACATTTGCCCATTAAAAATGTGCAGATTATAAAAATATACAAACTATATAGTTTGTGAAATCTTAAAAACATTTAGAAATTGAAAAGGCAGGCAAAATGGTAAAAGTAAATCTCTGTCCAAGCGGTTGTTCATCATGTCCATCAGGTGCTATTGTTGTTTCTCAATTAGATAAAAACGTATCACAGCTGTGACCATTGCAATCTTTGAATGGGAAAAAGAACAATGATAGTACTCCACGTTTGTACAAAATCATTTAGGCCAAACTAAAATGACGGTTTTATTCTTTTGAAAACAATTACTAATCATTATATGCCTTGTCTAGCAAAGCGTCGACGACCTAATGACCCGCAGTCGCAGCCTTGGCAGCGATCTCATCCTCCTTGGCGTGCAAAGCGATGAGCTCCTGTTTCTTGGTGGCAATGCGCTCTTCACGGCGCTTGCGGGCCTCACGCACCTTGGTTCGCCTGGCCTCGGCCTGGTCAGCCAACATCTTGCTGCGCTGCTTCTCGGCCTTCTTCTTGTGAATGTACTCCATGAGAACACGCTTGTTCTTGAACACATTACCCTTGCACTTCATGTACAGATCATGGTACAGATGACGATCAATTTTCTTGCTGTCGCGGTACTTCTTCAGCAAACGACGGAGCACACGCTGGCGCTGCATCCACAGTAGCTTGGTGGGCATACGAGCGTTCGCTGTACCCTTGCGCTTACCGAAACCACAATGGCGTCCCTTGCGGCGAGCTTCAGTATTCTTGCGCACACGGTAACGGGAATGCACCACGACGGGCTTTTTGATGATCAGACCATCCTTAATCAGTTTGCGTATGTTTTGACCTGTAATTAATCATATTCGTATTCGGATTATTAGAAATGCCCAAGTGAAAATACTACTAAATACTTACGCGAGTTTGTGTTGGCGATTTCGTTAATTTCATTGGGATCCAACCAAACCTTCTTCTTGCCGCAACGCAGTACAGAGGCTGCGAGCCTCTTTTGGAGCTTTAGAGAACTGCAAGAACAAAAACACAGCGTGCCATGAGTTTATATTCATGTGTATATATACGTAAGTGCGTGTGTGTGTGTGTGTGTGAATATGCATGGTCTTCATACGCTCAGGTTATTTTTCACCATTATTACGCTTGAAATTATTTGCACTTATTTTGTGCTTCAATAGGTACATATCGCAAACACAAATCAACATTTTTCACTCATTTTACCACAGCAAATGTGCAGTAAACACACAAAATTATAAAATTCACTATACCTCATGCTGTCGACCCTTGCTCGTCGTGGCTGGGAAAGAAAGAAAAATTTGACAGACGGAAATGACTGCCATTTTCGAGAATGTATAATGACAGAAAGCTCGTTGCTATAAAGTGTGACCGTTTCGACGGTGTACAAATACAACAGTGGGTTATCAGCAGAACTTGCATAACTTCGATATGCTTGAATCGAAAGTGTTATCGATAGCCCTGTAGCACAAACAACTGTTTTATATTGTTTTATAAATAATAAAAAAAGTCCCACAAAAATACATAGAATTTGTTATTAAAAATCAGTTAAGATGCAACACACTTTAAGGCGCTGCCTTACCATGGCAACCATACCAAAAATGCGATGCTATGCAACTTTGCCGCATGCTCCAGAACAGAACAAGAAGCAGGCCAGCAGAAATCAATTGCCCCGTCTAATGGACTTTCCTGAGATCATCTGGCCATCGGCACTAAACACAATTAAAAATTGGATAACAGTACAGTTTATCATACGCCCATATTTTGATAGTGAGTTTCAGATCAAAGATTTCATATATGGCGCCAAGCAGGCACTTCAGGTGAGCGCTTGAATGCTTTAATTAATATGTGAAACTGAGAGAATCCTATCGAATTCTTTGTCCAGGTGGTATCTTCTAAATTGACGGGAGGGGATCTGAGCCAACTACAAGATCTTGTTAGCGCAGATGCCCTTGCTGAGCTCAAGCCGGTCGTACAGAAGCTATCGATGACCCAAAGGAAGCAATTGGAAATCAACGAGAGCGATATATATCTATCGTTTCCTTATCAAATCGGCATCATGTTCGATGATGCTAACGATAAACTGCAAAAGCGTTGGGTAGAAATCACAATGGTATTTCATGTAATGCGAGGCCTTTCTGAAATGCGTGAACGTGGCGAGGAAATACCCTGGAATATGGGGTAAGCATAATGTTTTCTCCTTGTTGGATTTGAAACGTACTAAGATAATATTTCTTGCTTATAGCACCATGCCAGAATATCAGGATAAGGTGTTCATATGCAACTATCGTTTTAAGAAGGAATTTACGGCGGGACAACATTCAGACTGGACCATCAATGTGGCTAATCACTTTAGGGCCATTGACCTTATCAATGAATCCAAATAACAAAGAATATCATTGCAGCAATGACAATGGCTCCATAAATGTAGCTGTAAGACATAAATCCTATTATGGCCCATGAAGTTAGCATTTCTCTTCGTGGCCAAAACATTTTGGAATAAAATTTGAGTTAAATTTGTATAGGTATGAGAAAGGAAATGCAATTTTTTATTGTGTAGTTGTAAATAAGGAGTACATTTAGGATGTTTTTGTTAATATCTGTTGGTTTTGCTCTTTTCCTTGCCTAAGCTTGACGGTTTTTCTCGTACTTGGACCTGTAGATGCCCTTCGAGTCGTATTTGTCGAGGAGCTTCCTCCAGTCACCAGCATTATTGGAGCGCAGGAAGTTGATGACCTTGTTGGAATTGCGGCGCTGGACATCTGTGCACTTGGAGCACTCCGACTCAAGAGCATCGGGCAACAGACGTTTCAACTCACGGCCCTCTGGCGTGCACGGTCCTGTCTCCATCAGACACTTGATGTAATTGCTCAAAATGCGACGATTGCCCAGGACATCGTCCACATTGATATTGTCGAACTTATTTGTGTATTCCCTCTGGGGACCGGCAGCAGCCAGGCCGGCAATCACACAAACAATCAATATGGCCAGCGAAGCTTTCATTTTGTTCAGCTGAAAACAAACATAACAAAAAAACAATCATAAATGTGAGTAATTGTTAATAAAAAAATGCAAAACAATTCTTCACTCCCAGCGACGTCTCCGAATATCTAAGTGTCTGACTAATAAGCAGGTGCAATTATAAGTCTTTTGTGCTATCTTGTCTGATCTCTGGGCAAAATCTCTTTAACTGAGACAGCTGAGGCGTCGTTAAGTCTACTTCTCGCATTTTCTTGGCTTGACAACTGGCTTTTTTTTATTATGATGTGACATTGGGTAGATTCTCGGTCGTTGTCTGTTGGACGCCTCATTTCTGGGCTAAGCTCATTTCATGCATTATTAATGACTCTTGGCATATATGGCACATGCATACTAATTAAAGTTTTTTTTCATTTAGTTTTAATAACAAAAGATTTCACAATTTCGCTACGTTTTGACCACGTCAGTTGGCTTAGCTTGATCTAAGTTGCGGTTAAGCCATGTTTTTAATGAAATTAATATCAATTGTACACGCAGTTGACTGTGTTTTATGTAAGCCAAAAGAAAAAACTTGTAATCTCTTTGGTTGCTTTTGTTACAGTATGACCGTTAAATAAACGGACACACATGCAAGTTGTTTACAATCCGTTTACGCAACATTACACATATCGACATTAAACTAGCAGTGCAAGCTATGCGCATGATCGACGACTCGTATCTCTTTATGAACCAACTTATGTCACTCTTTCTCTCTGCCTTAAAATCTCTTTGTATTGTTGTGGTTTCGCTACTCACTTGTTTACTGTTGTCTTATTGAAGTGATGTTGTATTATGTGTGGTGGGTACGACAGCCCAGCTTTGATTGCGAGGTGTTACCCTGTTTAGCCGACTTTTATACTAAGGAGCTTTGGCGACTTTGACTCGACGCAGGCAAAGCTTTCGCATTCGGGTTGGCCACTTGTCAACATGTTGTTCGTCGGGCCTAGGCACAGCGAGTCAAAGGTCTCTCCGTGGTGCAGTGTACCCCACTACCGATTCCAAAAAGCTACCAAATGAACCGGATTTTAGTTTTCACCTGAAATTTCGGCACAAGCACTCGAACCTAGGGTGTCTGTATGCTGTTTGTGCTGTTGTTGTTATTGTTTTTGTTGTTTTCTGGATTGGTCTTACTTTACGAGTATCGTTTGCCTCTTGGACTCATTCACCTCCCCCTTGACACAGCTGTTTGTTTAGGTTGTTAGTGGGTTTGCACGTCTGGCCGCAGTTATGCCAAAATTCGTTGGAAAAACGTTGACGTATTTACCTGAAAATTTAAATAAATACTCATAAGCAAGAGCGAGCGAGAAACAAAGTAATAAGAGAGAGATAGCATGCTGTCATGCTCTTTTATTTTGTTTTTGGTAACGCTCATGTTGTAATCAGTTTTTTATGCATTTCCCACTTTTAATTCCCATTCCCATTATCTCACTATCTTTATCGAGTATCTGTTTCGCTCTCCACCGAAACTCTAGACTCCATCAGATTTCGAAAGCTCTCAACTGGTCTGCAGATTTCGAGATGGGGATTTACCTTCCTAGTTGATTGGGTTATTCAGAGATCTATTCTTCGTATTAACTGCCCTCACTGCCCTCACAAATCAGAGCTGATAATTGCAGCTGTTTTTGCTACTTTATTTGCCCCTTTTCAAGTCCAAAAATTATGATCCATAAAATGTCTATATTTATTCGCATTTTAATGACAATGACGCAGATTTGTCTAATTAACTGCAGTTCAATGGGTCAGTCCTACTTAATCCAAAAATAAAAAAAAACAAGAAATAAAAAAGCACTAACAGCTTCCCTACTTGGCGGCTAATGAAAGGTATTAAATCATTTTCTGAAACAATGATATAACTTTTATGTTAATTAGCGTGATAATTATGCAGAGCTCGAGCTGATTTAGCTACATATCATCCAAACAAGCGTTGTTTATTGTTGTCCGGCCATATTACAAAATTTTGCTGGAGAAGTGTACCTGGAAGTAAAAATTTTACCATTTGATCCTATTAAAAGGTGCAACAACCTTCTTTAAAACTCAGACCTAATTATCCATGCTTACTTGTTAAAATGACTCGTTCAGCCCATCCCGAAATCCAAATTCATTCAGTCGTTTTGTTTTTCGCGAAACTTCTCCCGAAGAAAGAATTTTGCCCTTCATGAATGTTCAATATTGTGACAGTCATTTAAATTAATTACCACAACACTTATGAAAACATTGTGGGAAGGTTTTTAATAAAAACTCACCTTATAAGCTATAAGTTAACCGTTACTTAATTATAAGTTGAATCTCAGAAAGTTACGCTTATGCAAATGGGAAAGTACAAGGGAAACCTTAACGAAATTATCTTGAGGCTATATCGTAAACAAGAGGTGGGGAGAGGAATAGAGGGAGGTACAGAGTTAATGGGAGGAGGAGAGGGTAAGACAGACGTGAAAAGAGTTGGTGTCTAAAATTGAAGACAGATACTGAATGGGGATTGAGGCTAAGAAGAAGATAGAGACAGCGTTGAAGGGGAAGCGGGAGGATAATGAAGGTCGAGGCGGAGGCCAGGTTGAAGTTGGACGCTGGGGTATAAAAGGGTTGTTTGCCTTGAAACATGGCAACATGTGTAAAAGTTAAGGTTCAGGAAGACACAGCAAAACCACAACAAGCAAAACTGGAAAATAAACAAACTAAAAGAGAAGAGAAAAAAGTAATGTCAAAACATAATAATAAAAACACAACACTTAGTCGGGAGGACCCGACAGTAAAATACCCTGTGGAAGTAAAGGACGCTGTTAGATTCGTAATACACGAAAACACAGTTAACTTGCTCATACATATATTTCATCATCATCATATCATATCATCATATCAAAATCTAAAATTATAGATCGGTCATCAACGCCTTGTTATCATACGTGCCAAATCTTAAGTCTGTAACTGAAAAATTGCTTTAGCTATATCGTTTTTTGCAACTTTTGGGCGAAGGGGGCGTGGTATCTAAAATTTGAAATTAAATTCTTCTGCGTGCAGATATAACAAGTCTTCGTACCAAGTTTGGTGTTCCTAAGTCTTAGCATCTCTGAGATCCTTTTGTTTACACAAACGGACAGACGGACATGGCTATATCGACTCGGCTTCTGATGCGGATCAAGAACATATACACTTTACGGGGCCTGCCACGCCTCCTTCTGCCTGTTACATACTTTTGCTTTTGGAACAAACCTAATATACCCCCACAGGGTATACAAATAAACAGATTCAATAAACTTTAATAAATCTGGGGACAGATCTTTAGTGAAGCACGAGTACGTGTACACAGGTTTTCATTGCCAAGTGACACACATGTGTCACTGTTAGTGCATGGGTGTGTATAGGTGTGTGCGTGTGCTTTTGTATGGGATTACAGATAATAAGTGAGCACACAGTTGATGACCATATGCCTAGGAATCAAACAAAAAGCCGCGACCTCAAGCAAAATCGCCACAAGGCAATAAGGTCTGAGATTCGGATGGAGATTGGGGATTACGGATTGAGAACTGACAGATAAGGTGAAATGAGAGACACGTCTGATGCGACATGCGATTGCGTATGTATTTATGTACACATGTATGTTTTATTACAAGCTGATAAGTCATGCTCATGAGCTTTCCTATCACTCTCACTATAACTAGAAAAGTAACTCTATAGAAGTATCTACAACAATAAAGTATCTATGAGATACACAACAATTCTTTGACAGCCTTGGGGGAATCATGCAGCGGCGTTGGATTCGGATTTGGATGTGGATTTAAGACCGTCTCCAGCTGAACATCCGCCGTGCCGCAGATCTTATGGCAAAGCCTCCTTCGCAAACGAACCAAGGCAAAGAGACTCCAAAGGGCGCAAAGAAGTTGCAAGACCATGAGAACGGGTTGCAAGATGGGCATCGCTTTCACATAGATGCGCATCATGACAAGCACATAGTCCGGCAAGTGGCCCATTTCCTAGATGGAAACACATAGGAGCTCAGCTTGAGAGGAACCAGAAGCAGAGAATTGTATAGGGAATACTTACAAATTCATACCAAAAGGTGGGCACAATCATGTGGCTAAGCTTTGGGAGACTGTGTCCGTATCCTGTCATGTCGGGCATAAGTGTGTTTGACTGAAAGCGATACTTCTCATTGATGGGTATGCCCGACGTGGGCTCCAGCAGAATGAATGCCTCATGTTCCTCCGCATTCGGATTGAGTCCCTCGAAATGCTCGCTCCAATCGTAGCTGCTGCCATAGAAGTGTGGTGCCGAGAAAGCAGCAGGTGCATCATCTGCATAGACAAAGCGAACAGTTGCAAGAAGAAGAGCAACTCAAAGTGGAAATCACATACTTATCACACACTTGGACACATCGAACATGCCCAATGGCAACTTAACTCCGTTTGTGGTCGCCAAGCAACTGGGCGCTGTCTCATTCGGCCTTAAAAGAACAAAACGATAGCCGTTGAGTCCTTCATACTCATCTTCCCGTTGATAGTGAAGTGGAAGGACTCGACATGATTCACTGGCCATAATGTTGAGCGGCGTATCCTTCTGGATGAAGGGTGGAAAGAGAGAGTTGTCCAATGTGCCTCGCACATCGATGGGACAACTGTCATCTGGAGTTTGACGGTTCAGCTGCTCCTGAATCAAATGCTTCTCATTGAGGGATTGAATGCGAAAGAAGTTTTCGACACCATGATCCGTGCCAATGTTAACAGTGAAGACCTCCTCCTTCTCTTTGAGTGCCTATATAATAAATTGTCAATAATTGAAAAGCGGGATCTGAAGCGGGATCATCCTTCACTTACATTGTAGAGCGTGCCACAGTTGGTAGCCAGCGGCACCATTCTGCTAAACAATTGGAGGGTAGGACGCGTAAACTCCCAGAGGAAATAGTAGACGCTGCCTGGCATAAATAGTTTTTCCCCGAGGGTCACTGCATTAAAAGCCATCGAAGTGAACGGTATCTGGGCAAATTTGGCGGCGGCGCCAATGAGGAAGCTATTGAATTGGACAACTGTCTTGTTAAGAATATCCGGGGAGACGCTCTCGTCCGGCAGAAACTCGATATGACGGTAGCGATGCTTACGAAAGGTGACACTGCTATCCGTCCGGTTTAATATATCGTTATACCCTACGATATTGTAGACAATGGGACCGATCTGCTCCAGTTTTACCTTCTTGTCACGTCCGCTGAGGAACTCCTCGGCATTTGTTACATTAAACATGTAACTCTTTAGCTTGCCGAATGGAGAGTTAATCCAACTGTCCATGGTTGGCATCAATTCACTAAATTGCACATGCACCTTGGCCAACTCATATTGATAGTTAATCCTACATGAGATCACAAACAATAAGATGTTCAACACGCAGAACAGGGAAAGCGACACGATCTTCAACCAGAAACCACACTTGGCCATAATCCCAGATCATCCAGATCACCTCAACTATTTCAGAGTGAGAGAATCAAAACTGATGCGTCCGCGTTGTTGAGATCACGCGATCCGTTTGATTTCATTAAACTAATCTTTAACTTTAGAATTTTCATATTATTCAAAAATTTCTGTCTTACATTGACTTATCTCGAGGTCCCTTCCTCTTGGTTGTGTTTGAAAACGAAGCAAACGAACATATATATAATATAAGCTTAGTAAAATAAAAGTAATTAGTCGAATGCTGTGCTAGCAAAATACCCTGTAAGAACGTAATCTCTTCTCTCTTCTCTACTTTCTCAAATAACTCTGTCTCTCTGAGTATTGTAAAATATCTACATATGTAGAACAGAACTTAGATAAGTATATGATTGGTTGGATAGTTGGACAGCCAAAATCCAGACTTTGTTATATCTAACATAACTTTAACCTTATGAAAATTTTGGAATGAACACTTAGATATATTTAATAATTATTTATTCATCAGCCTAGCTATTATAATGTTTTTTTCTTAGCATATTCTTAAACAGGCTCAGCACCAAGGTATTTCCATATACTGCGAGGCATATTTCCGGATTTCAGGATAACTAAATAATATCGAAATTATATTAAAACCAGACTTGCACAATCGGCTTTTTAAATTGCTTGTTCAAGGGAAAACATACTACTTGACAGTCTCAGGTTATACAGGGTATCAAAATAACAGAAAGGCTATCAGCATTCAGAGGGCAATCACGCTCTGTCGGCTGCGCAATGTTAGTGATAGCGATAGCATTTTTGACCTAAAGCATAGAATTTACGCAAATCGTAATTATAATTTATGTTTCAAGATTAATTTTATGACTCTGCTTTACACCTCTCTCTCTCCTCAGGCGCATGTGCACCCAATGAATGCACCTGGACATGGCCATTGGCATTCAAATTGAAATTGGAAGGCGTTGGCACATTCCATACACATTCGTACGTACATACTTAGTTAATTTGTAGCTATTTTTATAGGCAATCTGGGATTATCGGATCACCGCATGGGAATAAATGAAAACTTGCGATGGAAGATTGTGCAATTCCAAATTGGACGTCGACTTATCATGCGAGATTGTGCAATTCCCAATTGGCAGTCGTCTTATCAGCGACAGACAGTTGAGTGCTATCAGCGAGTCAAGTTGTCTGTCTGGCCGATTACAGTGAAGTGCAATTATAATGACATTACGACTAATGCAGATCCGGTCTAGCATCGATTTCAGAGACTCAGCGAATACTCTATCTAATCGACAGATTTGTATTTCACAATAACTTATCACTGAGCTTGAATAATTTGTCGTACCATCAGATGCCCTGTATCTAAAAACTAGTAACATATTATATAATTTGTAAAGTAATATAAGTAAGAAGGTATAATGGTGTTGTGAAAACGTATGTAACAGGCTTAAGGAGGAAAGACAAGAGAGATTTAGCATACTTAAAACTGTAAAACTAATAAATTAAATTAATTTATAAAATTAATAGATTCGGAAGTTATTCAGAAACAATTTCACAAAGAAAATCAATTTTTCGATTATTCTAAGGGAAAATATGTTTGCAAATAGAACTGAAATAAATATGAGGGTTTAACAAACGATTATACTTATTTGATTACAGAGTAATGAGCTTAACGATTTGCAGTGTCAGCTAAATTAATTAAAGTTTACAACCTTTGGCATTGAAAATTCGATGAATCTAATAAAATAAAGTGAAAACTAGTCTTGAATGATCGACGCGTGTATACCCTGTATGCAACTTAAAAGGTAAGACACTTAAGCACATTAAGAAATCATTGTCAAGCTTTGTAACTTTTCTTATTAGTACTATGAGGATACCACATATATTTCTTCCAACTTCCGTATTATGCATGTTAAGGGTTTTTAGGCAGAAAAGAGAGAAGAATTAAGTATGCATTACAATCCAGGGACTGCCATTGATTATATTTGTTTTTTTAATCGATAAATAAACGAGAGAGCGTTAAAAATCCCACATCATTCTTTAAGAATAATCTTAGCATTTCCATTATGATTTAACAACCAAGGATTTATATTAATTTATTTGGATAGTAATTGACCAAGATATTATACTTTTTATGTTACTAATTTGTTCAAAAATATAATTTCTGACTACTAAAAAAAAATTTGTTAAACTTATTTTTTTAGTTGGCATTATCAGTTTTTGTTGAACTGACCAACAATATTCTAAACTCAATTTTATTCGGTTCTTTAATTTTTTAGAAAAATTTGGTCAATTACTATCCAAATTTTTAAAATTAAACCTGGGTTTACTCAAAACTAAACAGTCTTTCTAAAACATTCCATAAGTAGTATGGTGTTTATAGAAAATAGTGCATAGAACCATTGTCAAAGTTGAAAAATGTTGAGAAAAGTGAAACGCAAATGGGTTTGGGAGGAAATTACGCATAGATGTCTCAAGTTTGGTCAAACACTATATACACCACTCGAAAGTGGTGTATATTCTTCTTCTATTTAAATTCGTTCAGAAATTTAAATTTTATGTAAAATCCACTAAGTTACACGGTGTTAAATACGTAAACATAGAAAAACTCGGTTTTTTAGCGGTAAAGGCAGATTTTGGGGGTGTCCCCGAAATTACAAGCATGCAGTTATGCTATAATCGATAAGCCCTACCAGAAAATCACTATCTTTTCCCAGGATTTTCAGCTTCATTCCAATTTGTAAGACAGTGTTATTATTGCTTGAGTTACAAAAAATAACTCATCATTGTGTAAGTAAATCAATAAAAATCAAAAAATTGTTTTAATTTTGTAATTTTACAGTCCTTGTTATTTGGATTTATTATTTGTACCTGATTTTTGTAATTTCATACACTAAATTTACTTTTTCCCTTACCGATATTTACAGATATTTTCTGCATTAATTGAGGTAAAGAAGAGAGCATTTGTATCCAGTTGTAGACTATATTGTTCTCAGGAGAGCTTCTGGTTCTTTATTGAATTGTAAAAAACTGAATATATATTATTAATATAATTTTATATATATTCCTACATAACATGTAAATACTACCTACAACATCTATATATGTATAGGCAGAGAAAAGAGCATTGGGATTCAGTTTTAGTAATAAGAGCTAAAATTGTTCTTCTGCCTCTTGAATGAAGTTGCGGTACATTAATCGTTAGATTAGATTCTCTAGATATTGTGTCGGGTTTCCGGTATACTTACAATAGCAATGGTTAAATTTGTTGACCCAGTCTAAGAGAATAACAGATACACTTCTTAATAATTTGTATATGGTTTATCAAATCTGTTTTATGGACTTCATTTATTGGTGCCAAAATGTTATGACAAAGAAAGCTTACCGAAAGATAAGTGTAGTATATGATTTATGGTATATCAATCAAGCGATTATAACATTAAAAGTTCCATAGATGGTTTCTGATGGAGGATAATTAATTGGAGAGGAATGCGTTTGGGATTTTTATGTTCCTAATTAAAATAATAACGTAATTTATTGTACACATTAAAGTCATATACATTGTACAGATATAGATAGAAATACATTAGTTTTACATATACATATATTAGTATTATTATATTATTGATATTATATGATATTATTGATTGATAGATTTTAGTTCGGGAAGTTCGCCAGCCCATATTTGTAAGTAATCCATTTCATAAGTCTAATCAAGCATATTGATATGCGGGGACGGAACTTCAGGTAGAACTTTTGTGACTTATTGGGAATATCGCCCAGTATGTTTTATATCTCGTTTTGTGATTCTTTCGATTTTGGCCAAGTTAGTATTTATTTCTGATTTTGAGACTTATAGCGATCACGACCGTTGAACAGACTATCAGCTAATTCACTTTGAAAATTCAATAATGATTAAAGTTAAGTACTTAATGTCGAGGTTCTACCAAACATATACAATATACAATAAGTACATACACGTATACATGTAAGTCTTCCCAGCTCCATTTTGTTCTAGATTACAACACATTCGCATCCGCATCCACTTATCCGCATCCGCATTTGCGTAACTAGCTATGATTTTATATATAAAACTAAACGGGCCCTAAGGCTCTAAGCAAAAAACCAAAGAGAACCGCAGATCAAAGATCGTTGATCTCAGATCAATATCGTGGATTGCTGGGATTGTTATCCTTGTTCTGTTTCTTATTCATGTCCACTTGTGCGGTGGCCAGATAATTTGATCCCTCCAGATGCAGTGTACTCTGCCTGTGCGAGTTGCGGATCAAACAGAAGGTGGAAAGGACCAATAAGGCCACGCCCAGAGCGGTGAGTGCCACAATGAGGCCGACACGGATCTTGGGCGGAATCGTTTCAGCAAAACGCATCAGATTTGTGACCTCGTCGGGCAGACTATCGATGCCCTCCTCGAACCACAATATGGGAAAGATAATGTCTGGGAAATTGGCCACCTGCTTGATATCAAATACCTGACTGACCGCCAGATTGATCTGAACGCGAGCCCGCACACTCAATGTGGTGCCCATTTTCTAAAACAGAAATTTAAAATATCATCATCAGCGAGATCGGTTAAGGAAACAGTTTTTAGGAACTTACGGGCTGCACATCGAAGTAGAACTGATGATCTTCCTTGTTCGGTGGCGAAATTCCCTCAACTTGAGTTCTCAAACTATCATCGGCCAGATAGAAATGTGGGAAGCTCATCATAATGGGTGAATCTATTTAAAAATCAATGAAAATATTACAAAATACTGGCGAAGATCTCATTAATATCTCTTACCGTATTGACAGAGCGATACATTGAAGAGTCCATTCGGGGAGCAAGATGGTTTGCCAGCAGGACAATAGCACATGTTATCGGGATGACTATCGACATCGGCGAATACCCACTCGGGTGGTGTGAAACGATAGCCGGGCACTTCATTTGGTGTCATCACCTCCTTTTCGAATACCATCGGCAGCAGACGGCACAGATCCTTGTCGTAGACCTCCAGGATGCGACTCTTTGTGATGTGGGGCGGAAATATGGAGCCATCGGTACCGTCGAGACGATTGCAGTTGTCCGTGGTCCAGTGTGGTAAATGGGTCTTTCCATTGAACCTGTCAATGATGCCATACTGATTGATATCATCGACGCCCGTAAAGACCGTCACACGATCCGATGAGGTGCCATTTTTGCCATAGAGTAGACCGAACTCCTCATAGGGCAACTTCTGTTCCTTGGGCACCACGTCCTTGGCTAGCTTTAGCAGGGGATCCTCATAGCCCCAAAGCAATTGTCCCACAGAGACCTGGACAAATGGTTTTATCTTCAAAATGTCCATGATGCTCGCCATAGCCAAGCGAAGGAATCTAGAATATTCCAAGTTCAAGTTCAGGCTTAATGTCAATTGGATGTGCTTTTGTAATCTCACCTGGCTGCATGTTTACTCTGCGAGGTGGCACTCAGCATGGGAATGTTGGGCACAATAACGACATCGTCTTCGGGTCCAACGGACAGATCTTCACGGAACTTGTAAATCTTGCGCAGATTATAGCTCAGCGTGCCATTGTCATTCTCCACAATGTTCACCTTTTCCCATGTCTCGCTATATGAAAATTACACCATTTACTTTCAGCTCTTTCAAGTGCGTAGGAGGAGGAGGGAGAGGGCACTTACCTGTAAATATACGGTCCCACCTCATCAACAATGGCCTTGGAGCCGTTGCTTAGAAAATCGTCGGCGTTTGTCACATTGTACACATACAGACTGATGCGAGGCTCTACCGGAGGCTTGGCCCACCATCCAAAGGTCTTGGTTCCCACACGTAGCGCTATCATCCGATCAACAACCACATTGATCAGCGCTGTGAATTGGCAGGCCACCAAAATGCCGCCAATTATCAAAATAGTACCAATTGCGATTGTAATCCCTGTAAATATACAGCAAATTTTTAAAGTGATTTAAATAAATTTAAAAAAAAAACTTTCGATTACAAGACAGAATAAAGCCGTGTTATTTGAAATAATTGACTCGAATATTATTAGTTAATTCGTTATTTAGATGAACACAATAAACGGTAAATAAATTCCTGATTGATGGGTTCAAGAATCGGTTAAATCAATCGGTTAAAACTAAAATGCGATTCAGATCTTAACAGCAATCGAAAGCAAGCCCGGTAACCGATATTAACCGATTGACATTAAAATTCGCAACTCAAACCGCATTCGGAACAAATCTTATTTATTATAACGATACCGTCATTCTGTAAACTATTTAACCGTTTAGTAACAGAATGAGCGGTTAGTACAATTAATATTGTAATGGTTTTAGAAAAGATGCTCGAGAAAGACAACATTTTTTTATTTTTTATTTTATTTTTTTTGATTCTTTCTTTATGATATTTCTATATAAATCATTTGCTTTATCGCTTGATTGAATACTACTACATTATTATAACTATATTTTTCTAGTTCTCTCAGTTAAAAAGATCGCTCAGTAGTTTAGCCAGATCGACTGAAATTTCCAAAATGTCGAACGTGACAATTTTTCGCATTTAAAGGAACAAATCTCGTATGACAAGACTTTTGATAGAAAGCTGAACTGATAGCACTCGTCTTTTATCACGTTCGACATTTTGGAAATGCCCATATCTATAGTTTTATAGATCTATATTTCCAGATCAATCAATAGGTGATGATAATTAACTCGATAGCGCCCTAATAAAACGATCGATTATTGGTTTTATAGATTTACCGATACACATATCAATCGTTTACCGAATCAACCGATTACTACTACGATTGATTACTTCTCTATCATTGCAAATGATTTCTATATCAATCGCACACTAGATCTATCGATTACTAATACAATCGAGACATGCATTATGGACATTATAGACTCTATGACCAATATCGCATGGAAAGCCCAAAGCAAATAATGCACCCACAGCACGTTTTTTGTTTGAATGAACTCGATTAATGGGTCAGTAATAGTAACTAATAATGGAAGTAGAACTAATGGAATAGTAACTAATTGGGTTCAGCTCAAAAGTCTGAGGGCCAGAGGGTTTAGTTTGAACTAAAGACCAAACGTTAGCTTTTGTCTCAAGTTACTTTCTTACATAATCCTAGATAGTTTGATCTTTTAACCTTTAGCAGCAGCAGCTACCTCTGGCAATTAATTCAATCTATACAAAACAATCATTGAAAACAGCATGCAATTAGCTATTAATCATTTGATTGAATAAATGCATAAATTAAGAAATTGTTTTAATTAGACTTAACCTGAAAGTTAACTTCATAAAAACTACAATCAGTATCAGCCATAATAACTATGTTCATGATAGCCCAGTTTCAAGTTCTAATCATAAGAATACTTGTCACTGGAATTCTCCACTTTAATCTTTCTCTAAATAAGAATTGAGTTACATTTATTTATGAAATTTCAGAACGCAATAAGCATCTAGGCAATGAATCATCCAGGAATGTGTGAAAACAGTCACTCTATATGTAGGTAAACATCGATATGCCTCGCTACTTGATTGAATTGTCTGGAGTTTGTGTAAAGACCTTCGTAAAAAAACGCAATGTCAGACCGAAGAGCAAACTTGAAGCTTGGATTTTAGTATACATATAACAACATATGTGTGTAATATCAAGCGTGGAATCAATTAGAATTCCAAATTGAAATACCAGTATAACCAGTCATAGGAAATAGCAGCTAATAGTTTCTGACTAGTCTTCATAATAATTCAAATTCAATTCAATACAATACGGAAATCTTCTGGATTCTTATATAAACATTCATTATTGTATAATAAATGAATGGACTATGGAATTTCAATAATCTTGCAACTCCCCCACTTATAACAGAAATTTTAAGAGATCGACTCTATAACTTTCTGACAATTTTAGTCAAGTGAACAGCTCTCAGATTCATCCTTTCTCCACTTCTTAATTTTAATTTTAGATGCTAGGGTTCTACTTACACCATTTGCGAAGATATGTGCTGGATAATTTTGTGCAGAGTTTGTGTTTGGGTCCGTTCATGTTGTCAACGTGTAAATCGCCTTCGGGTTCTCAACTAAAAGTATATAAAATATTTAAACAAATAAAATAAAATAGTTTCCTGTATCCGTGACAATCGTAAATTGGGAGTTATAATATGAAAGTAGAGCGTAGAACCTTCTGTCATATGATTATGATATTAAGCAAAAGCAAAAATGCAGAACTTTATATGAAGATACTAATGATCCTTCTGAGCATTTTGTATTATTATTATTGTAGTTATTATAGAGGTCTTTAATTTATTATAAAAACAAGAGCAAAAGTGTAGCAATCGCAACGACAAGTTGAAACTTGTTAAGAGAGAAGCGCCAGTCCCCCAAAACCCAAGACACGTTTCTGGGCGTGTTAACCTTGTGTTGTCTTTGCTGTTGTTGTTTTTATTTCTTGTATTTTATTTTAGTTACTGCTGATCTTGTTGTTGTTGTTGTTGTTGTTGTTGTTGTTGTTGTTGTTGCTTTTGTCTTTAACTGATTTATCAGAGACAACTTTTCGCGACGCTTTTTGAAAGACTCTCTTCGGGCTTTTGTGTGTGTCTCGTCGTTTAGACAAAGTGATACACAATCTTTTGTTATGCCATTTATTTGTTATTATTCATTTTGTAATTGTTGTTGTTTTTCAAGAACCTTGCCAAGTCAGCACATTCAGTGGAAATTTTGGTTTCTGTCAAGAGTTATTCTATAGTTTTCGTTTTGTTTTGGTTTTTGTTTTTACTGCGTCTATTAGGCACTTAAATAATTACTCAGTTTAAAGGCTATTACTTATTGCTATTGTTGTTGCAATTAATGTTGACAATAAGCCAACAAAGGGCACAGATTGAGTTACTAGATACTGTGTAAACTCGCTTAACCTCCGACTTTGACTCTACTTTAGCTCCACTTCCAACTCCAACTTCGACTTTAACTACAACTACAACTACATTATAACAACGACTCTCGATTCCGGCACAAAGTCCCAAGAGTCAAGCAATTAAAATTTATGCCAAAACGTCTGAACGTCTCTTAATGGCCAGGCTAAGAGACACGAGCAGTTTTCAGATACGTATTTACAAAAACAACTGAAAATGTATATTTATAATTTTGGCAAACACCTTGACCGAGGCCAGGGCTATGTTGTTGGGCCATAATTTCGATGAAGCGTGTTGCCTGTTTGCCTGTTAACTGCTTTATTATTGACAATTGCAGGCAAAAGGCGCAATAAAAATATTAAAACCATTCAAAATTTAACTCATTCGAAAACAATTTGCAGGCGCCGCACGAAACAATCGAAAAAATACTACGAAAAAACTTAAAAGATTTGATTGCCATTGCGTCAATTTGACAGTACATCAATTTGTCTAGTTTTGCTAACAAATGTTGTTAGCCAAATCTTGCGACTTGAATTTTATGCAATCAATAAAATGCAGTTTCTGTAGGAGAGTAGGAGAGTAGGAGAGTAGGAGAGTTGTCCATGCTCTGTTATTCAATATCATGTCAAACTAGATACACACAATAACGCATCGAGATACATACGTATATGTATATCTGTAACTATAGCTGTTGGTATTGGCTTTGTTTACGGTAAAGTGCATTGCAATTTGGTTTATAGGCACGTCTGAGGTACGCTTTGAAAACGCATATCTTCGTGTTGGACGGTTTGTGTTTATTTGCGGTTAAACATCACTTGACCATGTCACGGAAACGTATTACTAGTTTATGCTTTTTGCTCGTTTATCTTCATTTTTTAAACATACTCTGCTTATAGGGTACTTGGCAGTTCATCACTTGGTCGGAAGATAGCTACAATAGCAGCAGAATCTCCAATTTATGTACATCCATCTCAATTTTGTAGAACATATGGGGAAATGTAAATCTAGAGTATCTTTATGTCTTTATTTATTCTAATATAGTAGATAGATCAGTAGCAGTAAAAGAGCTTAAAGATATAGTCAAGTCAGAGCTGGAGCTAGCAACTTTCCTACACGGTATTTTCTCGTCTAGCACTTTAAACCAATGTTCGAACGTTGTACTTTGAGTTTTTAGACTTATAGTCACATACGCACACATACAGATGAGTTTGCTTGTGTATTTCGCAGAGCTTAGTGCGCTGTGAAGGTCGCTGCTGTTCAGATATAGATACAGATACAAATGCTCAGCTAAAGATACAGATACAAATACTCGACACATACAGTTAGTGACGCCAAAATGACAGTTTAAACCACGTCCGTGTCCACGCGCATTGAATAGTAATTAACTAATAATTATTTATATATTTTTCAGATTTTTTCAATTTTGTTTGTGTTGTGTTTTTTTTCGTCTTTTTTTGGCGACACTCTGGCCATAATCATTGGGCCCATCATTGAGCCGCATTGTACAGGCCATAAATCAAGCAGCAAATTGCTTTGGCCCCTGAATGCCAAATTGATTTTGAATCGTATATGTATAATACATATGTACATAGTACATACACATACATATATAATATATTTTCATCAGATGATTCGCAATTGAATTTTCAGTTTTGATTTCGATTAGAAACTCAGCTTAACTTGAAGAGTTGATTGCAACAAGCTGTTGCCTGATCAGCCGGATCCAGCCAGGCGTAACAAAGTCGATTTCAATGGAACTGCGCTACTGTTTATACAAATTATCTGAGGAAATTCTTATTGAATGTTACAAAACAGCTTAACAACTGGTACGACCTGTTTTGCTAACAACTGCACTTATCTGAATATGATTAAAAATCAATAACTGAATAAAGATTACAGAACGTCAAGCTGTTCATTATCAGCTTTAGTTTTAAAGACTTGCTTAGTTACCCGTAGTGATGATTGCGCCTTAAACTATGCTATGATTGTGACATTCTTTTCTCATTCTATATAATCGGTGAATGCGGAAGAACTTGGATATCCATATGAACTAGTAACAGTATCAATAAAGTTGGCGGTATTTACAGCTGTTTAACTGGATTTGTTTTTTTTTTTAATTTTATTTTGAGTAAAATTCTTTAAAGAAATGTCAACAGTTGTGGGCTTTCTAGCATAATTTGTGTTGTTTTCATTTGAAACTTTTAATGGATCTGCCAGTATATTTGTTAGTGTTCTTGTTGCTGGTGCCGTTTAATTAACAACTGTTTGGGCCTTAGCGTGAAATTGCTTTGCGCTTAAACAGAATCCAACTTCAATAGAAACTTGCTTTCTACTAGCAAATAAAGTGCTGACTGACTACTTGGTCTACAGCTGGAGAGACTGTGAGAATCGAACTGAAAGTGGAGTCCAATGGCGAGGCAAGATCCGTCATTGCCATGCACACTGATCAAAAAGCAGAGGTGCTTGTTAACTTGCAGCAGTTTGTGGCGCCGCATAATTTCACTGCGTTTAAGTGTTGCACAAACACAAACACAACAACAACAACAACTACAATGCCAGTAGCAGTAGCTAAATACTAAATAGTGTAAACAATTACCCTGACCCAATTTTTAAGCAGCGTTGTTGTTGTTGTTGCTGTTGCTGTTGCTGCTGACACTGGCCGGGCCAAAAAGTGAGCGACAACAACAACAATAATCAAGCTTTTGACAATTTTTGTTTAATTTGACTTTTTATTTTTGGCCCGTTTGCCTGCCAAATATTGCGTTGCCACACTTATGCTATTTCCACTGCTACTGCCATTGTTTTTGTTGCATTTGATAATACGTACAATAAAGTGATTTTACATTTTTGTTTCTTTTGTTTAACAATAGCGTCAATGACATGTCTCAGTGACAATTTCAATTCCATCTCGGCAGTAGGTCAGTTTTGTCTTCTTCTTGGAGCTGTCGTTGTTGTTGTCATTGCAAAAGCATGCGATGGAAAATGAGGAGGTATGAGGAGAAGTGAAGAGAGAGTCTGCAGACAAAGCGCGACAATTGTCGCACCACACGCAATTTTTAAAGTGATTCATTTCACGGGACAATCTACGCTGCTCTCTTTGAAGGGCTATTTACTAAGACTAACTGACGCTCTCTTTTACACACGCACGCATGCTCTCTCTCTCTCTCTCTCCTCATCTCTCTTCACCTATCACGCCTTTCTTTCAACGGATATAAAACGGATATTTCAAAGCTCTCTCTCTCTCTGTGTGTGTGTGGTATGTGTTTTTGTGTGTTTGGGTATGTTATGTGGTCAGCTATTGGGCAGTTCATGTATTTATTTATTTATTTCATTTCATTTTATTTCATTTAAGCGAATGTTATGCGCGCTTCACTTTGATTTTGATGTTTAGCTTTTATTTCGTTTTGAGTGGCTGCTTCTTCGTGGCGTCAACAGCGAAATTTCACTTTTTCCACATAAGTAATCATAAAAAAAACGATGCACGTACATATACATATATGTATGTATGCACAATGTACATACGACTATGTAAATACATACATGCATAAAATGCGCTTTTGTGTATGTGTATGTAAAGTTACACATGTATCTTAATGATTTTCCGCTTTGGAGCGCAGTTAAAGTCAATAAGCATGTTCAATTTGGTTACATTTGGCTGACTGGCAAGGTCTTTCGTCAGCCTTAACAAAATCTACATACATTTGCATACATACTTATGAGTACATACATTTGTTAACAATACATACATAAATGTCTTTTTTCTATCGATGTGGCTTTATTGGCATATTATCAACACTCAGCTTGCAACTTTTACTGCTTTAAAGGCATGGAATGCGAATACACTGCACAACGTGCAAGTGTAGACATACATACATACACTTGTTGCCTGTTGCCTGTTGATTTTGTGAAAGACACCAGCGAAACAGAAACAGAAACATTATCAGAAGAAGAGGAAGAGAGATAGAGATAGCGAGAGAGAGGTAACAACATAAACAACAACAACATTTGCTTGTCAGACTACAGCAGGCATTTCAAAATAGTAAAATTAACACAGACAACACACAGACAACACACAGACAACACACACACACACACTCACACGAGCACGAGTCGACTTTACACTGATATATGCAATCAAAATTCTTGGCTTTTAAAGTAACGCACCCGGCAACGGCAACGGCAAACGGCAAACGGCTAAAATGACTTTACGGCTAAAACGGCAAAAGGCAACGACTTGAACGCTAGCAAAGCCGCTGAGAAACTGAAGACTTGAAATGCGCGCACACTGAAAAGATGTTTAGTTAGCGCAACAGCAATAGCGTCAGTGAAGTCAGTCACCGTCGCAGTCGCAGTAGTAAAAGCTCAAGCTCAAGCTCAGCTTTAAATTGCGACAAAAAACCAGATAAACAGGTAAAAACGTAAACGCTCACCGGCGTAAACGCCAGCGTCGGCTTCTAAGTCAACGTCAACGTCAACATCGGCGTCAAAAGCGAGAGTACGCTTTAGTGCTCAGTTCGGTAAGCATGCTCAGCACTTGTACTTCGTTTCATGAGTTCTCGTACTTGTACTCTTACGATGGGGCAGAGTGCAGCATGAAAGCTTTTTGCTCACTGCCTTGCAATGCAAGTGATAAAAGCTCCCCAGAATGTCGTTTGTTGCTGCTTTGCTATTTTTTTTTTTGTTGAGCTTTATTTAGTCTGGGTGTGTATGTGTTTGTGTGTGTGCTGATAAAAACAAGTTTGTTGCTTGCATTGAAGTCTTTCGTTTCGTATCGTTTCATTTTATGCTGTCGATTCCAAATCGTGCAACAATAACTACAACAAACATGCCTAGTATCTATGATTTCCACATACAAATGATTATGCCCAAAACAAGTAAATGACTCACATTTGTTGTTGTTTGCGAAACACCCAGCAACAATTACAACCACAGCAACAACAGCAACAACAGCAACTGTGGCACTCACAAAGAATTTATGCAGCAGCCACACTTGTTGCCTTCCTTTTTCTAGTGTCCAACCTGCCATTTCGCAAGGTTGTGGTTGTTGTTCTTATTGTTGTTGTTGTTGTTGTTGTTTGTGCAATATATTTACACACAAGAATCACCGAATTTTGGTTATCTTCGTGTTTACTTAACATAAATATGACAACTAAAAAAGAAAAACGCAAATGCAAATTTGTTGTGGCAATAACACGCATTTGAATTTGCATTTGTGTTTACCATGAAAAAACTTGTTGCATTTGCATTGCAGTTGGGCTGGAAATACTTATAGGAAATGCGACTATACTTATATCGATGCATATCTAAGCAGCTTTAAGTATCATAAAGTGTTTGCTTATGGGAATTTCACAACCACTGCAATTGGGGAATATTCATTTTCTTATCTACATATATTTCCCATAAGGTGTTATAACTCTTAACCAATAGTTAAATCCATTATATCAGTGACTCTACATATATTGCATAGATGGTTCAATATACTTATACATAGTCTTAGTCCCTTGCAAGTTCCTTGGTGCAACCTTGACCTAAGTACATCAATGTTAGCCCAGACATCAGTTTTATACTCCCGGTCACATCAAGTGTCTATATAAACGAGTATGACAACGTTGTTCGCCAATAAGGCTAACCGGGTTGCATGTGACCTTTCTGTTAACGAGTATGTAAGCTAACATACAAAATTACGGTTTTTTTTAATGATCCCATTAAAATAAAAAACAAAAGCTATAGAAGATCATGTGGAATACTGAACACACTTGCAGACGACTTGTTATGCAATAGGTTAAGTTACACACTACACTCTGATAAGAATTGAGAAGATAATAATGATAATTTATAATTTGAGCCGATACAAAAAAAAATATCCTTATAAATCTCAAGTTTAATCAATTAAGGTATACAAAATAGGTTCCTTAGCTATATACTATATGTATATATGTAGTTATCAAAAGTATATCGACTACCTTTATCCAACGATGTACATAGATATTAAATTATATAACCTTCTTAAATATTACTTATGTTAGAGGTAGTAATGCTTTTATCGGGTTGCGTGTTAGGAATTGCCCATGTAAAGCCCCCAGCTGAGTTCAATTACGTTTAAATTTTCAACTTACGATATAGAAGGTTGTCTATTTGCATTTTGACTCATAAGCATGCCAACGTTTATTTCTATATTCACTGGAATTTTGAATTTGTAAAGTAGGAAAGTGGGAATTATATTTGAAAACACTTTGAATCTATTTTTGTCACTACTCGCCTGGCTATCTGCGAGAAAATTCATTCTTAAAAAGTATACCACATGAAGAGGTTTAATACTAAGTATGGCAACTGATAAGGGATAAGAGAAAGGCATGTACTTGTAAACATAGGAAATAAATACTACATCGTGGCAGCGATAACAAGTTTCGCAATTGACGTAGACCCCAAGGGGAGCAGCAGCCGTGATAACAACTCGAAGTCTCTTATACCAAATAACATACTCTCACGTATACTTTTTTGTACCGGAACTTTGAAATAAATGTACCATTTTCAAAAAAAGTGTACCACCTTTATATACACTTACTTGAAGACTGTTTTAATTTAAGAAACACGATTTTTCAATTACTGATGCAGAAGTATTCGTTGTATGCTAATCTATATTGTGTAATATTTTTATATTTACTTATATGTATATATGTACATATTTATTCGTCAAATGAAAGTCGAAAGAACTCCAACTTGGTACTGAGATTAAAACCCTAAATATATCATTCTCGAAATTCCTATTTTTGAGCGATGATACTCTACATATAACTAAGTAAGAGATATGTACTAGAGAACGTGTATTACTCTTATCCTTATTTAACGTTCAAATTGTTGATTTGATTCTTTTTATTAAAATTTAAAAATAAATTATTATTTTTATTTATTTTACTGATACTAATTATTATACTTTATTTCAATAATTCTAAAAATAAACAAAATTATAGGAAAATCAATTTAGATTTTTTTAATAATAATTTAAAAATATATTTTATTTACGAACCGTTTTTATGAATACAGTTACTGCAACCTCAAATGCTCAAAAACTCCATACTTAAGAGTATCGCCTTAAAACGTTTTATCAAAAATATCAAAAATAAATTCAAAATTAGTATCAAATAAAAATATATATCTACAAAAAAATATCCATGTTGTAACAACGAATTAAAAACCGGGATTGTTACAAATGTAACAAATATAACCAAAGTTTCCACTCGAAGTTAACAAACAGTTGTCTTAAAGTTCGTCATAACGTGAACTTAAAGTGTCTCGTAAGTTCTTTTTTATAATCTTTGGCAGATCTCAAAACTAATTAAATTCTTGCTATTAAGAACATGAAAACATTTCAACAATATTGATTGACTTGAATATAGTAACTATATACATTCATAAGACGTCAATTTAATCACTTCAGCTCTGTGAACAAAGTTCAAAGAGGCTATCATTTGTTTGGATGGTGGTGGTCATACAGCAAATAGCAAAGTACAATACTTTTCGACTATCAAATACCCAGTAATTGTTCTTTGCTTATATTTTCATTGCTACACAACTTTAAATCTACAGCATAGCTCCGTGTTCTCACGAATTCTGGTCACACTCTGTACAATTTCATGCACATATGCTTATAATCTATGAAGGCTCTATGTGGCCAATGCAATGATGTGTAATATTTTCATCGTCTTTTTAACAAAAACTAACAGTGAAAAACCGATCGTGTGACCAAAACACATTGAAAGACTAATAGCGTCGTTACACTGCCGCCCGTGTAGAGCCTTATCGAAATAAAACATGGCATATACGAGAAGTCACTTCTGAAGCCTTACATTAAGACGAGTGATCTCTTCGATTCAAAAGCAAAAAATATTGGAGGTATTGAAATTCCAGTGATGTTCATAGGGGACTCGGCATTCAAATTATCAACCAGAATGATGAAGCCCTACCCTTTCGAAAACTTGGCAAAAGTTTGGATAGCCGAATTGACAATACAAATGCCATTATAAAGTGCTGTTGTGTTCTTCACAATTTTTTGATTGAGCATGGCAGCACTTTCGAGGATGTCGGGTCCGACGTGGGACCAACCCCAACACGAGACTACTTGGTTCAGCCAAAAATCAAGGGCAAGAGATATTAGACCAGCTTTGGCCGATACTTTCTGTGCTGATGCGACAACAGAATAAAAAACATTGTACATTTCATATTTTTTGATTTATTTTTAGTTTTTGGAGCATTATACCGACTAGGGTTATCATAGCTTCGGCCGATCCAAAGGTAATAAACTTGAATAGTAATAAAATGTTTATAAAATAATTAACAAATAAGCGGACTTGCTGTGGCGCTCAATTCTGATATTGTGATATTTTCATATCCGCTGTTTTTGGCGTATATTGTTATATTTGTAATCAACTCAGCCTGTTCGTTTTCCTTCAAAAACTTAGCCCATATTCAATACGGGCACGCACGAGAGCCCTAACTTACTGTCAAATTTTTGTATGGTAAAGGCCTACTTCCGCTCCTCACATGGGCAATTTTTCGCAGTGTAACGACACTATTAATTCTGTCTCAAGGGAGTAGGCCTTCTGCTCACACATACCCATTGGGATTTATGGTACAGGGTACAGATTTCAAAACGCACATTGAGTGACAAAATAAATAGTAGACTTTCAAGCTTTGCTGACTGTGCAGGAGGTAGTAAGTGTAAATGTATGGAAAAATGCGAAACAAATATGTACAATTGCGAGATTATTATAAACTCTTGACTAAACTGATAAATGTAGAATACACTTGAGCAGGGTTCAATAACTCGACTCTCTCGTTTATCAGCTATTTTACAGCTCTAAAGTGGATGAAAGGCCCCACAGAGTGAATATGAGTCCCCAGAACAACACGTTTAATATTCGTACGTGTACAATCAGATAATACATCTAAATATATATACCCACAACATCGTACTTATAGAGGTGCGAATGGGTGTGTATCCATCATATTTTTTATAAGGAAACTGGGAGACAAAGAACGCGTTAAGAAGACAACAACTTGGAATACAGCACCTTAAGTACACAAAGAGAAATTGCTGTTAATTACTACTGAAAACTGTGAATCTTTGCTGTAAGTAGCACTTACTGTGGGTGGAGTAAGACGCATTAAATAAAACATTTTATAACGCTAATTGGCTGAGTAATATCAGTTCTAAAATTATAGCTTTGTGTATTATTAAGTTTTAATTGATTTACTTAAGCTAAAAATAATAGATTACAGATTGAACGCGAATGATTAATCTTGCAAATGCAAGAACAAAGATCAATTAAACGGCAGAGCTAAATAAAAGCACTTGAAAAGTTATTTATAGTACAGGTCTTTCGCTAAAGAAGGGCTTGTGGATTGCATTTAAACATTGAGAATCTAAATACCAGACTTACAATTTTTCATTCATAGACCCGTGTACTTCAGCAAAGAATTGCACAAGAGTGCAAATTGCAATAAATCACATATTTATAACAGATCTGTATAACACTTTTATTTCGTAGAACAACTTAGCTCAGCAAAAAAAATGGCGACAGTGGGTTAAATTGCATTGTAAACACAAGTCAAAACAACAAAGCTGTTATGCACATATACACGAATAACAATACATACATATGTGTATGTGCGTACATATGCAGAGTTATCTTCTTACAGCTGTCCCACACACAATAAACTTTCTCGCAGTGCACTTCATATTTCTACATCGACTTCGACTTCAATCGATGATGAGAATAAAATAGAGCAACTCTCTGTTGACTCGCTAACACTGATGTGATAATAATAATGGAACGACGACGAAGATTTGTTTGAGTTGCCGATGTATCAGGTCTAAGCAGAGCAGTCATTAGATGGGATGCTCCAGCTAGATTCCTATATATGTACATATATACATATGTACAAGATCTTCTCTTGACTGTAGATGGATTTCTTTGTTTTTGTAGCGATTAAATTTGCACTTTGTGTCATTGTTCACATATAAATATTGATGTATGTATGTACATATGTATGCATGTGCAGTTGCTACGTAAAAACAAGAAATCCCGATACGTACACAACAACGACAACGAAGACAGGCAGCAATCATAGGTGCTGTCTGTCGATCGTCTTTGCCTTATCAACCAAGCAAGCAACAGTTGAATGCAGCGAGATAGACCGAACCGAGCAGAAGAGCAGCAGAGACAGCTGAAGAAAGAGAGAGAGAAAGAGAGCAGAAAGGCAGCAGCAGCAGCAGGCAGTAAATGCGTTTCGAGTGTCGTAGTAATAACTTGTTTCCTGGCCAGAGCGCAACGCGCTGCGTGCCAAGTCAGAACGTACCCCCAATTTTAAAGAACAACAATAACAACTGGAACAAAAACGAAATGAAACAAAAGAAAATCTAATCGCGTGGTACGCAGAAATCGGAATCGTAATCGTAATCGGATTGATAGTGCGTGGTCCGCTAATCATAATCCGTTAGTCGCAACGATTTGAACAGTGGGCCAAAGAGGCGGGGCGAATGTGTAGTGTTGTGGTTTTTGGGCTTTTCAGGGCAAGTAGTTAATTAATTGTTGCGTACCTGAAGCTAATCGAAAAGCCAAATCGAGTGGAAAGTTAAACTCCACACAAAAGACACCAGCACCAACAACTGTAGCAAGTCTAGCGGAAAACCAGCTTGTCGTCTATAAAAAACAATAACAAGAAAAACATCAACAACAAGAAAAACAACAACGATTGCGAGAGATCAGCAGGCAACAAGCAGAAACGGAATAGCGACGAAAACAAAGAATCAAGTGGGAAACAAAGAACGCGAGCACAAGGCAACAAAACAGAAAGCAAAGACTGGAGCAGTAATAACAACAACAAGAGCGAGAGCAATCACAGCAACAAGTAACAAACAAAACCAGAACGCACAAGTATCTATCAGCTACAAGCGACAACAACTCCTTTGTATGCAGTGTGTGACAGTGGAATTAATAATAATAGTACATTAAGCAAAATGAACAAAACGACACAATATAGCAAACGGCAATAATAAGCTAACATTTTGACTACGTTTTTTGTGCGCATTCAGCGTAAATAGCGACAAATTATTAATTAAGACGCCAAATGTTTGTCTGGCGTCTCGGAAAGTGCAAGCCAGAGCGAGACCGTTCCATTTACAACGGCAACAGCAAAACCAACAGCAAGTGCAAGCGAGAGCGAGAGGAGGCAGCAGCACAGAGAGAAATGAGAGCGTGTGTGTTTGAGAGCGCGGCTGCAATTTAATCGTGCGTGTTTCATTTCCATTTCGTCGCGCTCATCGTAAACAGCTGAGCTGATAAGCTTTTATGCTGTTTTCGTGTTGTTGTTATTTTTCGTTATTCAAGTGCATGGCGTATCAACTCGATCTTCAATTTGGGTCCCTCACTTAACTTTTCTGCTCTCTCAGAAGCCGGCGCATGCTCACTCACACTTACAAAAAGGCATCTCTTCCGCAGGCCGTGTCATTGTGTTATCAGTCAATGGCACTGAACACTGAGCACTGAGAGTTGCAATATCTTCTACAACGACAACTAATTTTATAGCAAACAGAAGACATTAACAAAAAACACATTTCTTAAGAAAATCTCAAGGAGAACAACAATAACAGTTTCATCAGTGCAACCTTCAAAAACTTCAACGTCCGCCTGCTGCCCGCAAATGTATGTATGCGCATACACCTACATATGTATGTGTTAGTGTGTGTGTGTTTCAGGTTCTTAATTATTCTGGCTAAGAACAATTCTTGCTGTAAATGCGCAGATTGTAGCTCAATATATAAAATATGAAGTTACTTAAGCACCCCAAAAAGTTGGCGTATTATCACCATAATCTCTTATTGATAGGCTACACTGATAAAAAATAACGGTTTTAAAATCAAGATTTTTTTACTCAGAACTAAGAGTATTTGGTCTTAAAAACACATCTTGATTTTAAGAAAATTTCAAATAAGACCAAGTTCTTAATAAGATCGAGATTTCTTCTACTTTCAAGACCACAAATACACTTATAAGATTAAAACATATTAATTTTTTAATAACAAACGTTCCTACTTATAGACTTAAAAGTTACAGAATGACAAAAGTAGTTACAATGTAATTTTGTAGTTTTCGACACGTCAACAATCAACAACATAAAAACAAGGAACAAGGATCAGTTAATACATAACTGTTTCAAGGTGGTCAGTCTCTATCATCAGTACCGATTCTACTGACTAGCTAAGCGATCAAGCTTAGAACTAGTCGGGAATTGTAGAGAGCAAAACTGACCCAACATTCAAGAACAAGAACAAAATATTCAAATTTAAATATACATATAAATAATTTTATTTTTTAGGTATTTTGTTTTAAAATATTCTTATTATAAGATTAAGATATTTGCTCTTGATCTTAGAATCTGGTCTTGTTTTCATTGTATGTAAATATGTTTTCGGTTAGATAAAAATTAAAACTATATAATAACTTAACTAAGGCTACAGATGACACTGGGTGTTATTGAATTCTCTAGTTCAATCTATTGGAAAATTTTTAGTTTTCGTATTGCACCTCTAATCGTTGGCTTATCAGATGCCGTTGACCCTTTTTCGAGCTATAAATGCAAAACTTGTATACATATATGTAAATATATGTGTGTAGGTACAACAAATACCTCTGGTACTAAACCGTATACGTATACTTAATACGCATACTTAATACGTATACTTAATATGTACAATCGTTAAATATTTTCTTTATGAATTGTAGCCTTCTGGTACTAAGTACGTATTTGCTGCTCTGCTGTTATCAGTATAGCGTTTCTATATAGACATATGAATACATATATGTATGTAAATATATAGTATATGGCTCTACTTTGTTGTACTTTGATTTGAGCAGCACGCGTAGCTTGTGAAAATATGAAACCCAGATTAGTTGGTATACATTCTGTTGAACGATCGGCTGGTTAAGAACTGCTTAAGCGGCAGATCCATCTGTGAAAATACTATATTTGCATCTATATAGTATACTACACAAATACAGAGAGATTGAAAAAATGTAGGTATTGAATGGGAAAAATACATTTCTTAAATGGTTGTAGACATTTAAAACCCGTGTCTCAAGTATGTGTTCAATGAACTCTACAGTAAAAATCGATTGAGATTGTGATAAGGGGCATACCACGTGTACTTAAATTCTTTTTAAGATAACCCCATTATAGAAATTATAGACTGCCACATGCGGTCGACAAAGCTGATTCAAATTTAGGATCAACACTTATCCATAATTTTTTATATATTTTTTTTCATTTTTCCCCCAGTGAAATACTCATCTACAAACATATAAAGAGATAATGTCACATGCCGCAAGCAATGATGTGGCACAGCAGCTGCCCCATCAAGAGGATCTCGCAGTACAAAACAAATCAAAGTCCAACACTTTGAACTCGCAACATAATGGAAATACTGTGAGCCATGGGTACAACAGCAGCCCAGAGAAGTTGACGGTGTTAGACATGATACTGGATTCATTGGGTCTGCGTAATCTAACGTCCAAGGATATTGGGGCACTGATAAGTGAGTATATACTTATGAATACATTTGTAATGAGAACTCGTTAACCCATGTACCGATTCCCGTTATTTGACCTTCATAGTGTTGGGTTTCATGTTTTTGCTGTTTGTGATAAGTGTGACCGGATTCTTTGTAATGTGGTTCACCGAATACTATAATAATACCATGCTCCAGGTAATACCTCAATAATTTTTTACTCCCAGAGCTACTTCGTTACATTTCACCCATTACTCGTGAATTTCAGAAACTAATACTCGCTGAGAACTCGGAGAGAGCCAAGAGTTGGCTAGAACCAGATACCGATACCGATACTCTCCTCAAGGCCCACATCTTCAACTACACAAACATTGAAGAGTATCTGGATGGACGGGCGGATAAAATGCATGTGGTGGATCTGGGTCCACTCACCTACCAGGAGCACACGGTGAAGGATCAAGTGTCCTTCAACAAAAATCACACAGTTACCTTTAGAGTAGGGACACTCAGATTATTTACATATGTTCTATTTCAACAATTCCTTGACATTTCTAGGATCGCAAATCGTACAAACTTCTGCCGGAGAAGTCGACCCTACGCGAAGATGATGTGGTGCTGGTTCCAAATGTGCCACTTCTTTCAGCTGCGGTGCATGTCAAACGGTTTCTTGCATTTAAGCGCCTGGGTGTCATGGGAATTATTGGACTGTTTAAGGAGCCGCTCTTCAAACGCCTGACTGCCCACGAGTATCTATGGGGCTATCGAGATAAGATCATCAGTCTTGAATCTCTTGGTGGTGGCAAAACCCACTTTGGCCTGCTGAGAACCGTAAGTTCACGTCAATCTCTTACTTTTTTTAAGTTGTATTCAATCTTCTTCTTCTAAAGCGTAATGGGACCAGCGTGGACTCGGTTCAGTTAAATACTGGCGAGGATGACATCACAAAGTTCAGCATCATCACTCAGTTCAATGGAAAGCCCCAGCTGGATTTCTGGGAGGGTGACGAGTGCAATCGCATCGATGGCAGTGAACCCTCCATGTTCTCGCCCAGCCTTTTGCAGGATCGCAGCACAGTTCATGTCTTCCTGCAGGTGCTGTGCCGCAAGGTGCCACTCCACTTTGAAAAGGAGGAAACCATCTTTAATGACATCGATGTGCTACGCTATCGTACGCCATTGGATGTGTTTGCCCATCCTTCTGAGAATCCTGCTAATGAATGCTATTGCAAAAACACCGATCGCTGTCTGCCCAGCGGTGTGATCAATGCGACAAGGTGCTACGATGATTCACCCATCTTTCCTTCATTTCCGCACTTCTTCTCCGGTGATCCCATACTGTACAAGGACTTTGATGGCATTAAACCAGATGCCGATCTGCATCAGACATATGCCGATATACATCCGCGATTCGGTTTCCCCATCAGCGGCGCCTCCCGCGTACAAATCAACATAATGTTGGACAAGACGCCGCTTCTAAGAAGTAAGTTAGAAATCATCTGATACTCTAGTAGCTGACCCTAATTCTCTTACAGATCAAGCGCATCGCCTTGAGAATGGCACCATCTTACCCTTGATTTGGATTGAGATAACCGCTGGTGACTTCAATGATGACGTGCTTCATACACTCTACATCAGCACATTTGGCCTGGATGCGATACAGTTGGCACTCAAGTACGGCACCTTGTTGGTGTCGGTGACCATGTTCAGTCTGATCGTAGCCAGCGTTTACTATTTAAACAGCAAGCGCGAGGAACAACAGCTGGATCATAACAAATCTTCAGCTGAGCTCGAGGCCCTTAACACGGCACCAGGGAACAGCAACGTTGTTGTGGTGCAAGTCCATGTGCCGCATAGCGTCGGGCATTCCCATCGAGTGGATCAGTAGTGCCATTAGTAATTAGTCGCGATAGGGGGGCAGGGGACCTATATAGAGAAACGCGTTAGAGTGCCTTAAAAACAAAGAGATTTTCGAATTTGTTACGATGTAGCATAGAATATTATTAGCCTAGAAAACCAATGTAGTTTTAGCAAATTGTATATATGTATAAATTGTATAAAGAATCCAACAAATGTTCAATAAATAATAAGCACATAGAATACAATAATATTTAACGCTGAATTCCTAATTGCCATTTAAAAGAGAAATTTCCGTTGACATTTGATTGATGACAAATACCGTTATTGTAATCGATTAGCTGTTGATTATCGACTACGGTACACGGGCCTTAGTAACTCCGTTTTTATAAGCAGTATACTTCCTAAGACATGTCGTACTTGGGGCAGAATTTGGAATAATTTTCTATGACAACAAATGCTAAGAAAAACATAACGCAAGCTTTCTTTGGCGTGCCAAAGATTGAATACCGTTGCAGAGTCCCACATTCAAATTTTGACATATGACAGGCCTAAAATATATTAGTCAGATTTTATCCAAATTTGATTAGATTGTACTTATATTACAACAGCAGACACACAATTTGTGAGTTTGGTTCAGATATCTGATATCTTAGGAAACAAAAACGGCTCTCACACTAAAGGTTGATTTGTGACCGATCTTTCCTATTCTAGCTATATAATATAGTGATCCGATCCGGCCGGTTCCGAAATATGTACTGCGATGAGGCAAAAAGACCTGTACCAAGTTTAATGAAGATAGCTTAAAACCAGAATGACTAGTTTGTATAGAAACTGACAGACTGACGAAAGGACATACGGACAGTGCTATATTGACCCAGCTCGTCGTCCTGATCAACAATATATGTATATACTTTATGGGGTCTGCCACGCCTCCTTCAAAGCGTTACACATTTTGTTACAAAATTATAATACCCTCTGCAAGGGTGTGAAATACAATCGTTTTTTGTATGAAGCTATGTCCTACAATTTGTCCATTTATATTTATACCGATATGAAGTCGAAGCGAAAAAATGCCGATGTGACAACCATAAGTAGAGCAACTTGAAAGTGAGATTCAAATTTAAAGGCGCACCACAAATAAGAATGTCACTAAGAAATAACATATGTTTCTAAATTCGCGGTGCATTGAAGATTTATAGTTTTATTTTGTTATACTCATTACTTTACTTTTTTTATAAATCAAATTGAAAATGGAACTTTCTTAGGATTTTTTTAACATTCTTTTAAAATCGTTAAACACAACTCTCAACGAATTTTGGGAGGACTTTCCTCGTACCTCCGCCCTTGATGCTGACAATAATGAACATGGTCATATAAAAAACCATTCTGAAGCGAATGCAAACAAGGAATTAGATTGAGGTCACAAAATACAGGGTGCCTCATGTCGTAAATATGATAATGATAATGAAAAATCTCAATAGAAAAGTCTCACATTAAAACTACACTGAGGAGAAAAACGAAGCTATGCGCTTTGCATGGTGACATTTCAAAAAAGACTCCTAGTTCAGCAATTCTTTTCATGCATTAAACATTAAAAACAAAATGGTGAACTTTTTAATTTGTTATAGCAAATATTTATTGTTTCTAAACAAAACGAAATTCGTATATTAGTTGCTTGTTCAACATTTGATTGTTTTATAAACCTTTAGTTATTAAATGCATGTATTTATTAATGTACTTCGATTATAAAATCGGTTGTTTATTGCATGTTGTGGGAGATGAGAAATATCGTTTGGAAGTTGGAAATGTTAATACGCATGTTTGTTGTTGTTTTGTTTTTTATGTATATATAATTATTATTTTGTTTTGCCTTTGATGTTTTTAAGTTTTTAATTAGGTATAATAGTTTATATAAAAAATAACAGAGAAATTATATAAAAGAAACATTAAAATATAATCGTTTATTTTCTTTTTGTTGTTTTTTTTTTTGTTGATTTTATATCGATTTTTTTAATAATTAACGCGTCAATTGCCTGAATCCTCGCCATCTAATGATTCATCCTGCACCGATGAGCTGTCGTCGCCGCCGCCGCCCCCGCCTCCGCCGCGCTTGGATGATGGTGTGCCCGTGAGCCGGGTTGAGCTGAGGCCCATGCCGCCGGTGCGTCTATAAGATTAATGGAAAGAGTATTCAATTATTTGGGGGACAAAAAAAAAAACAAAGTTATGGAGATGGTAAACGTGCAGGTCAACAAATTAAACATATAACAAAACTAGATCGGGGAGCAGTCTCTAAGATTCTATATTGTGGTTGCTTTCTCTGGGATTTTTGGGGCAGATAGAACATTGAAACACAATTAAATCGCACGAAATAAATGTGGGTGTGTGTGTGTGCGTGTGTGTGATACTGTGTGTGTGTGGTAAACATGCACAAGTTTTTCTGGTTCATTCTCTGGATTGTAATAAATGTTGGTTGATTGGTTGATGATGATTTTGGCCAGCACTTACAGCCTACCAAAAGTAGAAGCGAAGCGAAAAGAAACCTAATGCAGACCCTCACAATTCATAATGAGTGCAGCATCCTTTTTGGGCGAATACGCCTTGGCCTTTTCAGTCTCGGCCACCTGTATCGATCTATGGACGACAACCGATCAAAGAGAAGTAAGCCCATAGAAACAAAAACGAAAAGCAAATGTATAAATGTATAAAAACAAAAACTATTGATGAGACCAGTCATTGCTCCCGCTTTTGCTCCTGCTTCTGCTTCTTTTCCCACCAGGATAGTTTCCACACTTACCTCAATTTCGTTTTCAGTGAGTTAATCTCACGGTTCATGGCCTCCTGCGATTCGATCATATCCTCGCATTCGCGTTGATATTTACGCTTTTGCGTCTTTTCCTTTTGCAGCTCCTCCTCGGTCTCGTCCAGATTACGCTTGAGCAGCTTGATGCGGCTATTCAGCTGTGGAAACAGGGGAAGAGACATTAAAATAAGATGTCTTAACAGTTACGAAAAGATACCTACTTTATCCATTTGCTCCTTATGTTGGTCGACATGTCTTCTTTCATCCTCAATGTTCATTGTGAGCTCCTTGATTTTCTTGTCCATCTTACGATTGGCCTTCTGTTGCAGCAATCGCTCCTTGCCCTCGTTCTCCAGCTGCTCCTCCAGATTGGCAATCTTCGCCTCGAGCGTGGCAATTGTGGCCTTGACCTTGGTGCGTTGCGCCGTCTCGATCTCGGCCAGCTTGGCCTTCAGCTCCTTATTCTGACGTTCAAGCAGAGCGCGTGCATTCTCATTCTTCTGCGAATTGGACTTCTCATTGGCGAGCTCCGTGGTAAGCTGTTCAATTTGCAGCTGTGCCTTGCGACTGCGGTCGAGCAGAACCTCCGAATTCGATTGCTCCTCCTCGAGCTCCTCCTCCAGGGTGGCAATGCGTGCCTCCAGACGACGCTTCTCGTCGATCATAAGGGAACCCTTGCTGGCATTGTTGGCAATCTCCTCGGCCAGTTCATCGCGATCCGTTTCGGCGAGACGACGAGCTCGCTCCGAGCTGGCCAAATCCTCAGTGAGCTGTAATACTTCGGCTTCCAGGGCCTTGACTTTACGATCGGATTCTTTGCTTTGCGCCTGCAGTTCCTCCTTGGCGGCCTTGGCTTCCTCGGCATCGCGCAGCGCATCCTTGACTTGTGCTTGCAGTTTCTTGGCATGCTTCAGGGCATCCTCCTTCACTTTGTTATGCATTTCCATGGTAGTCTCGATCTCCTTAAGGTCACCTTCCAGTTTCTTCTTGGATGCCACCGCTGCCGTGCGCTGCTTACGTTCCTCATCCAGCTCAGCTTCGAGATCGCGCAGTTGCTTGACGAGGCCTCGTCGCTTCTCCTCGGCACCTTCCTCCTTGGCCTGCAGGTCACGTTCGGATTGGGATCGCAGGGCTTGCATATTAACCTCCAGACGCAATTTAGCATCCTCGGTCAGCTGCAGATCATCCTCGAGCTCCTCGTTTTGTGCTTTTAACTCGGCCAGTTGCGATTCCAGCGCACGTTTCGCCTTCTCCAGCTCATGAACGTTCTTATCGGCGGTGCCTTGAGTGTTGGCCAGATCATCGAGTTCGTTTTGCAGCTGCTTGCGCTTAGTCTCCAGATCTTCAATCTTGTCATAGGCCTCATCCAGTTCACGGGATACCGACAGCACCTTTGTTTCCTTTTCGCGTGCCTCACGCTCCGCCGTGTCACGCTCCTGGGCGATCTGTTCTGATATGGCTTTCTCTTCTGCGAGAATCTTGTCGAAGTTTTTCTGCTTCTTCTCCAATTCGAGCACCTACAAATCATAGAGATGGATAAGAGATGAATTATAGCGTGGGTCGTAACGATCTTAATTTTTATTTAAAAAGTACAACTAATTCTTGATAGGTTTTAAATTTAAAAATCAAATTTGTTTTTTTTTTTAATATAACATCCAAGGTGCTAACATTAAACAAGCTCTCGTAAATCGACTTTGAAATGTGTTTTTATCAATTTGAAATATGTTTTATCAATTTTTTTTGAACTTTCTATTCATTCAGATAATTTCTTGAGGCTAACCTTTATTAATCTCACAACTCTTGCTTGAGATCTCTTGGTAAAACTAAGGAGTAACGATTCGATCTTACCTTCGTGCGTTGCGCCTCCAGTTCAATTGTTGCATCCTCCAGCTCCGACTGTATCTTCTTTTTGCTCTTGTCCAGACGATCGTTCTGGGCCATTAGCTCCTTAACCTGTCGCTCCAGGGCTTCAATGTCCTTGTTGAGACGTTTCTTGCCTTCCTCGAGTTCCTTGGCCAAATCGGCATCCTCTTCTGCCTTTTTCTTAATCTCCTGCATTTGGGAAGTCACCTCGGCCAATTTGCGCTCAAAGTTGCGTTTGGCCTCCTCATCCTCTTCAAGCTGTTCCTGCAGTGCCTCCTTTTCCGATTCAATTTGACGGAGCTTGGAACTGAGACCCAATTTCTGTCGAGTTTCCTCCTCCAGCTGCTGTTGTGCTTCCGTCAGCTGCGATTCCATATTGCTGGCTGATTTGACGGCCGCCGAGGCTTTCAGTTCGGCTTCCTCCAGTTGATTGGTTATGTTCTCCGCCTCCTGCTGCAGTTTTGTGCACTTCTCCTGCAGCTCGGAACGGGCACGTTCAATTTCCGCCAGCTTAACCTGCAGCTCGGCAATTTGGGACTCTGCCTGCTTGCGACGGCGATCGTTTTCCTGCCGAGAGCTGTTCACACTGCGCAATTCCGTGGCCAGATCCGCATTTTCAGCCTCGAGTGTGCCCTTAGCCTTCTCCAGCACGGACTTGGCCTTGCGCAGATTCTCCAGCTGATCGTTGATGCCGTTCAGTTCCTGGGCGTGCTTATGACGCATATCGGCGAGAACGCCCTCATGATTGACGCCCTCCTCTTCCAGCGATTTCTTAAGCATGGCCAACTCCTGTTCGCGCTTGGAGCGCAGTTCCTGTTGGGCTGCAAGATAAAATCTTTAATTAATATCAAACGGAACTAGATAATTCATTGAGCTGTAAAAAATTGATATATTAGAAATCAAACTTATGTGAAAGATACACATTTCCTGCATTCCTTAAAGAAGGCTAAATTCGAACTACCATTGATCCGTAATTTGGTAAGACTTCAGTGTTCCATCACGACAAATAGAGTAAAGATCTTCGTTTAACTGTTAAAGAGCTGGCCGATGGGAAATCGGGATCGAAACGGATATCTATTACATATAACGCTCTCAGCAAAGTTTGTAAAAAATGGAAATCAATCATTTTGCCACTGATTTGATTTCAAAATGTACATGTTGAAAATGTTCACAGTTATGCACGTTCTTTGCATAGTCCTGCAACTTACCGGCTGTGGTGTCCAGAGAGTCGAGCAGCTCATTCTTGAGAGCCTCCAGTTCCTCGCTGAGATCACGACGCAGCTTCTCCGCCTTGCTGCGGGCCACTTTCTCGGCCTCGAGATCCTCCTGGATCTCGGCCAGCTGTGACTCTAGTTCACGTTGTGCCTTCTGTGCGGTGGCTTTTGTGGCAGATTCCTCGTCGATGCGCATCAGGGTTTGAGTGAGTTCCTCCTCGCGTTTGGCCAACTGAGTCTGCATCTCTTCAACTTGGACGCGACGCTCGTTTAGCTGCTCTTTGAGATCAGCCACCTCGGTTTCAATTTTCCGCTTGGTGCGATCCGACTCTTGACGTTGCTGCTGATCTTTGTGCATGCGTTCCTCCAGCTCAGCAATGGTCGCCTCATGTTTGGCCTTCAATTTGGCCAGATGCTTGGCCTTCTCCTCTTCCTCGGCTAGAGTTTGGGATAAATCATTGGCACGCTCCTCGAGCAGTTTCTTCTCCTTAAGTAGCTTCTGGTTTTGGTCATCGGTTTGCGCCAGATCTTCCTCATGCTTCTTGATCTTCGCATCCAGCTGCACCTTTTCGAGCTGCAGTTTTTGACGTGCAGCCTCCTCCTCCTCTAGCTGTTCCTCTAGATCCTGAATATGCAGTTCCAGTTTCTTCTTCTCTCCACCTAAGGCAAGGACACGCTCCTCTTCCTCCTCGATACGTGTCTCCAGCTCCTGCATCATGTCCTCTAGCTCCTGTTTACGTGCCATCAGTCGTGAACGCGACTCCTCCGCCTCGGCGCATAGCTCAATTTCAGCCTGCAGTTGCTCGGCCAGCGTGGTCTTTTCGACCAGCGCCTGTTGATATTTCCGTTCATACTCCTGCGTGTTTTTGGCCAGCGTATCGAGTTTCTCACGCACCTGCTTCAGTTCATCCTCCTTCTGGACAAGCTTCTCCTCCTGCTTGGTGACCTCAAGCAGAGGCTTCACCTTGGTGTACAGACGCCACCATTGCCAGTTGCGTAGCTTCAGATACGCGGCACAATTTCGCTGGATGATCCGGATGGCATTGAGTTGTTGAAGGCGCTTCTGGTAGTTGCGGCGGGCGAGAAAGCCGCGACAGAATGCCTGGAAATTGACAATCAGATCGGAGATCTTGAAATCGCGCTCCTCCTCGAGATGTGCCAGCACACCGGCGCGGAAAAAGATCTTTGATTGTCCGACACGATAGAGATTTGAGTCGAGCTCGAGAGCCTGGATCATCTTCTCGCAGGCTTTTTTCCGTCCATGAATCCTTTGGGTATTACATTGGGTGTGAGCAGTTCGTAGCGTTGCCTGAACTCCTGGAAGGGTATGCGATTGGGGAAGCCCTGGCGACAGATGCGTATACCCTCGAGGACACCGTTGCAACGCAACTGGTCCAGCACCAGGGGCGCGTCGATCTTGCCAGCTCGCTTCTCGTGATTCGGTATGATACAGCGCACAAAATTTGGGTTTGTGTTGCGCAGCGTGTCCATCAGTTTGGCCAGCTGCTCCTTATACAGATGCGACACGGTGCGGAACATTCCCTTGCGCGTGCGCGCACCAAATTGCGTATCGGTTAGCGCCTGCTGTGCCATGCCGACGATTTCCGCATCCTTCCAGATGTTCACGACAAACGGATCCTGCGATGCCTGCAACAGCGACACAATATTTTCATTCAACGGATCCATGTTCTTCATCAACCACTTGGCCGCCGAATAATCCACACGTCCAGCATAATGCACAATGGCAAAATCAGCGACACCACGAAAATCTGTCTTCATGAACTTTGGATGCATTGAATGCGCCGAGACGAGCTTATCGACAAAGGTCTTATCAGTGGCCTTGGGGAACCAGCATTCCTCATCCAACAAAGCCATAATGCCACCTGGCTTATCAATCAGATCAATCGTTGGTTGCAGATCGAGTCCGAAATCAATAAACTTCCATTCGATACCCTCACGCTGGTACTCCTCCTGCTCCAATATGAACATAGTATGATTGAAGAGCTGCTGGAGTTTCTCGTTTGTATAATTGATGCAGAGCTGCTCAAAGGAATTCAGTTCGAAGATCTCAAAGCCTGCCATATCGAGTATGCCAATAAAGGAGGCACCCTGACGCTTTGTGCGATCCAAGGAGCGATTAATGCGATTCACCAGCCACTTGAACATGCGCTCATAGCACGCTTTTCCAATGGCCTCCACCGCGAACTCGACTTGTTCCTTGGTCTGAGCCTTGGTCACAAAATCGCGACCCACTTTGATGCGGGGCGTAAGAAAGGCGCGCGTCATATCCGTGACGCTCAGACCCAAGAGATGGGCAATCTTCTGGGCCACCGTGTTATCGGGAAGTGTGGCCTGATCGTTGTTGCGCTCCTGACGGAACTTCATGCTACCAAAGAGCAGAACAGCGCTCACAATGCGGAATATCGAATTGAAATCCTCGGAGGTCATGCCCATGATGTTCATCGATTTAACTGTCGCCTGAAATTCGGCATAATCATCAACACCGGGCACGGGGAGTGTGCCATTTGAGAGGAATGGATACGATTTGATGTCATCGAGTATGAATTTCTCACGCTGCTCCGGCGATGCACCCGCCAGCAGCTGATAGAAAATATGGAATGTTCTTTCGTCCTTCGCTTGACGAATGGCACGCGACTTCTCCAGCAGATACGTCTCAATGTTCGCTCCCGATATAAAGCCTGACGCATCAAAGTTTATCCTAATGAATTTGCCCTGTAAGAAGATACAATTAGTTACACTCTCCAACAAATTTGAACATTATTTATAAACTATAAAACCAAACCCATTCCTTATGATGGCATTTTCAGAAAGGTGATAAACACATCTATTAATTCTTTAACAAAAATTAAAGTGTGTATGTGAATGTGGAATAGTGGGTTCGGTAAAGTTTATAAAATAATGTTTATATCGACTGTAAAATTGATTTAACTTACGAAACGCGATGAGTTGTCGTTTTTGACCGTCTTGGCATTGCCAAAGGCTTCAAGTATGGGATTGGCCTGCAGCAGCTGTTGTTCTAGTTCTCCCTGCGAATAAATCATAGATTACTAAAGTTGCTTTATGGATCTTACGGTTAAAGCATTACACATAAAAAGTTAATACAAACAAGCAAACGACATACAAACAACTTTTATAAATACAGGCACATTTATCTAATGATTAGTCTACATACAAAAAAAACATGAACATGCAAAGCAATGAGTTTTACACATGAACTGGACGCTGGACAATTTCCTAAAAAAGTGCAATGCGATCGCCTTGATATTAAGTTATAGATTGATGAGGATATCTTACGATAAGAGATCACAGTTACGGATAGGATAGGTATTTTGATCTACCTTTATCCATTTTTAGAAATTGACTTGAAGATCGCCAACAAAACTAAGATCTTTACATTGAAATTATCTTGCAAAATAATCTGATCTTATCAGAAGAGTATTATAAATAGAAGAGGGTCTTGAACAAGACTAATATCTTAGCTTTGAACGTTTATAATAACAAACCTGTGATAATATTCAGATATGGATGATTCGTTCATTGATGAGTTGATTAAACAGGGATAAAGAACAAAACTTAGATCTTGGAATTTGATAAACAAATCTTTACAAAAGAATTGCAACTCAATTGTCATCTTTCTCGAAGATGATCAAAGTGAATAGTAAAATACTTAAATACAAGATCTTCAGTTAATGAGTTCAAGAGAATCACATGGCAGAACTAAAATCTTAACTTTCCATAAACAATCGCAACAATCGAGGATTTTCTCAATCTTATATCGTGGCGATCTTTTGATCACACTTTGTTATATCTGTAACATATTCTCCACTCTTGTGGAATTACCTCAACCTCTGGCATATCTATAACATTACAATTAGAATCTTGATCAACAGTTCCCTCCATGTGGCAAGTGTTGGTTACTTGCATGATCGTTGTTGTGGCACCAACACCTTTGCTTGATTCGATTGTTGTATTCTTACTGTGCACCATTTTACCAAATATATTATTCACGTTACACTTGACCTTAATATACTTATTTGTGTTGACCGAAAAGTTCTGGAATTATGCGAGGATGTGGTTAGGTTAAGGAATCGGTGACTCGATAAGGAAAAGGTTTAGAAACAAGACATAAAGATATATAAAATCAAGAAAGAAATTCGAATGCAACGTCTACTTATGTTAATAGTTTCGTTTAAAAAAAAATTGTATATACTTAGTACTCCTAAAACTTATTGTTAAATGGAGCATACTTTACCGCAAATGTTTCTTGATGACTACTCTAAAAAGTCGTAGCGAAAAGCGCAAGGCGTGATATGGTTACCATGAGGTGTTACGGAGGAAGTATTAAGTACAGGACACAATTGCGATTAGAATTTATTTAAAGTTATTTTTTTTATTTTTATAAATAGATTCAGCAACCAAAAGTTAATAACAATGAATCAAATGGAATGAATAGATTTAATTTATTTAATGCAGATGAAAACAAAATCAAAAAACGAACAAAAAGTATCTTCGACTAGGCCGAAGTTTTAAATTTATACTCTTGCAAATTTATTATTGAAAAGCGTAGGTACAGTCGAGTTAGTAACAAAATAAATATGTTCAATTATTTATTAGTATTACCCCAAAAAGTGGCTTTTGATTGTTTACAACTTTTTTAAATTGAATATAAATTTTCTTAGTTATAGTATTCGTTTTTCAGAGAACTGATTTGGTAGATAGACAGGGGAATGAAAGTATTAAAACTTTTTATATTTTTGCAAGCCTATAAGCTCCTTATTTAATATAAAAAATTTTGAATTGATTAATAAACAAACAAAAACATACAAAATGGCTATCTTTGGAAAGCCAAAGATTTTATACCCTTGCAGAGACCTGTGTTTAAAACAAAGACGTTATACTAAAAATGTGTTTTTGGCCGATCGTCCCAGTTGACAGCTATATAACATATTCCTATGACAGGTATATTAAATAGTTATTCAAAGAGTCGGATCTGTACCAAGTTGTGTCAAAAAGCGGAGAGACTAGTTTGCATATAAACAGACAGATAGTTAAGCAGACAGACTAGGCTAATTAAGAATATATATACTATCTGAAGTTTGCCACGCCTCTTTTAATATGTTGCACATTTTGTGACAACATTATAACATTCTCTGCAAGAGTACAAAAATGTTCTTTGGTTAAACTGTTTGTAAATATTTGATATATTTTTTGTTAAAAAGTTATTTTGCATACTTACAATGAGCACGGCAGGATTCGGCACCTGTGCGTATACGTAATATTCGGATTCAATTGGTTGTTGGTTGTGTTGGGTTCGGTTGTTTGTTTTAATTGCATTTTTGTGGATTGCATGTTATGGATTTTGTTGTGGCAAAATAGTTGATAACATTTGTATATACAAGTTACATTTAAATACATTATTTTTATACAAAAATATACAACAATTGTAATTGCAAAAAGTAAAACCGAGGAATGGAGAAAAAACAACCCATCAATTGTACAACAACAATAGCCGGTGAGTGTGTGTGTGTGTGTGTGTGTATGTAAAGTACGGTGTGTAGTGTTGTAAAGTGTAACATGAAAATAAAAAATGTATAATTAATAGTAAATTTATAGTAAATATTAAAGACTTAATTTCTTTGTAGAAAATGGATTAACCGTTATGTTTATAAGAAGGTATAGAAGAGTTAAGAATATGTAGTGTTGGAAAATACACAAAGAAAAGCAACGCTGGGTTTGCGTTTGTTGTGTGATAACAAAGAGAACGATAAATCATTTACAAGCCATTTCTTTGTGTACTTTTCTAATCTATTTCGTTCCTTTTTCAATTTTTCAATTTTCATTTAGCTTTCTTATCAGGCAACGGCAACGGCAACGGCAACGGCAACTAGCATACTGTCTGATTTGAACTAATTTCTAATCAGAAATTCTGTTTCCATATACAATTTCAGGTGAATTTGTAGTTAGTTCAGTTGGTTGGCTGTTTTGATGATGATTCAGTTGGCTCGGCACGATATCAGCTTCTATTTATGGCAAATATAATCATAATTACTAGCAGCAACAACAGTTGCAACAACAACAACGTTCTGACTGGTAGCATTCAACAACTGTTTGCACTTTAATTTGAAACTGAAGCTGAATCTGAGGCTGCCTTTTAAAGTTTGTTTGCAGCTTATCACGCTTTTTTCTTTATTTTTGACTAGGCCAAATAGACCCCTCATATAAGGCAGTAAAATAACATAAACAACAACAACATCAACCATAGTAAACACATGTTGTTCTAGCTCTTAGCGCCTTAAAGGATTGCCAGTAGCTAAGTCTCACAATCAGTTTCAGCCATGGTCTTAGCCTGGTTCCCTCCAATTATGGTAGCTGCTGCAAATTATGAAACATTTGACACAGTTTCCCAATGGAAAAACTCTGAAATCATCTCCACACCAACTGGTTGGCCTTGGGGTCTGAACATATGCCTCCATACCAAGTGATTTAATTTCCAATTCACTTTAATTTTCAATTGTCGTTAACTTAGGTAGGGGTATGGCAACAGGGCAAGAGGGGAGAAAGGGGGTAGAGAATGGAGGGGAACAAGCAACCCTTTTTCTATTTCTCATGTTTTTTTGTTGCTATTCATTGACAAAACGCAATTAAATATCATTTTGGTGTTAATTTTATGGTTGTAAATAAAAAAGTAAAGAGAAACAGAGACGTAACGAAGCTTGTATACCCTGTAAAAATATACATATATTGATATAAATCCTGTCATCTTAATATGGTACATTATAGGGTAATTTTACTGTCTCTCCAGCTATAACATATCATCTGAAAGTCATCTAAAGTCTTTTCTCCCCCTTTTTTTGCATTTGACTGAAGTAATTTGTCAGCAGCCATCAAATAACTTGGGGAACAAAACACACACTCACACACACACATATTCGAGTGTGTGTGCCTGATTAATGAAGTGTGCGGCGTGTGTGTGTGTGTGTGGTGAAAGGGGGTGGTTCAGTTTGTTTCTAATACTCGCACTTTGCATTAAGGGGTCTACGTGATTTAATATCATTACATCAATGCTAAGTGCAACATTTGTGGTGTCTTTGTGTGAGTTTAATTTGTTGCATTTGCGGATCATACCTCGTAACTGGAGACGGACAACAGCTGTGAAAACGTTTTCATTGAAAAAAAAATAAAAAGAAACGCTAATTTGCTGATACTCTTTAATTAGTGCTGGGTATCAACCAGATCACAAACCATGTACTAAAGTATCTACACAAGTCTTTCAACTTCTACTATCATTAATACATACACTTTACTTGCTCTTTTAACTGTACTCTCTGCTATGATTACCCTTTAGTGTCTGCAATATGCTTACAGGGTATTTAATCCACCCACAAAGCATGTACTTGTTGCGGGCGTACAAAAGCCGCAGCCAATTTGCCGACACATTCACAAATGTATTTGGATCTATCTATAAATTAATTTATTCTCTATTTAGCCCCCTACTCTGTCTGTTTAATTCGAATAGTATCAATAACAACAACCATAATACTTAAATATACTTCTTAATAAGCATAACAATTATTGAGCTTAAGTATGTGTCATTAATGCCACTGATTCTTTTGTTGCCCTTGTTTAAAATAGGAATTGGAGATATATCGATAGATTAATCGATAGATATATAGAACGAAGGAATTGTTATATTGATAGACCGATATATATGTAGTTATAAGAAGAGCTCAGTATATTGACATCTACATTTGTAGACAAATCGATAGATTGCATTATCATTAGATAGGTATTTATAAATATCGAAAGATTGATTGATACAAGCCTATATAAAATTAAATATAGGAACTACCTTTTGAAAGAGAGGTTTGTGATAGAAGTCTTTAGATAAATGAACTAGTATAGGATTCAAAATTCGATATATTACATACAAATATATTGGATTGGAAGATAAATAAATGGGGAGATTAAAAAGGCCTTAGGAGATATTTCTATAGCTAGATAGAAAAACCGATCGAAAACCCTATAAATGAATCAATCTATAAATTCAAGAATTGGTCTATAGATTGATAAATACTTTATATATACTTAGATAGATAGATAAATTCGGTTTTTTTTAAGTTAGGTGACTAACAGTATCTTTGAGATACTCGTACTTACCGCACCAGAGCCCTTGGGCTTAGAGGCCGCCACATAGGCCAAAAACTGTATGACCTTCTTGGTATTTTCCGTTTTGCCAGCACCCGATTCGCCAGTACACAGAATCGATTGGTCTTCGCGATCTGAAGAGAAGAAGAAGAGCATAAATATAAGCAGATGCTTAAAAATAATATAGATATGGAAAACATTTAAATGGGTCAAAACACGCACACACACACACACATTGCTGACAAAAACGTTTTTTTTTTCATTTCATTTCATTTCATTTCATTTTATTATTATTATTATTATATCTTTCAGTTTCTTTTTAATTTTTGTTTAAGCAAAGCTCAGCTTGAAATTTCTGTTGACCCAAATTCAAGTGCGCAAAAAACAGAAGAAAAAAAGTAACTTGACTGCCAACGATCAAGTGTTTGATTGGGCACATACCCTGTAGTCATACAATAACCATTGCATACAGTGGAAACATTGCGAGTAATTCTATCATTACTGTTAAAAGTGTCTTGTAGTTGTGCTTTAATGAACTGTTTTTATAAGATAATCTTAATCTAAAACTAGTAGATCTTGATACTTGAGCTTAACCATCTAAATTCTTTTATCTTATTTTTATTTTTAGATATATTGTCACATACTTAAATAGCTTCATCCACTTTAAATTTATTATAAAATATTGAGATCTTACAGATGCAACTGTATACTTCGGCTTACTTCGGCTTTCTTCTCTCAGTGTCATGTATTATCCTTTCTTTAATATTCCTCTTTCGAATAGTTACAGGGCATTAAAGTGAGTAGGCAAATAAAACAAAAGGCAGAAATACAAAAGTGAGGGACGGACATTCAATTGAAAATCGTTTAAAAGTGCGAGCATCTCATAGATACTCACTCACACATAGAGAGAGAGAGAGAGAGAGAGAGAGAGAGAGAGAGAGACTGAAACTGATGGATCTGACAGTCTATAGACATTATAGACACATTGCAGTTAGCCCAGTTACACGATACACATGAGTTTTAACCACAATTGCGGCGACATATCCATTGGATTGGATTGGCACAGATTTTTTCGGTTTACAAAAAATAAATGTAAACAGAAAAAAATGAAAAATAAATTGTATAAAAATGTTGATACGAAAAAGTTGGCACATAACGACCCCGTACTTATTATGGTTGTCAGTATACAGCCATAGATGGACACTGTTCAGATCTCACAATCAGTTTGTAGTATGTTTTTATGTTTTTTATGTTTTTCTCGAGATTCGAAAAGTCGCCAAGCGGCGTCAGTGTTAGTATTGCATCATGTACAAAAAAACCCCTCCCAGCCAATCTTTTAAGCGATTATTCAGCTAACGATAATAGCTAATGAATTGATCTATAAAACAACAACGACAGAAGCAACAACATCAATTACAACAACAATAATTACTGAAACTACGCAATATTTATAGCGTCAAAATATTGGCGCCACATTTGAAGCAGCTTTTTAATGATTTTAATTTAATGTATAGAAAGATTTATTTAATAGTTTAGCAAATCTACATTTATATCATTTGTTTTTAGGTAAAACACTATATTTGAATATCTATGATCTAAACTAAGATTCTAAAGATTGTTAGTATCTTATGAACGTAAGAATGAGTCCGAATCCGATTTGATTCTGATTAGATTACTACCAGATTAACTGACTTTGATCTTTTCTTGCCACTCCTCTCTTACCACACCTCTCTAGGCTCCTTGTTGCAACTGTCAAAGAACTGAATACTTGGCAACGCCTTAAGGGCGTGTTTGTTGTGTCATAAGCAATAAACTTATGACATTGGGTGTATTTTGAGGCTCACTTCAGCTCCGCATTCCACAAACAGAAAACTAAATACAAAGCAACATCAAAAAAATTGCATTTGCCAGAAAAAGGTGACCGCAGAGTGGACAACGGATGACTCTGAATGTGAATGTGAATGTAAAGTGTGGTTTGGTTTTTGGTGCGTGTTTGGGGCCAATGGAGATGGAGCTCATGATGAAGTTGGCATGGGATGGGCTGTGCTTTGTTGGGTGGGGCAGCGGGATTTGTATATCAACTCCAGAGAGAAAGAGGGATGAAGAGTGGTAGTGGGAGAAAAATAAATCAAAAGCCGCACCCGTGAAAAGATTTTCGGTTAATTTTTCGGATGCCAGCTTAAGTCAAAGTCCAAGTCGTGTTGGTTTTTTTTTTTTTTATAAGAAAAATGTGCATAAACAGAAATTGATTAAGCGGCAAATATGGTGACAAAGTGTTTAAATCGCCAGACTGTGAGTTGAATTCTAGGCCCAAATATGGTAATGACACGTATACGCAATATTACGAGACGAAGCGGTAAAGAGATTGGAGGGAGCAGAAGAAGGAGGAGGAGGGAAGGAGGGAAAGACAGTGTTTAGTCTAGTTTGCAGCTAGAGTTGTGGCTGAGTCATCGTCATCATCTCGATCATCAACATCATCATTATCGTTAAGAGTAACGCTTCAAACGGACCCAAACCTTCTATAATAATAAAATGCCGAAAGCGAGTCAAAGGAAACCAGTTTCAGCTTCGGTTTCGATTTCGGTTTCACAATTGCCACATTAACTGATTAGAAATATGCGAAACTCCCTTTCTCTCTCTCACTCTCTCTTCTCTCGCTCTTCTCTTCTCTTGTCTCAATATATGATTCACTTGGTTTTCCATGTCAGTTGCAATCAGAGTTGATGACAAGGCCCAAGTGACGGCATTTGGGCCAAAAGTGTATCTTATGATTAACTCACAGGCAGTCACGCAGTTCGCGGAATTTCAGCAGATACTTTTAGCTTCCCCTTTACTGATATCTTATCAGGTATTTTCGACTGTGTGTGTTGTTTGTTTCCCTTTCTTCTTTTTCACTTTTTGTTTATTTGCTTTGGTCTGGAATTTTTGCGATAAAGGCTTGCGATACAAATGGCAAAAGAGTTTATGTGCAGCAGCTATATTTAAACATATATAACTTGATACTAAATACATACACACATATGTAAAGAAGTACATGTAGATATATAGCTGCGTGTTATCTGTTGTACTTACCACCCAACATGTTTCTATAGGCACTATCCGTTATTGCAAATACATGCGGAGGCACTTCGTGTCGCTTTATGCCCTTATACCGTTCCATTATCTTTTCGGTGTAGATTGGCAATTTCTTGTAGGGATTGACCACAACGCAGAAAAGACCGGAATATGTCTGGAAAGAAGCAAAGAAATACATATGCGTTTAGTATAGATTGTTTAGTTGAAGGATATGAATTGAAAGTGACTGAATATACATACATAAACATTGGGCCCACAATAAAAAAGTGACCATAAATGATATGAAATGTGAATGATTGTAGGTGATGGTAGAGCATTAAAGTTAGGCAGATAGTTAAAAATACTATAATTTCATAAAAAAAAAACATGGACGCAAGAGGATCTCAAATAACACCTTGATAAAGACCATTGCATAGAAATTAATAATCAAAAGATAGCATAAGTACTATGTAGTAAAGTCAAGCTTTGAATACTTGGAGAATAACTACATGACATTTTCCATGTTAGGTCATAACGCAGAGAACAAACAAATGGTTTTAGCTTGTTTTCAATTCGATTTTAAGGTTGAAGCATGAATGCAACAAATTAGGCAGCGACAACTCGTTGGATGCTCAGTGGCCTAGTTAATATTGCCCAAACACACTCAAAAACACAACACACACACACACACACACACACATGCACGCACAACCCAAGTCTTAAAAGTTGGGTCGCCATAAACAGCAAACGCATGTATCTGTATCTATGACTGTGAATGTATCTGCAAGTCAGTGGCTCAGCTAGCAGTCAGGCGGTACAGCCCACATACATATACATACATACACATGTATGTACCTACTATATAGACTATATATTATCGAGTATATATACCTACTCCAACTGGACTGCGTGGGCACACTAAGTATGCGACTCTTGAATTATTTTCGTGTAGCATTTTTCAGATATTAAATAAACATTAACTGCGAATTTCGCAGATACAAATAAAGAAAAACCCAAACTCATATTCAAATTCAAGTGCTACCTACACATCAAATCAAATCGAACAATATCAAAAAATGAAAAATTGAAAGTTTTTAATTGTGATTTAGAAATTGTTAATTGAGTAAGTCTTGTTGTTAAAGGTAAATAAACTATTTTTCGCTGATATTTGATATTCGATATTCGATTTGCTTTGACTCGTCATTTCAATGATGATTCACACCAAAGCTGTTTCGAGGGAGAACTGTACGGAACTGGGTTTACTATAACTTCATACATATGTCATTAAAAATCACGTCTTGGCAATCAACAACTAACAACCAACAACAACCAAATAACAACAACAACAAACAGCAACCTTGTCAGGCAGACCAAAAATGGCATCTGAAATTTTTGTTGCTGCTTTTGGCAATCGTTTTAGAAGTGACGACCATGACGAACCCCCTCATCTCACCGTCCTCCCCCTTCTCCTTAATCTCCTTGTCTCGCACTGATGATTCATTAGCCGGCTGCCTCAACTGATTTATGCTCTTGCCTCGTTGTATCGTTGTATCGTTGCCTCATTGAGTCATTGTCCTGTCGGCCAAAATAAGAGAGAGCGAGTGATAAAATGGCTAAAACTGTGTTGAGTTCAGATCTTTAACCGCAGATATCTCCGCTTCTTCCTCTGCCTCAGCTCTTCCGGCCGGCATTTATCGTTTTACCAAATATGGCCAAAATATCATTCAAGTGTGAAACGTGGCGACAACAAAATTTTGGCATTATAATAAGTCAATATTAAAGCGACATGCTTGATGAAATGTATGCAAATGTGTCAACAACAACAACAACAGCAACAGCAACAGCATGATCAACAAATTAATTTAGCGGGTTAACATATGCAAATACCACAACCAAAAGATATCCTATAAAACACCAAATAAACCTTGAGTCACTATAGTCAAACATATTTGAAAGCAAGAAAAAGTATTTAAATTCCAGAAATGATGAGCTAGGCATATGCTGCAAATCAAAAAGAGACAAACACACAACATATATTAGTACAGGGTATGCATAGGTCACACAAAAGTAATTTATATTTTAATGGACGTGTCAAGCCTTTCAATTAAGCTCAGCCGAGCTTTGAGCTGACGTTTTAAACAAGTTTACTTTGCCGCCCAAAATGCGAGAATTTATTAGACCCTGCACTTTAAAATAGTATAAAGTCTATTAATGTGAGGGACACGCAGAAGAAGGCGTGGCAGACTAAAATTGTATATATATTTTTCATCAGCATTAACAGTCCACTCGATATAGGCAAGTCTGTCTGTCCATCTGTATAAACACTTAGATCTCAGGAACTATAAGAACTAGAGACACCAAACTTGGTAAGTAGGTTTCTCTCTCTCAGATCAAGTTTGTTTTTGAATTTTTGTGACGCTCCCTTCCAAACCCGCAAATAGAAGGTGCAAATTTCGAATTACAAAATCACATAGAATCACCTCGATGCTATTTTCGAATCAAAAAGTTATTATTACTTTGCCTCGGGCAAAAGGAAAATGAACTGTCATCACAAATTGGTTTTATGGTTTTATTGCCACGATTTGCCATAGTACAGGGTCTCTCACAGTCGAGCCTGTTCCACTGTAGCCTTTATAAATATTTGTTGTTGTCGATGTCCAGCTAAACAATGGCAAAGAAAACTTGCAACGAATTGTTAATAGTGTTGCAAGCAATTACATTTGCAATATGCAAAAATTTTAAAAGACAAAATGTCGGCGCTTTTCATGTTAATTACGTGGCAAAAACCTCTGCTATAGACACCCCCGCCTTTCCGTCTCCCGTCTCATGCCACCCGTTAACCGTGACAACAACAACAACAACAACAACTAAAACGAATGAACGGTACATGGCAAAGCTCTCAAGCTGCCAATAGGTATAAATTCGATGTGTAATATGTATGTAATATAATTTATATGCCGCAACGTAGCCACAATTCGCATGCATCATAAATAAATAAATATACCTATAAAAGATATATATCAACATTTATATATGTATTTGTATAGTACAATAATTAAAGCCAAAAACACTGTGGCATATTTGCTTTCGCTTGTGGCAAATTGTAAATCTGGCAAATAAAATTAAGTGTCATCGGTTAGACTGAGAGGGAGAGGGAGAGGGAAGGGAGATAGGAGAGACAGAGATGGTGCTGATCATATTATATTAACATGGCTTAAGTGCTGTCGCGATATGCAACTGTCTGCTCTGAATGCAATTTCAATTAGTGCACATCTCAAAGATAGTTAGAGGCGACTGCTCTACGCTAAGGGAGCGAGAAGGGGGTAGAAGCGGGCAAGGGGTGCGGGGTGTGGTTTCGGCGTCATTTCATTGGATTCGTCGAGTGTATTTATATTTAGCCGCCAACGTAAGTATATGACGACAGCTAAGCAAACGCCGTTTTGTGTGTTGAATTATGTCGAGTACTCGCTTGTTGTTTGTTTAATTTAATGTGAATTCAGCTGGTCAATTGCATCAAATTGACTAAACATGAAGAAGACATCAAAAATCGAAGAGCGTCGCATCCAATTGGATTTGCATACAGCTGCATCCAATTGGACGCCACTAAGGCTGACCGGACAACAGACAACACTTGACGCCCATTCGATTGGACATGCATGTCTAACAAATTGCCAGTAGCCATATTTGTTGTTGCCGTTTGCTAGGTGTTGACATTTGATTTGCATGTACTTAACAGTGTTGCCAAATCAGCACTTTTCCCCGCCAAAATCTGCCTTTTTTCAAAATCTATAAATTATCAAATTTAATATAAGTATATACATACATGTTTATAGAAAGCACGCTTGTCATTAGAATTTCTAGTCTGATTGCCAATAAATATATATTTATATTCGTGTACATTTTGTGCATTGATATTATCGTGTTTTCACAAAATTGAACTGAATCGCTTAAGAAGCATTTTCTGCTTTCTATGGACCATTTTCGAGGCAGCTCTGAAAGTTCTGTAACCTTTTTTTTACCAAAGAATTTGTTTAAATTTTCAGTTTTATGATAAACTTTAATAAAAATATTTAGCTTTTATGATTTTTAAAAGTTGGCAACACTGGTAGCTAGATATATTTGTACATGCATTTACGCAGGCTTTTTTTGACGCGTATTAATTATGAACAAGCAGCATGCGGCAGCTGCCACGCAAATTAATTTAATTGAAACTTAAAAATCAAATTAAATGTCAACAAATTACAATAATTATGCTGTTAAATGCAGCAGCCAACACAAAAGTTACAACAACCACACGCCTTCCTTCCCTCTCTCTGTTTCTCTGTGAGCTGGTTAGCAACATTTGCTGCTATGAAAATTAAACAGGTCAACTAGAAGCAGAGAAAAAGAGCAAGCGAACAAGAGAGAGAGAGAGAGAGTGTGTTCGTGGTGTGCTTGTGTAAGTGTAAAGCTGACTGCGCAGTAGCAGCATCAGCAGCAACAACAAAGTAGCAAACAGCGTGCGTCGGCGTCGACGTCGCGACGCGTCGTGTGCTCTGAAGCGAAACGTGGCAGTAGCAGCAGCAGCAACAACAACAACATTAATGTGTATAAACAAATTCAAAGCATTACGCGCCCACATCAAAACCGACGGCAGTCGCATTTAAAAAAAGGCCGAAAACAGTTTGCGCATTTAATTAGATTCAACAGGAACAACAACATCGGCATTGTTGTTGTAAGTAGCAGGCACATAAAATATTTATGAAAAAAGTGCCGCATAATTTGTAAGCAAGAGGAAGCCGCATAGGTAATAAGCCAAGGAAAGAGCGGGAGAGGGAGAGAGAGAACGCACACCCACGGCTTAAAAGCTTAGCAGCAGCAGCTAGCAACATGTGTTGCTAGCAACATGTTGCTGACTCTGTTAGAGTGAAATTCTAGTTGTTTATTTAATGTGAGAGAAGAGAGGGGACGGCTTAATCAATTCTCAATTTGATGCTCATTTAGTTTTCGGCCATTTATGTGTCAGAATAAATTTCTATTAATTGAAAATGCAATTGAAGGCAGCAGCAGTTCATTGATTTATATTTAAGCCAAATTTATTGCCAGTAAGCGTGGAATTTTTTATCTTCATTTAACAAATTAGATAAGTTTCTTTCAGCTTTTTTTCTCTTCGGCAAATTGTCAAACGCTTTTGGCATAACAATTAGCGCCGGATATGTTAACGCTTATTAAAGGCAACGCAATCTTGTCAAGACATTGACAAATGCACTGGAAACGCTCGACAGGCGATTGATGATTCGATATTTGTATTTGTATTTGTATTTGTGAATGTGTCAAATATTTGCTTTGCTTTTAAACAAATATAAGAAGAAACGAGACTCCATGGTTGCCGCAAAACGTTTCTTTTTTCAACATTTCCACATAACTTTAAATCAGCCACAGCAACTAGCGAGGGTAACTCAATGCTTTTGATCTCTAAGTAACTTTAATTCATTTTGTATGCAACACCGAATTACCTAACTAATAGATATTTTGACCTAAAACTACAGAAGTAATCTCTAAGGTACAATTTAACCGGACTACGGTTAGTCGTAAGTTTCTTACTTTCAATTTTCATTCTCTTCTAATTATTTTATCATATTGTATATAGGTCATATAACCAGTACAAAGATTACGAACTTTTTGGCGATTTACACATTTCTTTTAATTAACATAAAACAACCTACTTATTACGAAAAATAGCTTGAAAATTGAGATCAAATTTAAATGTTCAACTGTTTTTCAAAATGTAGTTATAAATTGCGCAACCCTCGCCGCATTCAATGTTTATCTTAAGTTCACGTCATCATCGCGTCTCATTCCCAACAGCTGTGGAAACTTTCAAGCAAATTCCCTATGTGTTGCTCTAATGGCTTTTTATGTACATTTATCTATGTACTATGTTCATATATGCACATGTCTGTAATGAGTATGTGGGTCTTTTTTTTAGATACTTACATAGATCAAGCCAGAGTAATATCTGTCTTTGATGTTGTGCAAGACGGATGCCTCATTGAGACACGTCAGCTCGGCCATATCCTCGACTTTGTCGAACTTTGGCGGATTCATCTTCTGTATGTCATCGCGTAGGATCATGACACGCTTGCCGGTCTCGGCCAATTCCACCTCCACCTCGTCGCCATGTTCGCGCTTAATACTGGCGGCAACAAAGCCCTGCAAATAAAAGAAATCAAGATGTTAATAAAGAAATCAAAAATCATTTGAGGAGTTAGTCAGACTTGCTCTTGTTGTTATTTTTCTTGTTAAGGTGACTCACAAAGCGCGTCGAGTGAAGAGTCAATTAGCAGTCGAATACCGTTATTTGGTTGAATGTTAAGTGACAACACTGCATACGGTATATCTATAAATGCAAAGAGGCCAATCACAGGACACGAGAGTGTGTGTGCAAGGAAGAAAAAAAAAACGCGAGAACAGAAGTTAAAGTAAGCTTCTTTTGACTTTTAAGCAAAGCAATAAAAACATTGCAAACGCCTTGTTTTAGCTCTCATTGTTGTGCTTTCATTAAGTGTGGGGCCAAGTGAGTGTGTGAGTGTGTGTGTGTGAGTGCAAGTGCATCTCTTAACGCAGCGCTGCATGAGTCAAGCGCCAAGGCGCATCATCATCAACAACAACAACCGAAAAAGAAACAGAAAGCATAAAAGAAAAGAGGAAATGCAGACGATAAAAGTGACGCCCGTTCAAGTGCCATTGCAGACGACTGCGACAGCAGCAGCGGCAGCAGCAGCAGCAGAAGAAGAGAAAGAGGCCGCAGCTAGGGATGGGTATCGTTATGGTGATATCGATATTATATCGATACAGAAAAGCAATATTATTGTTATTTGCGATGCGATATATGCAGAATATCTCTATATTTAATTCGATGTTCCAAATATTATTATTCAACTCTATATTTTTTCTTTAATAATTCTTAATATATAATATTTTCATTATAATATTCTATGTATGTGATAATTTTCACGATACAAATATCGAAACCAATACCCATCCCTAGCCGTATCAACAGCAACAAAAACACAAACAGCCAACGGGAAGGCAGCAGCAGCAGCAGCAGCAACAACAACAACAACAACCAAAACAACAACAGTAGCAGCCGCAGATAGACAGACAACCAGAAGCTGTGGCAGCTCCCATTTTTTTCCGTCTGTGGCAAGTTCAAGGCTCTCTCCTCCTTCTTCCTCCCCTCACCAACATACTAAGAATGTAGTATAATTTGTTGTTTTTGTTAATCAACACTAATTGATAGGGAATTCCAATTCAGTATTATTGTCATTAATTTCGCTGTATTTTAATATATACAAATAAATTATATCTAAAAAATTAATAAGTGCAGAAACTAAGGGACTTAGGCCTCCTATTCATCTTAAGTTTATGTTTTAACTGTCACATCTGTTATTTCTAATACAACTCTTGGTGTCCTTGGCTTTATTAAAAGATGATTCTGTTTGTTCTTCTTATCACCTAAAATATCAAGACCAGCTTTGCTCTTTTTAGATAAAATTGGGGCCCTACGGCCATATAAAAGCAGACTTTATTAACCTTTATTTTATATTTGGCTAAATCAATTTCTGTTCCGTGTCGTATAAACTTGCTTAGAAAGAATCCTTCCGTTGCCTTTGTCGTCAGTGTAATAATTTCTAGTACCTATTTTCCTACATACTAACATACTTTTTCTTAAAGTTTTCCCCAATTTCAGCCATTATTGTTGGACAAATCTGTACAATTTCAATACTTTCAAACTAGTAATATAAAATGTTAATTGTTCAGTTTTGTTCTTCTTTTTAATTTTAATGCCAATTCAGACTTTGAGTCGACTGATCATAGTTGATTATATTAAATAAATAATTAAAAGACCAAGATAAAGATACTTCAACTGGAACTCAGTTTTTCTCTCTAGCATTATAGTAAAACTGCCCTTGCCATATTTCAAACTTCTTCAACTGGAACCAAGTGTTTTTTCGATGTGGCATGCACCCACGCAGGGATTTGCCTTTTTTCGCACTTTAAATGGAAATTAACGTGGCAGAAATTAACACAAAATGTGGTATGCTAAAAGGAAAACAATAACAAGAGATCGCTTCATTAAATCTCCAATTAGAACACAAGTGCAACTGCAACTGCAACAACAACAAAAACAACTGCTCACACACTATTCCATTGGGTATAACATTATTTGGATTCCAAATTCCAGTTTATATTCCCATTAAAAGGGTGAACAACACAAGTGCAACGAAATGCATTAACCAACTATCAACAACAATCATCGAGGGGCAACGTTAAGTTAAGCGAGAACACGCCCCACTGTTCGGTTTCTTTATACATAAACGCCTTACAATTCCATTTTCATTCTCATCTTGTTTATCTCGTTTGTGCTTGTGTATATCTATGTACACATACATATGTATGTATGTGTGTCTATCTGTTATCTTTGCGTTTTTCCTGCATAAAAGATAAACACAAATGGAAAAACGCCGGCACGAGATTTTCTTTCTTTCTCATTTTCAGAAAGGGAAACCATAAATTGTAGCTGAGTAATGAGTGTACCCGATAATTCAATATAATACCTCATTTATCCTATTTTAATTGCACATAGATCATAACCAGATATAATATGATTATATAATAAAAGTCTAAGCTTGATATGTCGGATCCATTATATCCTCAATAAGCTCCTCTATCAAAAATGGGTATATAATCGTCAATATCGTCAAAAGTTGATATTTTATAGTTTCTGCATTTAATCGAATTTAAGGATCATATATGCTTATTTATAGCTAGGATAGACTGACTTTAATATATATATATCTAGCCACAAAGATATTCATACATATGTAATACATATTATGTCTGTATATAGTTTAGATCCCTTCACTTATAAATTGGAACACCGTGACACCACGATCAACGCAAGAGATAAAAAATATGTATACTTTTATATTGTGAGTATTATCACATTTACCCTTTTCACAACAATTTCTACAATACTTTAATTGTTAAAAGATATTTTTGAAAGAAACAAATAAATAGATTGCTTTTGTCTGCTCGACACCAATGAGATCATCAATCAGCTGTATTCCCTCAATCACTCCCTCCTCCGCCTTGTCTTCCTCTCTTTTACTTTATTGCTTTAGCAAAGTTTATAGATGTTATCTACATACACGACACATTCCAAGCAATCAACGAAGCAAAGCCAAGCTAAAATAACAATAAAAGCAATGCTAAAGATATCGACAATTTCGAAAAGAAGAAATTCACAACAATATGTGGGAGTTTTAGCAGGTCAAATTGTGGCATACCCCTTCCACATGGTTATTTGGTCTAAGAGGCACGATTTGGCATCAAATTTTGGATTCTGGCACGCAAAAAAAAAAATAATAAATGTGAAGAAAACACCTTGAACTTGTTGATGTCCACACAAAAGTTAAATTAAATTCAACGCGCATAAATAAATATTATTTCGGATGAGTTCTGATATTTACATACCAGGTAATACCCAAAAGAATATACTATACTATATATCCACACATGTATTTTTGGGAACTTCTTCTAAAAGGTTCGTTCTCAGGCAGCATTCCTATCATGCTCTTTCTTTCTATGCTTAGCTCGCTGTCTCTTTCACTCTTGCTTATACGGCTGAATGATCGGTACCGCAGATCTTGGTCTCAAGCTGTCTGAAAACAAAGCTACGCTGACCGGCAATAATAATTTGTAAGTCGCCTTTTTGTATTTCGTATTTGTATTTTCTTTCTTCTCTTCATTTCTTTTAATCGATCAACGCATATGCATACCTATATGTATATCGATATACCCACAAATATATGTAAGCAAAAGAAAGAGAGAGAGAGAGCGGGAGATATGAGAGCTGCAAGTTCGTTGACCGTTAACCGGACGAGAGACGAATCCGAAAAAGCGGTAAAGAAGAGACACATTTGTAACAGCGTAGGTGAGGGGGGAGTGAGTGTGTGAGCAAAAGCGAGAGAGAGCGAAAGGTTCTTTGGAACTTTACACCCAAATACTTATGTATGTATCAACAGGGAGCGTGGGTGTTGTTGTATCATATGCTTAACAAACAGCTTTTTAACTGAGATCAAGAAAGCGCAACCAATAAAAGGGAACATAACACTTTAATCCGCCAACTGCACTTAACTGGTCAAAACTAAGAAAAATATATTGCAAGTATCAACTTGATCTCTACATCCCCCAATAACCCACTGGAAATACTTGACGATATTATTTGGCGATTATTTTTATCTAGACCTGTTTTTCTATAGTTTAATTAAAATGTATCTGACAATTTGAGAATATCCAAATTTCATTCTGAAAGTCATTCAAAACTGAACAAACGCGGCTTAATCAATTTCTAGGCTAGATAATTATACTGAATATATTCGTTAGATACGACAAGTGAAACGTAACCTGGAACTTACAGAGCTGTAGATCAACATCAACTTTAACTTGTACACACGCACAATGACACCCATTGTTAATTTATTTACATAGATACACACAAACCACTGAAACAGACATGAGTGAGTGTGGTATATTTTTAAGATACATTTTTTTTTACATTGCGCAAAGTTTGAACAGTTGTTGGATTGTTTGTTCGTTGGCAAAACGAGTGGACAAAATGTGTTGACACAATTCCGAATACCCTTTATTTTGCAATGAAATGAGTGTAACTGTAGACTCTGTGCAGCTGGAAGTGTGTGTATCTGTGTGTGTGTGTGTGTGTATTTCTTGGACATTCCAGCGGCGCAACAGTTTGTGCCATATGCAAATTTCTTTACATTATCTGTCTGACATTCTGTCTGTCTGTCGGCCTGCTTGACAACTCATGAAAATCGTCAGTCGCAAGTCGTGCCGTTTTTTTCTTCATTTCATTTTATTTCTTCTTTGTTTTGTATCTTTTATTTGTAAATTTATCTGTGTGCGCTTGAAATTCCTTTTGGGCTAAGCAAATGGTATTTTTTTTATAAGTAAACGCGTAATTACTAAAAAATGCGACAAGTTGTTGTTTCTTTTATTATTATTTTATTGTTATACCCTTGAGCTGTGAAAATTGAGAAACGGGTCTTCACGTCAGTTGAGGTAATAAAATTCAAAGATGGTGGAGGTTGCAAGATTACAGGGTATCTGCTAATAGTTTCAAACATTATCGTTATATTAAATTAATTAGTTTTCTTTTCTTTTTTTCAAAAGAAATACGATCACAACTAAAAAGCATTTCAAGGGTATCGACTAGTTAATTAAAGTCAAAAATTGTCTAGATAAGTTTTGGTGTTGTTTGGGCTATTCAAAAGTGCAGGTTGAATGACACCTGGAATTTGAATAATGTATAATATTTTTCATATACAACCTGAATGGGAAGCTAAATGTTTTGCATAACAACACATAACAAATGTGAATAAATGGGAAACCGTTGCGTTTGTCATCGTTATCGTTATCGCACACATGAACATCCCTTCCTAGTGTTTTGTATTTAATACAGATTAAACTTGTTTTGTCGTCGTTTGTTGCTATCACGAGCATATCTCTTCCTCCCTCTCCCTCTTTCTCACGCTCTCATTCTCGGTCTCTTTTTGGATGACTCAGCGAGCATGCAAATTGGAAATTTAATGTATAACTGTTAACTGAAACAGTCAACCGACTAATTTGCAAATGAGCCCAATAATTTCTGCATAAGTTTTGATTTTTGATTGTCTGCCATGAATGAATGTATCTGTGTTTGAATGTGATTTAAATATGTGGTCGAAACAACAACAACAACAGCAACAACAACACACGTGAGATATTTCCTTCGACGGATGTTTATTTAATTTTATCGCCCCGCGCGAAAATAACGAGAAATTCAAAGAAGTTGCATTGCTGCCATGATTCATTCGATGAGTGTGCAGCCAATAAGGTGATAACTGCACGCAAAGCAAATGATCAATTGAAAGAGAAGGAGAGAGGGAGGGAAAGAGACATCTACATGTAATTAGTTAGTCAACAAAGTCGCGGCTAATTGATTGGTCATCGAACAAACAACAGTTCCGAAAGCTAGTTCCAGCTAAAATATTTCCATAGGCCTCTGTCCGTTAATCGGTTTAAAATATTTTCAATAAAAAATATTTATGCGTGACGAACACTGAATACCCTATAAATATATATTATTTTTATTTGTTTGCTTCGGAGTTGCCAACGGACTGAAATAGTTTGTTATACACAGCAATAAAACTGGTCAAACTCGCGCCCAGCAAACAAAAACAAAAACAACAGCAACAACAGCATCAACAAGAACAACGCCTGCGCAACGCAACGAGGCGACTCTACAGGTTTTTCAGGTCGTTTGGAGACGGCGACGACTTCTGCGCGGACGGGTGAAAGCCAAGAGCAAGAAGAAGAGGGTGGAGAGTGCAAGGAAGGGAGCATGACAGCGCCCAAAAGAAAAATAGAATACGAGTACGTAAACAAATGAGAAAATAAATGGAATGAAATGGAATGTGGAAAGTATGTGGAACCCATGTCACATGTCACAGTGTTGGTAAATCGTCGTTTAAAAGAAATAATCCTCATTTGGTAGAAATGTGTTCTCACCTGATTCTCGTGGGGCACCCAAACAAGTCGCTTCTGGGTCCATTCGGCCTGTGTGGCCGGATCGTTGAATTGATTGCGCTCCACCGAGAGATATTTCAATTCGGGGTCATTGCGATCGACTTCTTCAGACATTTTTGTTGTCCTTTATTGCGCTTTTAGTTTCGTTTTCTATATTTCTATATATTTGATGTTATCGTGGCTTCTGAAGTTTGCTTTATTATGCACTTGCAGGTTTTAAACAATTTTTCTGTTGGATTTTTTAAAATAAATTAAATGCACATTAAATTTTAATATTTCTCTTTATTGCACAAACCGCATACACAGAGCTCTATCTCAAACACACACATGCACGCATTGTAAACAAACAAATTCACACACCTAAAAACCAATTTCATACGTCGAGATACATTTTTTTGCGGCACATTTATATCTTCAAGACGCGTTCGCCGTTTTTTTCTACTTCTCTTTTCATTTTATATTTTATCTAAGAAATGCGGCAGCAAAAGGCAGACGGCGAGAACGGCAACGAGAATATAGTTCCAAAAGGGAACCGACAAGAAACAAATATGGCCATACATTTTCTTAAGCCAAAGGCTCTCGCTCGCTCTTTCTCTCTATCTCTCTGTGCACTCTCTGTCGCTGTCTCACAGCAGCAGACATATTTCAAACATTAGATGAGCAAGGGACGTTGTTCAGCGGAAAATAGCGTTACGTAGCTGTTTAGCAATTAAAGTAACCAGTTTGCATTTTTTAAGCCGCAGCATTTGCCTTGATTTTCGGTTATGGTTACTCTAATTGCGAAGCAGGTACGTCAGCAATATGCTTCTCTCTGTCGCCATCGTTCCTTCTTTTGTGTTGCTTGTTCTGCACACACACACACACACCCAAACACTCGCTCATGCACGCACACACACACACACAGAGCGCAGTTTTCATTTCGATTTTGATTCTTAATTTTCAATTAAATTTGTTAATAATATTTTTTATATATTTATGCTCCCGTTTCACAGTATCAGCACTGAATTTTAGCAAATTCAGCTAAATTTGCATTAAATGCACATTTTCGTTTGATTTGTTTTCACAAGCAATGCAGCCGGCGGCTTTTGGGCGTTGAAGCTATTTTACAACCATTTATGTATTGAGCTATAAGTGTTGTGTTCCTTTGTTTTTCGACACTTTCCAGACTTTAAATGCACCCGAGTCAAGCTGATTGCAATTAGATTGATTTTTAGACGAAAACTATACGGTTTTTATTTGCTACAAGCGACAGCTGCACTTCTTAATTTTTAACACCAACACACTCTTATAAAAATTTTAAACGCACCGAAAACGCGTCTTTCTCGTTCGCTGCTCCCAGCACTAATGCTGTAGCGTTTAAAGTTGTGTCGTCTCGTTCTGAATAAGTGAACACGATTTAGCCTTTTTCCGGCCAATTTTTAACTGTCAGATATTGCCAACACTGACATAAAAACAGCGGCGAGAGCGAAATCCACAAAAATTAGCGCTAAAAAACGCGGAATAATGGGACTATTTCCAAGTGGATTCGAAAAATAAGTATGCCAAAACTTTTTCAACTCAAAAAAGGTCGTTGTCACCGATTTGGTACAAATTTTCTTTGGAATTTTCTAAAATTTTCTTTAATTTCCCGCAGCTTTTAACGGAACTTGGCCGAATATCGAGACATATTTTAAAAAAGCGGCTACAATTTATAATAACATTTGTCTATCTAAATTTAATCTACTGTTCAATTGTTTTAATTTACTTTGTTTTCTCGTTTTTAAATAAGCCATCCAAAAATCCCAAAACAAAAAATCGGAGCCATTCAACGTTCATTGCCGAACTAAAGAGTCATGACAGATGGAAGCGCTAACAAATAAGAGATGGCGCCACTACTGCTTTGAAATGTGGCAACCACGTGTCGTCAAATCATCGATTGTTTCTTAAGCTTTGTAAATATCGATTTATCGATAGATAAAATGTCAACTGTGCTGTCGCTGTTAATCTAACAGTTTTCTGTTAAATCACTGTTGAATTTAACAGCTTCTGTTATATCGCATACCTCTATTATTTTAATATACAAAATTGTTTTTAAAAAATAATATCACATTAAAACGAAAATCCGTGAAAAATCTTAGCTCAATCGGTTTTGTTCTGCAACTTCGAGTAATAAATATTTTATGGCCGTCTCGTTTCTGGAAAATACCGATAAATTTTCGAATTTGTATTTTGTTAATAGCGCCCCCACTAAACCATACGCTGTCTACTTTTAGAACTAAGGTGATTTAATTAATCTTGGTGTTGCTAGCGCCGCCACTAAAATTTCTGTCTACTTTTACAACTAAGGGGGCATGGATGATAGATAATTGTGATTTTGTGAAACACGGGCGCTTTTTGCATAGTAAGACTAATTTTAATTAATACCAGTCGAACATAAAAACAGTGCAACGCAATCCAGCGCGCAACACAATTAAATAAATTTGCCAGATGTAGTGTTGGCATCACAATACAAACAGAACCACGCAACGTTGCATGTGTGAGTTTTCTGTGTGTGTGCATGCGTGCGTGAGTACATACATACATATGTCAAGTTTATAAAGAAGCTGAGTTTTGTGGAGGCACATTTTACGTGCAGCGTATGCAAAAAAAAAAAAAAAAGATTCGTAGGCGTTGGAGCTTCGTCAACATTAAAGAAGAAGCATAAAATCGATTCCAAGTGCATACATCATATATGTATATGAGTGCGTGTACGTGTGTGTTTATTGCAAATGTAAGAAGAAGCAAAGGCTCACGCGCTTCATTTTTCTCTGCGAAATCTAAAATATAAAAATCTGCGTGACCAGTTGCTATATAAAGTGAGCAATACAATATTCAAAAAATGTTTTCTTGCTAATATTTCGTGGCTGTGGAATCAGGTATGTAAAATGCCACAATAAATAGTGGATGATGTTTGGGCTCCAACCATACATATGTATATAAAAATGCGCGCCCATTATTACTACATACGTATAGGATATACATAAGTGAGTGTGTGCCAGTAATTTGTACATAACCTCAATTCTTTAATTAATTATGTTCAGCGACAGCATTTTTTAAACAGGAGTCACAAGCCCAATAATTTTTTATAAATGAATTATTTATTAATTATTCAAGGTCCCTATTCTAAAGGTGACTGCCTTTGCTTTGTCTACGTACAAACAAAGATTCCGTAATATCATTGCATTTGTATGCGTATTTTTGTGTGCAAGAGTGCCTTTCAAAATTGTGAAAGTAGTCAATTTTAATTGTCCCTGCATTTAATTTGATAAAACAAAAATTATATATATAATATATAAATGCCACACAATAAATTGCTGTAAAAAGGAAGGTATTCAAAAGACCAACAACAATGACGCATATCATTTGCACAAACACACGGATGCAATTGCTGTTGTGTGTGTGTTATTCGAGAGAGCTCTGAACGAGAGAGCGTTTTACCTTTTCCCTCTCTGTCTCTCTCACCTTTTATAAATTACCAAGAGAAATGTTTTGTCAACAGTTGAAATTCAAATTTTTCAAGATTGTCGCTTTTCTTCCTAATTTACAATTCATTCAAGCCAAAGTTTTGTTAATACACAAAACTCTGTAATTAATATAGTTTTTAGGTTTGCAATATTTTCATAAATTTCTTTGTCTTCGCCGGCAAACAACAGTTAAAGCTTACACACATACATATACTTTGATTAACTGAATTTGTCTAAATTCGTTTTGATAAGACCTCCGTTTGGAGTCAACTTCTCTCACAATCCTCGCTTCTGATCCAAGTCTGGTTTGTTTCGGTTCGGTTTAAAACTTTTGGCAGTTGCCTTTTCATTTACCAAAAGACGTGAAAACTTGAAAAACAAGTTATAGTTACATACGATCGCACTTCATTTATATACCCTTACGCAGAGTGTGCTAATTTTGTGGACCAATATGAAACACGTTGACAAAAACATTTTTGTTAACCTATGCATAATTGCATTTGGTAAATTTGATAAGTTTCATATAAATGGTACATATTTTGTATACACAGCAAATCTTTTTTTTTTAATTTGTTTATTTCTTGATGAACTGTGAATAACAACTTTAACTTTGAATTAAAAGTATTAAATGAGTTAATTTTTACAAATGTGAACTTTATAATATCTGAGCCCATTTGAAATGATCAAATGTAGAATAATGCTTTTCTAATTTAACATCTAGTTAACAAGTACAACATTATTTAGCACATGTCTTAAGTTGGTAGACTGTGGTCTGATGCAAAATATTGTCGAGACTATGTTGAATATAAATCCTTCTGTTTCTCTTAAACTCCTCCACCTCCATAAGTTTTTTAAATGCTATCAAGTTTTAAAGGGTATTTAATCTTTTTCAGTACTCAAGCTTACATTTTGTATTGAAGTTTTTTTGTATAGCCTTCGATATAAATATCGATCCGGGGTTCGTTTTTAAAGCGCCAATAAAAAAATATTTTAAAATTCTTTAAAAAGCACGAGCAAGAAAAAAAGAACTCAATTCTATTTGTAAAATTTATACGCTCGACCTTAATATGTGTAAAAATATCAAAAATTAAATAATATTTCATACCCTTGCGGGCTATGAAAAAAACATCCGATTTTACACAAATTATATCAGGTTGAATAAAAAATACCAGATTCAGCTTCTTATATGAGAGTTTGGTTCAGATATCTCACTTATCTCACTAATCATTTTTGAACAGCTATTTATTTAATCAATAATTTTACAAATATCTAGTATTAAGTTTGGAAAGTTATGACTATTTAAAGATTTTAAATAAATTAAAATTTGAGAACCAAAATTCTATTTAATTATTTCCAATTAAAAATTCATCGTTTCTCCTTACCTATGGCCCCATATTTAGAAAAAAGTGGGTTTAGTAAAATTTTGAATCTACCTAAGATTATAGAAACGTTTTTGCACTTCAATTTTAAATCGTATACTCGTTGATATATTGAATACTTTTTTAATTCAGAATTGTAGCTGATTACACGTAATTTTAAACTATTGCCTTAAATATCACAAATATGAATACATACATATTAATAAATATTGCTAAAAAAAAAATGCAATACACAGCATTTAAGTACATTCTTACATTACGTTGCTGTTGTTGGACTTTTAAATTTACTTACACATGTACTATGTGCATGTGTATATTTAAATCATTTACATTGTTTATTGTTGCGCAATACCTAATGGTATGGTTAGGGAGGTGTGGCCGAGATGAGGCACCTGAAATTAGTGTACAGCAATTAGTAAAACCACCTGAGAATACAACAAGCACATACATACGTCAAACCATCAAGAGCACCTGAAAAAGACAAACAAACTTGTGTCCGTGTATAACATCGACAGGCAGGAACTGTGCATTGCTTTTAGGCAACATTGCAACACACACAGACACTTTATATACATTGTGTGTGGGTGTCCCTTTTGCACTTTTAGTTGTAGTGTGCATTACGGGCGGAGGGAGGAGATGGATCCAATGCATCTGAACACTGCAGCGACGCCTGCTCGTGAACTTTGAACTTTAGCCATATGTCATGTGTTGTTATAACTGCATTTAAGTTTTGTTCACTTGATTTGAATTATCGAAAGTTATCGGTTATCGAAGTTGTGCTGCTGGCAGGTGATAGTCCTCTCTCTACATTTCTAATGGAAATTTCTTTCTCTCCTTCTTCGGTCTTGCCGTTGTCGCTCTCCGCCCCCGCTGCGCAATGCAGTGAGCGCACGAAAAAGAAATCGATAATTGCAAGGTTTCCATTTTCACCACCATGATGAGCGCACAATATTCGCAAGTATACAGATTTTTATTGACTCTCCTCTCCACTATTGCTGCAGTCAGCCCCCATTCAACGTTTAGTTGCTCTTTCTCGTGAGTCGCGACCGATCAAATTCCAACATGTGTTTGACAATTGCAGAGAGCAGAAAGGCCGTCCAATGCGCCCTGGATATACATATGGAAGTATATACATATTTCGTATGGTATATGAGTCGCTATCTACACAAATACATACATACTTAGATGTACGTCTCCGCCATTGCCATGGTGAGATGCATCCATATTGTTGTCTTTTTTTCGTGTTTTTCCTTGCGCTCGAACTGTCGTCTGGTTGCTTTCTATGCCCGCTGTGGTGTCTCTGTCTCTTTGTGCGTCTTCTCGTTTCCGTTTTGACAGCAGCAAAAACTACACCATTTCACCACCACTTGCAAAGAATATGTGTACACATGTGTATGCGTGAGTAAAGTGTAAGGTGAGGTGAGGTGAGGCAAGGTGTATGTCGCTCCGCTGACGCCGCCACAAAGTGTAACCGTGGCAGTGTTGTAGCCAGCTACTCGTCTGTTTGGTTTCTGATTTTTAGTTTTGTCGATTTCGTTATGTACTGAAATATCTCTCTGTGAACTCGTGAGTGTTTCTTTGTATGGGTACGTGAATGTGTATGTATGTGTGGGTGTAATCTTCTTATTTGCTCTCGCTCTCTTGTACAGGGTGGCAATACTCAATCGGACACGTTGTCCGTCATATTGGTGGTGTGCTCATCATGACCAGAGACTGAGACACCCTGTTATTATTGCTTGAAACAATCATGCTGCCTCTGTCACACCCTCACGTATGTAACTGTTGTGCCTTTTGCACTTATGTAAGGCTTACGTATTTGAATTTATGATCCATTTTTGCACTTTGCCTATTTTCGTTTTTGTCTAGAGATAGCAAATTAAAAATGTCCAGTATTCGATAATTATAATTAAATTTTTTTGCTTCAAAAACAATTGTTTCAGGCAGTGATTGTGCTGTTCTCGTTGACTCTCGCATACAATGTGCTATTTTCTCGCACACACCGATTTCACGAAATGTTTCCTGCTACACAGAGTGCAATTTAAACGCGCAGCAACAAGACTCTCTACTTACAAGCAAATGCATATGTACTAAGTGTATTCCATGTACATATAAGCATGTATTTACTTTACCCAAAGCAGCATTTTCCCCATTTTTTTATGCTCGAAGAGGCTCGAGGCTCGATGTTGCGCTGCATTGCCTCCCTGTTTAATACGCTGCTTGTCGCTTGTCCGTTGCCATTGTAGCAATAGCAACAACAGATACGAAAATGAAAATGAAGAATTCCAAAGCAACACTGCGCGCGCATTTACTCTCCATCTCATCCACCAGTTTCTGCTTTGGGTTCGTTCTCTCTGTGACTCTCTCACATCTCTCTCTTTCTGTCTGCTTCTCTGTTCGCATTTCGCGCTCTTTTGTTTCTTTGCTCACACTGGCCGACGTCGTTTAATCGAAAATGTTTGCGGCGGCGTTAAGACGTACGAAAACGTTTCCTCGCCAAATTTTAGTGAATATCTGTAGAAATTCACTAGGAGGAAAAATTTTAAAAAGTGAAGCGAATTTAAATTTAGTGGAAGCTGTGAAAAGGTTTTAAAACCATATGCGTTTTAAATAATTGGAGAATAGCAAACTTGTGAAAAGCTGATCCAATAAATACATATGTACATACATACATTCAATACAAAATCTATGTACTAAAAAGAAAAAGGTGAAAAGTTGTACAGTGTGTGGAATAAATGCTAGTGCAAAATACTGCGTAAAACGTGAAAGTTTTCAATAACAAGAGCCATACGTTTTATAGTAAATAAGTTTATGAATGTATATGTGCATACATACACTTCTTGAATACATACATATGTACACTATCTGATGTAAGTTCAATATATTGAATAAAGTTCAATAAATCAACCGAATATTAACCAAATTTAACAAATCAGAGCAGTTATATGATAATTTATACCATCTGCTTACTTGTTCGGATCAAAAACTTGTGAAAAATACAACATTTTTAGGTTAGGTCAATTTCAATTGGTTTATATACGAACACACACACATTAAACATGCACAAACGACATGCATACATATACATATAAAGCGCACAGACAAAAAGTCGTCGACGGGCTGCTCGCACACACATACACACAGCCATAAACACGCGTATACACATACACACACACGCACACAAGTTTTTAACATTGCTTTTGGCTTGCTTGTGAACTGACTGTATTTTTTCAACGTAGTGTCGTTTTATTTTCGTTCGTTCATTCGTTCGTTCGTCCGTCTGTTCTCAGTTCGTGCGCTTATCTCGACTTTTGCTTTGATGCGCCATTCGCATGTACGTCTGTATATACTTTTGTGTATTACAGTATTTATATGTGTTTGTGTGTTTGCGTGTGCATGTACATATGTATAAGTGGGCTCCCAACACAGAATAACCCACTGGCAGCTGGCTTGGTCGCGGCTCCAAGAGCAACACCATCATTGCTCTCTCTTTTTATATGTATAAGTGCAAGTCTCTTTCAATGAGAGCATCCTCGCTCACTATTAATCAAATACTTGAGCTATGAGCTTGAAGCTACCAGTCTGCCTTCTGCTTTGTTGTTCTTGTTTTTTTTTTTTTTTTAATTTTTTCTATGTTGTCTACTGTATATACATATGTACATATTTCTCTACACGTCCATATGTTTTATATATTTGCAAATTTATTAATAGCATATAGAGTAAAATTTAATTCTCCAAGTGTGAGTGTGAGTGCAAAAAAAATAAACTATTAATATACCGATAAAAAAGAATGATACCGTGAAAAATAAGAAGTTGCTGTCGAAGCAAAATATTTTTGCATATTTCTCGTCTACATTTACGTTATTCTCTGTAGTGAATACATAACAAAACAGATAAGATAGTCGTGTGCACGTAATACAGCTATGAAGAATACAAAAAAAAAATGGAGGGAAAATTGCCCACATGTCTCCCTTTCACACACTTGCACATAAAGAACTACAACGAACGCCCCAAATTTGTTCGGAGCTCCGTAACCTCGCTCTCAGAGAGAGAGAGAGAGTGACAAACATATATGGATAAGCAAATATGCTTGTGTATGAGTGCTGTGACTGGAGTATGGCGGCCGAGCTGCTCCAAAATACAGAAAGCAGCAACAGAGCAATAACAAAAGGCCACACACAGTAATCGAGAGAGTGGGAGAGCGTGTGCCGCGACAAAAGTATCAACTTGTTTTCGTATTTGGCCATAATACTTGAAGGATTATTTGCTGCGGAGAGCCAAAAGTAGTGAGTTGGCCACCGGTACAGTTTTCAAATGCAAATTACTGTAATTTGTTGTTTACAAATGCACATACATATATACTTTGTACTTGGATGGGTGATGCATGCGTTCATTCAAATATAAATACAGAGATGTACGTATGAATGTGTGTATGTCTATACTATTGTCTAAAAAGATTCACAAAGGAGGTGGCGCTTTCTGCTAAGAGTCCCATGGCCTCTATGCCACTGCCTCCCGCTAGCGCACATATACATTCTCACACGTACAATCGCTTCTAAATTCAAGTTATATTTACACTTTTAACGACACGAAAACACTCACTGGGGAGCACAAATGGTTCTTTTTGGGTTCTCATTCGTACATTCTTCGCTCTTGTTGTATTTGTAGTAGTTGCCGTTGACTGAGCGCCCGCCAAATACTTGTTTATAGTTGTTGTTAAGCAGACGTTAAAAAAAAAAAAGAACTTTGTAGAAGAAAAAAGTTTCAACTACGCCACAAAACAAATATGCGGCCCTCAATCTTGCCCTCGCTCTCTATGCGCGAGTTCTCTCTTTGGGTTTCTTGCTCTCTTGCATGCTGCTGCAGCAGAATGAAAAAACGAAGGAAAGCAAGCAAAGAGAGTAAGAGCCGCCTCACCACCACTGTTAGCACCTTTTTATATACTCACTCATTGTTTTGAGCGGCGGGCAGCTCTTGTAGGTTGTGTAGATATAGAAAGAGGCAAACACCCTGATGCATATACTCCCCTCTTTTGTCTCGTAGTCGAACTACTCGCAGTAATTTCTATGCAAGTTGACGTCGTCGTCATCGTCGTGCATGGGTCATAAAAAGCTCTCTGCCCTCCCCTGCCAGTTTTTACTGTACCCGTTAAAAACAACAAAGCGCGCGCGCCCAATTCCGGTTGTGCTTATTTAGAAACACACACACACATACACATCCATGTATGGATGATGACTCTCGATTCTCTGATCTGACGCGCACTCTTTTCTCAGCCCTCCGTCCGTTTGGCTGCTGTTGTTGCTTGTAGTTGTAGTTGGTATTGGCAGCGGTATATACGAAGAAATAATTTTCTACTACTCATACATGTTTGTTTATATACTATGTATAAACTATAGTTTACTCTCTATATTTGCTTGTGGATGTGGTAAAGAATTTGTCGTTGAAGAATTTAAAATTTCGTTGGAATGTGTAAGAAGTGCACATCAACTGAAAATAAAGAGTTTTCATATTACTTTAACCGAAAGTTATTCTCATTAAAGATTTAATTATTGATTAATAATCGATGGATAATCTAAGCAAATATGCCAGCTGATTCTTTTATATGCAAAACAGTTTGATTCAATTTTTTTCTTTTAATGTATTACAGTGACTGCGACAAACGCATCTGTGACGTGGCAGAAGCAGCTTTAAGGCCAACATTTATAGAAGTTCAAATTGGGATTTTGAGCCTGCCGCTTAAGCGGACTGGCTGCGTTCATATCCAAATGCATAGACAACAAGAAAAAGAAGAACAACAACATATGTTGCACACACGAGCAGAAGAAACGCTGCAATCAAATCACAGTTACAGTTACAGTCATCAGTTACGACCACGACCGTTTGTTGTGTACTACATACGATCGTAGAGAGCGTGGAGAGATCCCGAAACCGAAGGAATCCTCTTTTGATCCACAACAATAACGTTAAGTAGAGCACAACAGAAGAACAATAACCAAAAGACAAAAACAGATTCAAATAGGAGAGAAAAAAAGCGAAAAGAGAGCGAGAAAGAGAGAAAGCAGTAAATAAACTAAAAATCCACTCCAAGCATGATGAAACGCACTCGCATCGATGAAGTCCAATTTGGCACGCGCACCGGCCCGGGACCAGGAGGTGGAGTTGGAGTTGTAGGCGGAACAGGTGCAAATAGCGGCACAACAAGTGTGGGTGTTAACACAGCTGGAGGCGTTGCCATTGGCACAGTGGTGCCAAATGCTCACAGTGCCACAATTAGTGGAATTGGCTCAATACATCATCGCATATTGACGCCACAACATGGCGGTGCACAGACCATTGCCTATTTGCCATCCACAACGCCAACGGCAACGAATCTTAAAACAACGAGCAGCATTGTCGATAGCGCCAGCACAGGAGCTCAAACCAATGCAGTAAGCAACGTTGGTGGCCATGTTCCTGTTGTTGGTGGTGTTGTTGTCTCCACAGGCAGCGCGGGAACACAAACCTTGCAGTATACCACATGTATGTAGACCTACAGATGGTTGAGTAATTGTTTTGACAAAATAAAAAATGCTCATATTTGCTAAACTTAACTATTATTTTCTTCAAAACAATTACTTAATTAACTGTTTGTTAATTAAAAATCTTTTCTTTAACTAATTCCTTTTTGTTTCATCAACTACCAACTTGAATAGCTTATAGCGTTGCTTCTATCCAAGCTGGAGGCACTCTTAAGGCCACAATAGCCGACAGCAACGCAGTGCCGATACACGTCACAGCAGGCGGTGGGGCAGGAGGAGGATCCCAGACAGTATCGAGCAGTTGCCAGACGGGCACGATTCGGCAACGCACAATTAGTGGCACTCAAACGAATGCCACTAGTGGCAGTCTGACAACAACGGCACAGCAAACACAACCAACGACACAGCTGGCAGCACAACAAACACCTCCCAATGGACCCGTTGGTGGTACAGTTGGAGCAGGAACAGGAGCAGGAGCTGCAACTGGAGTTGGAGGTGGAGGCAACAGCACTCCCCCGCAGGGACAATCGTCGGGAGGGACCAGTGCTGCACCGCGTCTTAAAGTGGAAGATGCACTAAGCTATCTGGATCAGGTTAAATACCAGTATGCGGATCAGCCGCAGATCTATAATAATTTCCTGGACATTATGAAGGAGTTCAAGTCGCACTGCATCGATACACCAGGAGTCATTGAGCGTGTTTCGACGCTATTCAAAGGACATGCTGAGCTCATCTATGGCTTCAATATGTTTCTGCCACCTGGCTATAAGATTGAAATGCAACACGATGCTCTTGGCTTCTCTGTGCCCGTTGTCTCAATGCCGTCGCCTCCTGGTGCTCCCAGCAGCACCGGCACAGTTCACATGATCGCCGCTGCTGGCAACAGTCCCTTGGCAAGCACTGTGAATGCACATACGACGCTCAAACCGTTGACACAGGCGGGACCAGTTAATGTTGGTGCAGCTGCCGCAGCTGCTGCGGCCGTGGCACAAATTCAAACAGCTGGTGCCGTCAATTTGATGACACATGGTGGCGCCTCTCTCACCCAGACAACAATACATGCACTGCAACCAGCTGCTGCTGCCGCTGCTCAGTCACCTGGAGGTCATGTTCATGTCACCAGCAGTTCAACAGCACCACCCGTAGCAGGAGGAGGAGGAGTTGGTGTAGGTGTTTCGGTGTCTGCGCATAATATTCCACAGAATTACTCAAGAGATCGAGGGGAAGCGCGAGCGACCATAACGCCAACGGGACCTGGTCAAGTGTCATCGGTTGCGGTGCCAGCTCCAGGTGGTGCCAGCATTGTTGTTGGCGGTGGTCCACCGACTCCCAATTCATTAAGTGAGCTCAGTCCACATGCAGGGCCAGCTGCACAGCACAATTTGCATCACATCCAGCAGGCCCATCAATCACTTCTGCTGGGCGAGACGACGGGACAACAAAATCAGCCGGTGGAGTTTAATCACGCCATAACCTATGTGAATAAAATCAAGGTAAGCAAACGAGTAAACTATTAGTCATATGGCAAACAGTAATTCAATAAATTCTTTCTTAATCCTCTGCAGAATCGTTTTCAAAGCCAGCCGGCCAAGTACAAGAAATTCCTTGAGATTCTGCATGCCTATCAGAAGGAACAGAAAGTGATGAAGGAGGGCAGCAGTGGAGGTGGCAGCACATTGAATCAGGGCAAGATGCTAACCGAACAGGAGGTCTACACGCAGGTGGCCAAACTTTTTGGTCAGGATGAGGATCTGTTACGTGAATTTGGCCAATTTCTGCCAGATGCTACCAACCATCAATCTTCTGCTGCTGCTGCTGCTGCGGCACAATACATGTCCAAGACGGCGCTGCACAATGATCATCATAGTAAACAGCAGGGGCAACAACAACAGCGCACCACAACAACGGCAACATTGAGCGGTGGTGCTCACATAAGCATGTCATCTGCCTCACCATCGGCAGTGGCCAACAGTGGCTCCCCCTTGCATCTGAGCAGTGGAGCAACGCTTTCCCAGATTGATGGCAACAGTGCACATGCACATGCCGCTGCCATTGGAAACTTGTCGGCTGTAAACACGAGTGTCAGCATCAAATCCTGTGCCGTACAGCAGAATCACATCATTAGTAGCAGCAACATCTTTGAGAAAGAGTATCATGGACTGGGGCAACAGCAGCAGTTGCAGCAGCAACATCGTGGATTGCCGCCACATCACCATCTGTCCAGCGGAGCACCACCGAGTGGTCTGCGAGGAGCTGCCACTGGAGGAGTTGGTGCTGTGCTGGATCAGCGGAATAATCACCATGCCCAGAAATATGTAGCACAGCATCCGCATCAGAATATGTCGCAGAAGAAGTCACCCAGTTATAGTGGCATCTCGAATGCTAATCTGCCACATCACCATCATCTTAGCGAGAATTCCCTGGATCGTAATTCACCAAATATTGCTAGTTATGTGACACCACCTCAACTGCCCCCAAATGCGCACCACATTGCGCACCACAACTCGAACAGCAATCGGAGGCAAGTGGTGGATGAGTTGTCAGCAGCATCGATTGGTGGTTCTGGTGGTGGTCTAAACGCAGTTGCTAGTGGACCACCGCCAGCGAAGCGACCTAAGCCATATTGTCGGGATGTTAGCTTCTCTGAGGCATCTCGCAAATGCACCATCTCGGATGCGGCATTCTTTGACAGGGTACGCAAGGCGTTACGCAGTCCCGAGGTATACGACAACTTCTTGCGCTGTTTAACGCTTTTCAATCAGGAGATTGTCTCCAAGACGGAACTCCTCGGACTCGTCTCACCATTTCTGGTCAAATTTCCCGACCTGTTGCGGTGGTTCACCGACTTTCTGGGTCCGCCCATGTCAGGTCAGATTGGTGGCGCATCTGGGCCTGGTGGCCTAATCGATGGCATGCCTCTGCCTGCCACACAACGTCAAGGAAGCAACAGCAGCTCCCATGATCGAGCGAGCAGTCATCAGAGCACGGATTATGTACAGGATGTGGATTTATCACTCTGTAAGCGACTCGGTGCCTCCTACTGTGCCCTACCCCAGTCCTCAGTCCCCAAGAAGTGCAGCGGACGTACTGCACTGTGCCGTGAGGTGCTCAACGACAAGTGGGTCTCGTTTCCAACGTGGGCAAGTGAGGATTCAACATTTGTTACCTCACGAAAGACACAGTTTGAGGAGACCATCTACAGGTGAGTTTAATCACTCCTATTAGTTTTATTTGTTCCGTCTTTTTGTAACCTTGCAGAGGGTATTATAACACTATAAAAGTAACTTTATGTCACGGAGTACTAAAACCTTAAGGTTTATCACGATAAATTCCACACATTCGCATGTGTAATCCGATCATTGCTATATAGGGCATGTGTCGGAACAGTACCATATATATTGCTGTCAATAAAAATATGGTCGAAAATCAATCAAATCTTAAGTAATCTCAACCAATCTCACAGATTGACATAATTTGGTTATTATTGGACTACTATATCTGATATAGTATACCCTTATATGCTGTCATAGGAGAAATCGGTCAAATATAGAATTTTGGTATTCAAAATCTTTTCTTTTTGTAAAGGTATTTTAACTAAATTGAAAAGTAGTTACTCAAGGATGCTTTACCCTAAAATATTTTTGATAACTTACATTGTAACTCTGCAAAGGTATCAAATCTTCGGCGTGTCGACGATAAATGTTTTTTCTGGTTCCTCTTTGTTTCTTTTCCTGTTTATGTTTTTCCTATTCGCTATTCTTTGTTTCTTGTTCTGTTTCTGTTATTATTTCTGTTCTTTGGCTTTTGTTTATATTTTATGAATTAACGAATCAACAAACGCTCTAAACAAAAGGAATATTCACAGAACGGAGGACGAGCGTTTCGAACTGGATCTTGTAATTGAGGTGAACAGTGCCACGATTCGGGTGCTGGAGAATGTGCAGAAGAAAATGTCGCGCATGTCATCCGAAGAATTGGCCAAATATCATTTGGATGATCATTTGGGTGGCACATCTCAGACAATTCATCAACGAGCCATTCATCGCATCTATGGCGACAAATCCGGCGAAATTATCCAAGGCATGAAGAAAAATCCCTCCGTGGCGGTACCAATTGTACTCAAGCGGCTAAAGGTCAAGGAAGAAGAATGGCGAGATGCCCAAAAGGTTTGACTAGCAATGTGGAAATCGAACTTTCAATTATATTCTTATAAATTTATCTACAAATTACAGAGTTTCAACAAACAATGGCGGGAACAGAATGAGAAATATTATCTGAAATCTCTGGATCATCAGGCAATCAATTTCAAACCCAACGATATGAAGGCTCTGCGCTCCAAGAGTCTGTTCAATGAGATTGAAACGTTGTACGATGAGCGACATGATCAGGAGGATGATGTCATGGAGGCGGCAGGGCCGCATCTTGTCCTGCCATACAAGGATAAAACAATACTGGACGATGCAGCCAATCTTCTAATACATCATGTGAAACGTCAGACGGGCATCCAAAAGCAGGAGAAGCAGAAAATCAAACAGATCATACGACAATTAGTGCCTGATCTTTTCTTTGCGCCGCGTCAACCTCTCAGCGATGATGAACGCGATGACGGTATGTAGTTCAATGTCCTACTATTCTCATACACCCTTGGTCTAAACCAAACTTTAACACAATTCATACCACCAGCGTAAATCAATCGCAATTAGATAATTAATTTTCACTTAGTTATCATATGTTATAAGAAGTTCTGCATGAATACATATCCTAGAATCACGAATCATAATTTAGAGTTATAAATAAAAAGACATTTTGTTTTCTTAAGAATTCATAATTATTTTGAACTCTTATTTTTTGATTTATGAAAAAAATGTATTAATAACTAGGGGACTTGGCTTGTCCCCTACTGGCCTCACTCGCCAACCACCGGGAAGATTTATAAAAATTAATAAATACTTTATTTGTTCTCAAAATTGGCATATCTAAGAATAGCCTTATTTCGTTGTTGTTGTATTCATGCAGCTCTTTTTTTTAACAATTACTCCCTTAGCATTACTGCATTCTATTTACTAACAAAAATTTGACAAAGTATTTAAATGTAACCAGCGTTTAGACATAAAAAACAAATTCTTAATTTTCAAGTATTTTTAACTTAGAGATGTTTTTATTTTTCGTTTTCTCTTCTTTTTTTATATTCCTTTTGCCGAAAATTCGAACTGAAAATGTTGCAAATTGCCAAATTTTTGCCGTTCCGTTTGCAATTTGCAATAATTGATTTTGTAATTTAACAACTGTAATTTGAATTGCATAATTATTGACTAACCCAACAACAAATGGGGGACAACGCACATCCACCACCACAATTACAACCACACCGACCCAACGAATCTACACCGATCACCAACCACACGAACGAAACGAATCGAAACCATTCTCTATAGCCTTTCAATTTTTGACAATAGATGACACTAAAATGGAAGTCGATTCGCCACTGAGTCGAGCCCCCAAAGGCGGCGTTACCACGCCCAGCGAAAGCGCCTCCCCAGCGCGTAGCAATGTGAGCAGCAGTAGTAGCGGAGGCGGCGGTGGCGCCACTAACGTCAGCGCCAGTGGCAGTTCAGCAGCTGTGGCAGCTATTAAAATGGAATCTGAGGAATCTTCTAAAGCGTTGCCCGTATCAACAGCTACAACATCAACCGATGATGCAACACCATCAACATCATCAGCAGCAGCTGCAGCAGCATCTTCATCATCATCATCAGCTGTCGTCATAGATGTCAAGGAAAAGTCTGAGTCAGATGGTTCAACAACAATAGCGACAGTAAATACTGGCAATAAAAACAATAGTGTGTCTGCTACTGGAGCAAGTCCAAGACGAGTTGAAGATGGAGCTGCGACAACCACAACAACAGCCTCCGGCAGCGATGTGAGTGTTAAGCAGGAGCAAGGAGATTTTGCGAATCCTTCGCTGCTGCCAGCGCATGCTCAGGGACAACGTGAGGTGAGTAGAGAATGGAAGAAGATATATATTAAATTTATCTTATTATTACATTTGTTTACAATTTATAGAACGAATCCTATTCCCTGTTCTTTGCCAACAACAATTGGTACCTGTTCCTGCGCCTGCATGCCATCCTCTGTGATCGTCTCCATGTTATGTACGAGAGAGCACGTCTCCTGGCCATCGAGGAGGAGCGATGTCGCGTAAATCGGCGAGAAAGTACGGCAACTGCGCTGAGATTAAAGCCTAAGCCGGATGTCCAAGTGGAGGACTATTATCCGACGTTCCTTGACATGCTGAAGAATGTGCTCGATGGCAATATGGATTCAAATACTTTTGAAGACACCATGCGTGAGATGTTTGGCATCTATGCCTACATATCCTTTACACTCGATAAGGTAAGCAAATCAGAGAAGTGAGAAAATCCATGTGTACTTTAATTTTTGGATGCGCTATATGTTTGTAATATTCATTTGTGCATCGAGATAAGGTGTAGAAATGAGAAACACTTCCTGTAGTTATAGACTTTATATAACAGGACTTTGTTGGTAAAAATCGGGAAGTCAGATTTGGAGGGAAAGCTTTCAGATTTTCCGATGGAGAAATGTTAGATTTGGCGAGAAAAAGCATTCTCTTAGGTTAATTACGATAACCCATACTGAAGGTTAAATTTCATATGATATCTTAAAAACCAAAAAGTTGCTTCAATATTAAAACTTTGAACCTGAATTTAATCCTGTTCCAATTGAAAGTTCGCAAAGCGGATACAAATTGCAAGATAAATTTGTCATAACTATTGTTGTGTAAAAATTTCAATCTATTGTTCTAATCACTGTGCGATAGTCAGTCAATCAAGGATACATACATATATAGACAGGAATGTACATATATATAGATAGGAAAACAAATCTAAACATTATTTTTAAATATAATATAAACTCAATTATTTTTAACATTTAAATTAAAAGCTCAAACTAATCATAGCGAAAATAATAATAAAAATTTTTTTTTATGTTTTTATCGATATGATCTCTGATTAAAATCTCTTAATCTAATCCTAATCTTCTCCTTCAGGTTGTCTCAAATGCTGTGAGGCAGCTGCAGTATTGTGTCACGGAGCGTGCCGCACTAGACTGTGTGGAACTCTTTGCCGGGGAGCAGCGACGTGGCTGCACAGGAGGATTCTGTCGTGATGCCCACAAGAGTTACGAACGGGAAATGAGTTATCAAAGGAAGGCTGAAAGCATACTCAACGAAGAGAACTGCTTCAAAGTGTACATTGTAAGTGGTAAAAGATTTAATATTAACCATAATTATCTAACAATATCCATTTAACAATTACAGTACAAGATTGACTGTCGAGTTACCATCGAATTACTCGATTCCGAGCCCGAGGAAGTGGAGAAACCAGCGGCTTTAAAGGCGCAAAAGTTTAGCAAATATGTTGAACGATTGGCGAATCCAGCGATGGGTGCGGGAGGAGGAGGAGGAGGTGGCAGCAGCAACAACAACAACAGTGGCAACAATGCTGCCACAGGCAGTGACAACATGGTGGAAACAACGGACATAAAAACGGAGGAAGAAGAGGACAACGCCGAGGTAAGTGAACACAAATAGAAAAAAAATAACTCGAAACAAAACCAAAAAAATATCAGCAGCAGCTTTGTGTGTGCTTGAAGAGTGGTTAACCATGTTGTTTGTGTATTCTCTGTTGTGTTAATTTGTTTGTTTTGTTGTTGTTAAGTTTAGTTTAAAATTTCACATTCTCAGTTATGACTCAATTACTCAATACTTTCAATTTAAGCAAAGTCTACGTCAACTACTACTAAACCCCTATCTTCTCTGTACATACTAATGATATTCGATAACACGCGATAGCCTTTTCATCAAGTTTTAAAGACTTCCTTTTCACAAAATGTCTCATATTTTTATATGTCAGATTTAAATACTGATTAGTAATCGTTTATTTCAAAGAGCTTTCTTTAACCGCAGTCGAGAGATTAATACAATCACATTTCTCTTGTTTTGACTTTTTACATTGGAACAGTCGTATCTGCTCTGATCCAAATTTAAAAAACATTTTATAGTTAATTTTTGTATATATTTGTATTAATATGAGTAGAAGATTAAAACAGGTTTACAACATTGGATTTTGTTTTCGAAGAAAAAAACCTCAATACCCAAGTATGATTGTATTTATGCCAACTACTGATCAAAGCCCCTAAGAACTAATTTGCTGTATAAATTAAATAGAGTTCTCTAGTTTACGACCATTCCATACAATTCACTTTTTGTACGTGTCGATTATTCATATACATTTTTATTTTGGAATTATTAAAACCAATTTTTTGTCGAATTAAGGCTTCGGATACCCAACTGAAAGATAGTTTGATTTACACTTTTAGAAATTTATGTCTTATTCAAATAAAAAAACTCAGTTAAAATAAAAATATTGTAAAGGGGCTTTAAACTTAGAATGTTGTTCTAATTCTTTATTTATATTAAGACCATCGATACTGTGGTCTCAGATAGAGTATTATCTATCAATAATTCTACAAGGCGGACAAATATTATTTTGTGTACATACATCATATGAAAATAATTACATACATAATGTTCTATATTGCTCAATTGTTGTATTAATTTTCTTTTTGAACACTTATTTATGTTATGGGCTTTTCTTTTTCTCCATCCACTTTGCCCACAATTTTTGAGTTACTTATTGTTCTGAGTTCTATTATGATTATGATGTTATGCGGTCCTTTGCGCTTTTCGCACATATTCTATCTTTCTACAACTTTCTTTTTATCGTTCTATTTCCGTTTTGTCTCTCATTTCAACATGCCGCCTAACAATCGCCCACATATCCGTATGCGAAACAAACAAAATAAAAATATAAAAAATAAAAAAAAAAACGAAAAAAGATAAATTTTCACTAATTAATGCTTTTTCTGCATTTTTCTCATTTTTTCCAATTTATTTTATGTACCAGGTCAATTCCAAGGCTTGAAATAACAAAATAGTTTTGATAATTTCATTGAATAAGAAGAAGAAAAAGTCGTATTGCAAAATGAAATAGTAATAACAAAAATTTGTTTTTTGAGATTAACCAACAAAATCCGCAACAACAACAAAAACAGTTTTCATCTAACCACCTCACCTGCACCAAAACTACGTACAAACACTCACACCCATCCATCCATCATACACACAACCACAAACAAAAACATTAATAGACAACATTTCAATGTAAAAAATTAAATATCTTAACTTATACACAAAAACGTACATTATGTAAATTTTAGTACATACCCGAAACAAAACACCCACACTCGAAAGTAAAATGCATATGTATAAATATGTTTAACTGTAGTTTCTAAATAATGTTCATAGGCACGCATTTATTGCATTTATTTGTAATTTCATTTTGCTTTGCGTTCGTTCGTCTTACAAGTCAAGCAAGAATTACAAATACAATAATAACAACATGTGCCCAGCAGAGCAAAAGTGTTTTGTAAAGAGATATGAGATTGATGAAGAGATCGTTAGAGAGAGTGAGTGAGAGAGAAAAGAAAAAAAAAACGGTGGTGTGAGTTTGGGAAAGAGTAATAAGGTGTAGTGCTTTTATTTGTTTGTGTTCGTGTGTGCGTATGACAAGTGCATTCGATTATTGATTGCTGCATCGATGATAAGTTATCGGGAACTGTGTTGGTTAAGGGCCAAAGTACTAGAGCAATAAAAAAACGTATAAGTAAAACAAAATAAACAAATGTAAATAATGTTTGTATGTATGTATTGTATTTTATTATCAAGTAGTTTAAGTGTTCAGCGTAGCAAATTTTGTAAATTGACGACAGACAAAGACGTTGAGAGTGAGAGAGAGAAAAGAGATTAATTTTAAATTACAGAAGAGAGCGTGTTGTATATTTAACAATTTTTATAACTCCTCTACACATACATACTTAATGATTAAAAGCAAAACAAACCAAAACAACAAAGAAAACATCAATTGTAAATCCGGTTGAAATATATAACTGAAAAGTAAAAGTTGCTTAGGCTCTGAGTTCTCTTGGGTTTTGTTTTTTGGGCTTAGTGCAGCTGGTGGCATACATGAATACGTTATGAACATACATACATATGTATATATATATATATTGCATATATATGTAGAGTATATAGTGTATATGCTTTTAAGTTTGAAGCAAGGTAAGTTATGCCTTACATACTAGAATATGCATACGTATTAATTTAATTTATTTAGATTAACATACTATTTGTGTTTCTCTCAGAGAGCAAGAGAGTTTGATGTTATCGTTTTTGTAAACAGTATTGTGAATGTTTATCGACTTGTCGGTATTTTTTATTTTTTGTTTCGTCTTCAAATTCAATGTGTGTGTGTACTATGAAATTGTGTCCAGTCTTGGACTTTATCTAGACCTGGTACATAACACTCAATAAACCAGCAAGAAACAATCCCCCCTCCCCCAAACACACACTCTGTGATTCTTTGGTTCCTCTTATACCTACTCTTAATCATGTATTCGTCTATCATCTATCGTATAAACGTATTAGTCGTTAATAGTTTTCATTGTTAGTAATTTAAACACACACACAGACACTCATAATACATCACTTACACCCACACACATATATACAAACACGCAAATCTCTAAGCTTTAAGTACTTGATTTCTTTTTAATTGTGAAAAGCATAAAGCATGTTGAATTGCATTTAACGAACTTGTTGTTATTTTGCTTTGTGGTAAATAAAACTAATTGTATGTCTCGTTCTCGTACTTGCAGCTGGTGCGGGGGGCACGTAAAGCGCGCTTTCTGTTGCGCAACAAGCGTCGATCGCAGCTGCACGAGGAGCAAGTGCGTCAACTCTTTGAACAGAAGCGTATCTGCAGTGGCAGTGGCATTATGGCATCCGAAGCAAATGCTGCAGCTCCTGTGGCAACTGCAGCTGCAACTGATGCAACATCAAATGTCAATAACAATAATAACAACAACAATAACAACAACAGTTGGAACAAACGTGCCCCAGAGCGATTGGGTGCTACACAATTGGGATTGGCAGAACAGTATGCATTCAACGATCGTGATGAGATCAGCACAAATGCCAGCAATGGCCGATGTTTTGTGACCAGCAAGAATCTCAATCTTCTTAAATACGATGCAGTGCGTCGTGCCAAGAAGGTAAGTCTGTCCACATGATCGACTATCGTCGAGACTCAGACCATTGCTCACCATTTCACATATTACAAAAACATAGAAATTTCGAAGAAATATAAATTAGGAAACAAAAATGAGAAATAAATTAAATCTTTCTAATATTATAGAAGAAATTTTGTTTATTTTTTAAATTTCCTTGTTACTGTTTTTTTTTTATCCTATTATTCCTTGTCTTTTTTTTTGTATTTTGGAAATGGTGTGTGTTAATAATTTTAATCAAATTTTTAATCTAAAAATGATTCTAATCATTGTTTTTATCCTTCCTTAGAGTCATTGCCGTGTCACACAGGCCAAGTACACACGATTTCAGAGCTATGTCAACAAGTGGCTACAACAACACGTCAGCGAACAGTTGCAACAACATTGTAGCGATTGGTTGCTGGGCAAGACACCGGAGCAGATCAATGCCAGTGGTTGGGGTGCCACAAGTAAAACCAAATCGTTGCAACAGAAAGATACGTCAAAGACGCCGTATCGCATCTACACGCGCTACAAGGTGCAACAATCGGGCAATGGCAACAGCAACGTCAGTGGTGGAATCTCTGTAACAACAGTAGCAACAACTGCCACAATGCCAGCAACAGTGGCAAGTGCTGCAGTGGCAGCGACGACAATTGTATCAACAGCACACTCAGTGGTCAACAATGCCACCAGCAGTACCAGCAACAACAACAGTGGCATTCTGAACGCTGACACAACGACAGCTGCAACAAATGCACCTCAGCAACATTGTAACAGCGCGGCAGCAGCAGCTGCTGCTGCCACAGCCGGCAATGCCGAGTCAGGATTGCAGCAAGTGAGACCCATGGAAAGCTAACCGACACTTGCCTCAGTTGCCACAGCTGTTGCGGCCGCATGGCCAAATGCATTCATGTGAAGGCTCACTGTATTTAAAGTGTTAATATATTTCAAAATTGTGATAGCAGTTTCAGGACGGGAACGAGATCAGCAAGCCATGGCTATATCTATTGTATTGGCTAATAGAATGGAACGCAATTGATAAATTGGCGACACAAATCACATCTGGATTCGGATCATCGCGATAACAAAGTTGTTCTTCACTTTGTACAAAAGTCATTTAAATTATAGGCGTAGTATTTGCTCCTAATTAAGATTTTTTATAGGCTTACTACAACATCTTGAGTATCGTTTAGTGTTAGTTTATTATAATAGGCAGCGTTTCTAGTTAGTAAGCGATTAATACACACTCTCACAGGCAGTCGTTTACGCTCTGTTAAGTTGATATCAAACGTCTGTTTATTGTTAAGATTTTATAAACACACATACACACCTTTTTAATTTTTCAAATATTAAACGTAATTTTATACAAATAAACCTTGTACAATTCCTTGTGAATACTATTGATTATATGCCTAATTATAAGTTTAATCTAAGTTGTAAAAATTCAAATGAGCTAAATAAAACGACAAAGTATCAAAAATTAAATTATGGATGTTCAACTAAAAATTCTTAGTGACTGATTTGACGGTATTTTATCAAAAAACTATTTAGGTCCATTATCAAAGAACAAGAACACACCATATATTATATAGGAACTGACCTACACAAATGAAATTTAAGAGTTCAACCAGCCAGGGAATCAAGCCGAAACAAATCCGGTCATGGCGCCGGTACGTACCAAAACGAGTATTTCGGTTTTGTCTGTTCGGTTCCGGTTCAGTACCGGACCTTACCGGTACAGCAAAATAATTTTCAAAAATAGTAAAATGTTAAAACCTCGAATTTTATCAACTTTAGCATGCTGAACATAACTTATACATTGAGAAAAACTGTTCATACAAACAACAGCATACATGTATGTAGCATTATGTATGTATGTATGTATGTAGGCAAAAGATCTATAAGCAATAACCCGTTTTTACTAACTAATCCAATTTAGTTTGATTTTTGAGCAATAATGTAAGATTGAGGCGAAGATCTCATTTTCGTATTTTGTATTCAACGCCGTGAAAACATTTTCGGATAAAATGTAAAAAGTTTACTAAACTTGTAATTATATCGTTTAGTGTATAAACTAACTACCATAATGTAGTTAGTAGATTAAGAAACAAGGTAATATATTTCAGATAATTTTACATAAACATATAAAAAGCGTTTATTATCAGCTCGTTTTCGTAAAAATATTCGAATAATACATTTAGATACACAAATAGCTGCTAGCTTCAATATTGTCTTTCCAAATATCACTTGTAGATAAAATCGCGACGTGTTATAATGCCAGCAATTCGATTCTCATTGTTGATGACGAGCATATGACGTAGTCCCAAGGCACGAAAAATGTTAAATATTTTGGGCACGGAATCATGCTGACAAACAAAACACAATTAAGTCAAAAGATCATCAAAATATATAAAAATGTTTACCATATTGACGCGTACTGGAGATGGATTCATGAAGATGGATAGATCCACCGTGTAATTGATTTTCCTGTCCAAGGGACGCACAGTCTAAATAATTAAAATATAAAATAAAATTAATAACTTAGTATAATTCACATATGGGAAGTGTGATTATTGCCTTGATTGAGGGATAACGCGGGTAGACATCCCGAAATGTTTGTATTGTTGTCTCTGGCAGCCAAAAACGTTTGTTCTCCACATACAACGATTTGAGCAATATGACAATAAGTTGGGAGCGTAATATAATACCGCAGACGCGACCCTCGGAACGACGATCCTACAAAAAAATTAAGTGTATTAGAAACAACTACTTAAGAGATAAAGAAGTCACTTACATCCACAACATTATCAACAACTGGGAATCCATTGTGATTGCATTTTCGTAGCATTTCGTAGATGTAATGGGCGCTATCCACTAGCTTGATGCAGACAACAGGTTTACTTAATATCTCATTTGCAGTTAGTCCTTTGTATTGTGGCAACGGCTCCCATGGCAGCATAGGCACATTATTCACCTCGATAACGGTGTCGTAGATTCCGTCGTTAAAGTAATCTCCCACCCATTTGGCGCTTATCAGTGCTATGATCAGCGGAAAGAAGAATGATGTCTCAATGCCCGTTGTTTCCATCAGGATAACAGACAAACTGATGGTCATACGCAGCACACCTCCCAAATTCGCAGCGGCGCCAATAAGTGCATATTTTCCAGGATGCAAAAATTGCTGCAAAATTAAATAGGCAAACTAAGTGTGCAAAGTAGAGGAATGTAATACAGGTAACCTACAGCAGCGGGAAATAGGTAGAACAGCAGCATGGCAACGAGTCTCCCCCAGGCAGCACCTACCAGTGCCGTGGGAATAAAGACACCCAGGGACACGTTGAGACCAAAAGTGGCACACGACAGCACATAGTAGACAAGTGTGAACATGGCGAGTGTGAGTATTTTATGAGAACCTATAAATAAAACAAAAATATTATCATAAACAAGAATGAAATCGGCACGCCAAAACGTTGATTCTCATGCAGAGCACTGTAGATTTTTTAAGAGTCACGGTAGAATTACTTAATTTATTCAAATTAACCTAGGAAACAAAATAAAATATCGTTCCGCTATATTTAGTTTGTTTTTAGCTTAATTTACATCTTATGTATAAGACAATACAAAATACATAATTTGTGAGATTGGTTAAGATATCTTTAGAAACAACAAAGTTTTTCAATCTAAAGGTTTTAATCCGATCAAAAACATATTTTTCTTTATATGGTAGGCAAAGAATCATTTAGAGCGTTACATATTGTGTGAAAGAATTATACTAATTATATAAGAGCTCACCTGGCGGATCATGGAATAATGCACGCACAGTTGCCTCTGGAGTCTGGAACCAAAGTGCCGCCACAGCATTGTATTCGTTATCCTCGCAAAATAGCTGCACGGGATGTATAGTTGGATCATTACCCAGAGGACGGCAATCGTTGATGAAATAGATCATGGTGCAGGCCATTGTGACACCCAATATCGCCACCAGAATGGCCTCGCACACCTTTCCCAATTTCCAAGGGACAAAACGTTTGCGAAACTTGTTAATAAGCGTATTCAACGAGTTCCATGCGGCGCCCAAAAGACCGCCTGTAACTCCGAGCAACATGAACAGGGGCAGCTCAAAATATTCGAATGTCAACGGCTGATCGAATTTGCCCAAATTGAAAAGACCCGTGAATGTGAAATCCTGCAGGCCGTGATAGGCGGAGAGCACAATGTTTAATGTAAATGAGCTAATGATGGATGCAATCAGCGTGCGCCAGATAAGATTCTGATTCCAGAAACTAGCTGCCTCCTCCAATGAGAACAGCATGCCACCAATGGGTGCACCGAATGCAGCTGAAACTCCTGCAGCAGCACCGCCCAACACAAAGTCGCGCTTCTCGTGATCATCTCGAAAGGCTTTAAATATGTGAAAGTCTTTGATAAACGTTGTGCTCTTGCCTTGGGATATTCCCGCTGCAACAACAGCGCCTGCATGTATCATCGGTCCCTCCTTGCCGCCAGCTAAGCCGCCCACAACGGAGGTGATGACACCAATCGATTTCACCGCTAGCGTTTTGATGCGCACGATCCGCGGCACCTTGACACCATTCAGATAACTCTTTACCTGGGGAATGCCACTGCCGGCGGTTATTGGCTCGATATAAGTAACCATGGTTGCCCCGATGGCCACTGGCACAATGCTCAACAGAATCCACCAAAGAAAAGGGACTGCCAGATCACCATTCCTATCTGTCATGGGCACATTCTCATCGACAGCTGAAAGATAGAGAACTCTTTAATCAGATTGTACCTACATTTGATTTAGTGAAAATCACTTACATGTTTTAAGAAAATTGTACTTTAGCTCCGACAGCTCCTCGATGATAATATCAATGCTACACGCGATCAATGCAGTTAAAACGCCAATGAGTATAAAGATAATCCAGCGTGTGAAGTGAGTTCGCAGAGAGAATGGATCTCTTAAACGCTTACGTTGTTCATCCTGAAACAATGTGTTATCACATACATCATAGTCAAGACTCTGTATAGATATAGATTAGATTATTATCTGACACATTTTTCTATGTAAATGTTAAATACCTCGTACTCAATGTGAGTTTGTTGGCCACCTTGTACTGCTGAAGTGCGTGATCGTATATGAAATACAGGCTCAGGATTATCATAGGCATTGAAGTGTCTGTTGATCTGTTCCGCCGCAATGGGAGTAAAGTTTATGAGTTTCACATGTTTATAATATTTACACAAGCTGCGATCAATATCAGTTGCTTGCATGAATCATCCATGTTTCAGTCGTATGAAAATTAACAAAGCACTTACTTCGATTGTCTCTGGAGCGACAGCGTTAATATCTAATAACATCGGTACGTCTATTACATTGTCAAAAGTCCCTCTTTCAGAAAAGGGGCGGCTTTGGCTTGTAGACGCTTCTGGTTCATTGGAGTGTATTTCAGGTAAAATGGGCAGGGATTCTTGTTGTTTTTTGATTAAAGGCTCATCATCGTCACTTGCGAGAGAATTATCATCGAGGTTGATTAGTTTGTTTTTATCATCCATTTTGGATACTTTAAAACTGTTTAAATCACACCATAAAACACATAATTATAAACACGAATAAAAGAACAAAATCGCAACTAGTTGCCCGCAGTAAAACAGTTATCGATTTATCGATAGTACCATCGCAAAATGAGCATACATATCGATAGCAATATTCGATTTATTTACTGGTTTATTTAAATTTAAAATAAAAGTATATCAACAACAATAACTGTAAAGAGAAAACTCTATATGGAATTTGTTTCGCAGAAACGTTCGTTTATTGTGGAGAATCAAAGCTGAAATGTGGATGAAGATACTTAAACTTGGCCATTTCGAAGAGCAAACGGTTTCGCTCGATTTGATTGCGCTTTTGTAGTTCATCCTTTATATTGCCCAAAGTACTGCCAATTTGCATCAGAACTTCACGTGGCGATCCATTTACATATGCAGCTAGTTCCTGACCACTGGATGAATCAAGTTGAACATTCTGCATAGAATGACTCACAGCGATAGGGTCCAAGTCATCACTCTGTAAGGAGGAGCTTCTGCTAAGATCCATGGCTTCCGGTTGCTCCATCGTCCCTTGATGCTGTTGCTCCGGCTTGATGAGGCAAGCAGGTAAAATGCGAGGTATGCATATCATCGGGGGTAAAATATCATTGGTTGCAGTTCCCATTTCTGTACTCTCTTCCGATAGCTGCAATTTACTTTCAATTACATCATTTAGCTTACCAGTATTTTTTAAGTGTATTTTCTTACATTGTTCGTATCGTGTAGATTTTGTATATTATTCGTGTTGTTGTTATTATTATTCCTTTTGTTGTCAGGAGTTGGGGACAAGGAGAGTTTGCCTGAACTTTGGCTATTGTTATCCAAAGAAGAGTCGCACACCGAAACGGACTAGAATTAATAAATAAATAAATATATATTTACTGTGTTTCATTCAATTCCTTTCTGCTGCAACAGATACAGACATACATACATATACGCATATGCGTGTGATCCACACGCACACAATTCGCGAACGATAAGCTTGCACACAAGTATGTGAGAGCTTATAACGGTGAATTGCACAGCGATCTCGCTCTCTATCTACAAAGCACTACTTTACAACACATGCAGATGGACAAAGACAACGTAATTTTTGGCAATACTTACAGTTCGAATGGCTGCTGCTTCCTCTTGTTTGTGGTGTTCTTGTTTATGTCGTTGAAAAACCGTTTTGATTTTCAGCTCATGAGTTTCAACGTTCTTTGGCAATTCTATGGTCGAAGTAAAAGGTAAAGATGAAATCACTGGCACAGGCACAGGCACTGGCACAGGCGATGTGGTTTTCTTTCGACATTTGGCAAGACGCCGATTTTTCGAAATTCTATCACGACGTTCTACCAACGCTGCCACCTTCATTTCATGCAATTTACCCAGCAAAGATGCATGACGACGCTGTCAGAAATTAAATATTTACAGAACATTTAACTAGCAAATTAAGAATTCCGAGATCTGACTTATTACCTACCTTGATGTGCATATGAAAGTTCCCTGTTGAGCGTACACTACCCCGATAAATTCGATCAGGTGGACAACTGCAGCACTTGACAGTCACATTATCGCCAACCTGGCTTTCAATGCGATAGAGTTCACCGTTCAAAATGTAAGGTACGTGCTGGCGACGTATTATATCAGTTTTCGAATCAGATTGGTCTTGTTCTTGGTCATCCTCTTCGTCCAGCTCATGGTTTTCCTCCAACTTTGGCATTGCATCAACTATTTTTATGTATATTTATGTTAACTTCAATAGTTGATCCTTGACCTTACGACTGAACGATTCGGTTGAAACTTTTCTATCCCAGCTAGTGTTAGTGTGTGTAATGCAAGAATTGCCGAAATAGATACATACGCACATGCATCCGTGAGTACAAATTGATGCAAAAGAGGAATTTAAAAGAACAGTTTTAACCAGTGTTGTTCACAAGAAGAATGGCGAATCGAAAGCACATATTTTTGACAGGGACGATAGATTATCGAAATTCTTGTACTTTTAAAAACACTGGCTTATCTACGTTGATACGGAGCATTCATGCATCATGAATTTTGCGAATCCAAAATTGACTCCAAAACACAAAATAACCAAAATTTCAATAAAATTCAATTGATTGAGTTAAAGCTAAATTATTAATTACCAAATTTTTGGTATTAGTCAAATTTAATAAACCTATGGAGCAAATTTGCATTCCAGATTACTTTATTATATTGGATTTAACGGTCTAAAACAGGTAAAGGACTTCTTCATCTTGTAGACGAAGAAAAGGTGTTGTGATTAGCATTTAACGTACAAACAACGTACAGAAAAGCCGTTTTTTTTAAATATTTGTTTTTCTAATTTTAATCTACAGCCTTTCAAATTTTAATGAAGTTATTTATGAAAATGTATTGCAGAAATTAAAAATGATTCCTTATTTCAAACTTTTATTAGCCAGTCGTGGAGTAAATAAATCTTTATATATCTTACATTTCTGACAACAAAAAATAAAATCTAACAAAATGTCGTCGTTTTTGCTAATATATTATTTAAAGTTATAGTCCGGAAAATTTTGCAATTCGGACACTGTCTGGTTTTAACTGTCCGGATTATCCAGAATTGCTAGTTAGATTACATTTCAAAGCGCGCCATAACAATAAATTCCTATTACATTGCGGCCACCAAAAATGTCCATCAAACTACTCGAGATGCTATCGATAATTTACCTTTGTGGAGTGCAGCCCTGGTAAACTCACGTTTTTATATTTCAACGTAAACAAACGAAAGATGACAGAAATAAGCAAGCCAAATATATTAATTACCGGTATGTATGTCCATAATATCAGCATTACGGCTTAATACGCAGTGTCATTCATATTAAGGTACACCTGGAGCCGGCAAATCATACTTGTGTGAACGTTTGGCTGAACAATTAAAGTTCAGCTGGTTGGACTGCTCAAAGATAGCAAAGGAAAAGAATTTCATTGAAGAATATGATGAGGAATATGATTGTCCTATTCTCGACGAGGACAAGGTATGATTAATTTGAATTATAATAATTTTTATTAATAATGGATCTTTGTTTCTAGCTTATGGATCACCTCGAGCCTCTAATGGCCGACGGCGGAAACATCGTTGAATATCATGGCTGTGATTTCTTCCCAGAACGTTGGTTTCAAGCCGTCTTCGTTGTTACCTGCCCTAACAAAATTCTCTATGACAGACTCAAGGAACGCAATTATAATGAGAAGAAGCTAACGTCCAATATACAATGCGAAATTTTTGGGACAATATTAGAAGAAGCGCGTGAATCTTATAAATCGGATATAGTCTACGAGCTGTCGGGGGAAACAATGGCGGATGCCGAAAAAAGTCTTAAAACAATTAAAAATTGGTATAGCATGTGGAAACGCAAATAAATATAAGAATGTATAAGTATTTATTGATAAATATGTACATACATATCCTTATAAATCGTAGACAAGTAATGTTTAAACATTGTCCTACTATCCAATTTCCGAATTAGGACTACTGATTTAAAAAATTCATATATGCAAGTTTATTAGACCCAGTACTTTAAAAAAGTACAAATGGGTCTATTAAGTTTGTGCAAATGTGCGTAACAGGCAGAAGGAGGCGTGGCAGACCCCATTAAGTGTATATGTTCTTGATTAGCATCAACAGCCGAGTCGATATAGCCATGTCCGTCTGTCCGATTTTTGAGTTCCTAGATCTCAGAGACTATAAGAGCTAGAGTCACCAAATTTGGCATGTAGGTTCATCTATATCTTTCATTGATCAAGTTTGTTTTAGATTTTTGCCACGCCCCCTCCGCCCCTAGAAATTAAAAAACAAAATTTTAAAACGAATTACAGGAGAACCTTTAAAACTAGCGCACTGATTTTTACACCCTTGCAGAGGGTATTATAATTTTGTCACGAAATGTGTAACGCATTGAAGGAGGCCTCACAGACCCCATAAAGTATATATTCTTGATCAGGGCGACGAGCTAAGTCGATAAAGCCGTGTCCCTCTGTCCGTCTGTCTGTCTGTCTGTCGGTCTATCTGTCTGTCTGTCTGTTTCTATGCAAACTAGTCTCTCAGTGTTTAATATATCTTGATGAAACTTGGTACAGGTCCGTCTTTTTGCTGCACGCAACCGGAACCGGCCTTATCGGAACCGGCCTTATCGGATCACTATATCATATAGCTGCCATAGGAACGATCGGTTCGAAATCAATATTTATTATGAAAACTTTTTTGTTTCTCAAGATTTCTCAACCAAACTCACAGATTGTGTGTTATATAAAATTTCATAAATCCTTACAAAAATTGGTTCAATTCGGACAACTATATCATATAGCTGCCATAGGAACGATCGGTTCGAAATAAATATGTATGAAAAACTTTTTTGTTTCTTAAAATAACATAGCTTACTGCATTTTTAGACCCAGTACTTTAAAAAAGTACAAATGGGTCTAATAAGTTTGTCCAGAGAACCTTTAAAGCCAGCGCCTTAATTTTTGGTACATATAATATACAATATTGTTCGAATCTGTCTTGAAAATATCATTAACGCGAAAGTTATTCAACTAACAAAGTTACGAGCAAAAGGAAGAAGAAGAGACGCTAGCGACCTCTCTGTTTATCAACTGATATGTTCGTAGTTGCGCCATCTATTGAATGGGATTGATAGTTAACGCTTTGCACTCAAAAAGTTCTGGGTCTCCTACTGTCGAGTTTGCTCCATTGTAGCTTACTGTATTTTTTTATATAAAGCGATTTAGTTAACAGATATTGTACATGAAAAGAAACAAATGCTTTTATTTAGTAGATAGTTTATCGGCTACTGTTAAATGCGTGTCATTTTGAAGCGGAGGGGACCATCTGGGGCGTACATGAAGGTTACGGCATAGTCCAAGGGCGGGTGATTATACTCCAATTTGTAGTTACGGATCAGTTTGGCCAGGAGTATTTGCATCTCCAGATCGGCAAATCGACGACCCAGGCACATGCGAGCACCGTAACCGTAGGGCAGTGAGGCAAACGGATGCAGTTTGTCGGAAGTGCCACCATGCTGTGCTTTGAGCCAACGTTCGGGCCTGAATGTGGCTGCATCTGTAACATATTCCTCCATGTTGCCGGTTACAATTGTGGGAAATACAGCCTGCACTCCCTTAGGCACCTGATATCCGCAAATAACGCTATCCTCTTGCAGAGTGCGTCCATTGCCGATGACGGTGCTGTACATTCGAAAGACTTCCTTGATAAATGCTTTCAAGTGGTGCATTTGGTCTAGCAGTGGAATCGTTAGTGGTGTATTGGAATCTGGGAGCAGACGCTTCAGTTCTTCGTGCACCTTTTGCTGCTCCACAGGACGTGTGGCCAGTTGATACAGGATGGAGCACACAGCCATGGATATCTTTCGCAATGAAATTATTATTAGCCTCGATGATAATCAAACTTATCAATCACATACCGTGTCAATGCCAACGAGTATCAAATCCAATGCCATAATAGTGGCAATCTTCTCATCCTTCTCAGACATGATCACCTTCTCCAATAGAGATGGTTCACCAGCTCGCTGACTAACATCTTGTGTCTTCAAGCGCTCTGTTGCACTCTGTATGTACTTCATGCACACGCTGCCAGGGAGGAAAAGGAGATATACAGATATTTTTTAACAACGAAAAAAATTGCTTAAGAATTCAAATATAAATTTCAATGAAATAAAGGAAGGACTGTCGATAGAACCTAACTGTGAGAGACCATACACACACACACACACACACACACACGAAAAAACACCCCAGTGTTTTCTTATTCTTCCTTTTGCCCAACGTTGCACGGTGGCTCTTTTACGAGACTCCGTTCCAAAATTCAAATTTGTCATGGTTGGAAATGGCAAAACATTGTTTGCCTTTTCTTATATTTCTCACAAGTTTTAACAGTCTTTAATTAAACCTCGTTATCTCGAACACTAAGCCCTAATTCGAAAGCCGTAGTATAAGCTCCATTTTGATTTTAGACCCATGGGCCAACCTTCCTAAAATTTCGTCGTAGCTAACGATTTTGACCACCTCTTGGTGAATTTTGTTTAATCCGTTTAAATTGACCCACTTTATATTATATATTGTTAATACTGCAAAGAAATTTTTGAAAGCAAAATAAAAGTGGGTGCGGAATATAAAAGGAAGTAAATAAACGGTCAACCAAGTTCTTACTTAAAAAATGTTGTTCATTTAAAATGATGCTTAACACAATTTACAAATGTTTAAATTTGATAATTAAAATATAAAAAATTTGAGTTTGATCACCAGTTGCCAAAAGGTCCGATTTAAAAGATATGACAATAGTTTAAGGCAGGGGTGCGCACTGCGCAGCGCCTATGCACACGACGCACATTTGTTTTTGCTTTGCACATAGCATATGGGAGTGTGTGAGGCTTGCACACTGGTAAGGTTCTGGCGCACATTGCAAATTACACAAACAATTTTGCGTTCTTTACCCTACCCTATTTTTCGTTGCCAGCACGCTTTCCGCCGAACCTTTGCTTCTTGCAAACCAAAAACAATTTTGTTGCTTTGTCTTGTCTTCGCTATTCTGAATGTATTTTGTTGTTGTCTTTTCGGTGTACTCTGAAAAGTTTTTTCCCACAGGTCCTTAATATGTGTGATCAACTGGCAAGTGTTTTCTTCGCAGGAAACTTTAAATATGAATTGCAATGTTCCTATTTTTTCAGTGTACACATTGAACTAAGAAGAAAAGTTCGTTACATGTGTGCGATCGATTTCCTTTATTTGTATTGGTGCGTGAACATCCATAAGGCAGCTTTGCGCACCCCTGGTTTAAAGCTCCGGAATTTAAATTTGCAATATCTTTTTGGGATCAAAAGATATGATTTTTGAAAAGTCAAAAGTCAAAAGGAGCTAATGTACATTGCGCAAAACTATTCCAATAAAGGTTAAACTATTTCTTGAATAAGTTTCGAGTTTAGTATCCGATCGAATTATATTCTTAGAAGACTTAAGATCGCAAAGATGGGTTCTGCAACTTGTTTTGTGCGAAAATTCTATAGATCTATATGTGTGACGGACGGACGGATAGACATCGCCATACTCTATATCTAATCACACTTCGAATATATAAAACTAAAACAATGTTAAAGCGAAGTAAGGACGAAATGAGAGATTAAGAGAGATTGCCTAGATGTTTAAACTTACCCGACGAAGAAGTTCATGTTTTTCACATAACGCGTCCAAAGTGGAGTGGGAAAGTAGCGCCAATAGGGTGCCTTCAGCTCCAATGTAGCCACATTGCGCAGAGCGTATTTTGCAGCATCAATAATCTGCTGTGGCTCCGAGTCCGGCGTTAGGTTATCCTCCAGACAGCCCAGACGAGTATCGAGCGCCACTCGGCCAATGCCTAAAAGTAGATGTAGCAACTGAATTTAATGATGTCTAGGGAAAGAGGAAGCAGTTCTTACACTCCAAGGACCATTTGTGGATCTCGTTATCAAAATCAATGGGCAGTTCCTCGTTAGCATCCAGCAGGTGTTCACAGCGCACCAGAAAGTCCTCCGTAATCACCTCCAAGGGTTGTAAATAGCGTCTTATGGTAGACAATTGGAGCACTGGCTTCTGCACACGAGAACGGAACTGACGCCATGGCTCACCGTGTCTAAAAAAATTATACTAATGGTATGTAGTCAAGAAGTAAAAACCCCTTGTAGTTTAAATCAGCAGTTGGCACGCTCTAACTCTGGAAGTAAAGTTTACTCTACCCGTTATCCATGATGACGCTCGCTAGACCTGGCGAGATTTGGAACACTTTTAATGTACATATGACCGTCATAAAAACTAACAACAACAATGCAGCAAGTGAGCTGCGTTTGAACACTTTTAATTTGTGACCACCAAAAGTGCAAGAAAAAAATGACTCTAGTCTGGTTGTTGTGTTGCTTCTGAATAAAAATTTCATGCCTACCGCTGATTTAAATCATTGAATGGTAGTAGAGGAATGCAAATCAAACAAAAAAGTTTGTATCACCGCGCTAGTAAAGAGGCGACTAGCAACATATACGGAAAGGACGGAAAATTTACTGTGGTCTGATCAGATCGAGTTACATTTCAATCGAAAGGTGTTGTCTGAACTATGAAAATTATGAAGACTTCTAATACCTCATCTGGTTTACCATACAAGATATGTGGGTTTGAGTCGGATGTGTAAGTTTTAAAGCATTACAGATAATAGAGCCGTTCGGGCCATTCGGTTAAATTTCGGTTTATATATGTTTCGTCGCGAAATTGGACATTAGAAATTTTGGGGTTTTAATCTGACATTATTGGCAACTAAGCGAGTTTTAAAATTTCGAAAAAAATGTTCTATTTTGGATAAATATTGCTTTGAAACATAATTGTTTTATTCTATTACTTAAATATTTGTTTTATTTTTCCATTAAAATTTGTAGTAATCAATACCCTTACGATTTAACTGTTTTACTTACACGCCAACGACGCCGCCGAGCTCACCAAAGAAATCCTTGCGCACGACGCTCTTGTACTTAACCAGACTGGGCATCGATGGGCGGAAGGGGGTGGGTCCCTCGCTGCGGTAGCACTACAAGAAGATTCTTTTGCTTTGTATTTTACATTGAAGTAATTTGCGGAAGTTTGCAACTTCGGCTGCACAAATGGTTGTTGTACTTGACTGTAATGCTTTGCTGCCTTCGTGTGCAGTCGAGCGTGTTGCAAGTCTCTAATAGGTTCCACTTTGTGGATTCGTCGCCTATCCGGAGATTAACTGTGCGTAGTCTGCTTACCTTTTCAATTTCATCGGCATCGTAGATAAAGAGCAGATCGGGCCTGCCTATCAGTCCAGAGAAGCGCACAATCCTACCGTATCTGTCGTGTAACAGCGACGAGATTTTAGCCACATCCGATATCGTGTATTGGCCAATTATTGGCATCAGGCTGTCAAGGTAAGACCGTATAATTCATTTTGTCAATTGTCATTGAAAATGTACAATAAAAAAGAAACATTTGCACATCAATTAGAGATGCGCGTGTTGTCAATAGACTCATTCACATTCGCTTCTGCAACTGTTTGCCCATATCTAACAGCAAATGTCAAAGTACTTGTTAACGTTTTGTTTTTTAACTGTCTAGACAGAAGTGTTTTATGTGGCCCCATAAACATTTCAGAAAGTCAAGAGTTGTTTAGTGGCGTGGGGAAACACTCATAATGTTAATATGGGTTAAAAAGCATGACGCCATAACAAGTATGATACTAATAAACTAAGTTACTTTGTTGAACTTCTAAAACTATCAATCAAGCAATTTATCGAGTTATCGTATTAGTATATTTTTCTCATAGACACCACTTGCATTAATTAAATTGAATATGTAGATGTTCAACAGTATGTCTTGTAAGTAGTTAAATGTTACAATTTATAATTTCGTAATTAAACATCTTTCCAATCCGACAAATATAATGTTTCTGTCGATAAGAATATTCTTATTATAAGCTTAATATGTTAAAATAAATACTTGTAACATTTCTTATTGTCAAATCATATATTTTAAAGCTTGGAGTTCTGGCAACACTACACCCACAGGGTGTCATTACAATGACGAATGCAATTTTTATTTTCAAATGCACACACACATTTGCGGTGGGTGTAAATAATACTTAAGCATATATTGTTTGCACTTGCGTACTTTTGTTTGCATGCATTAAAAATTCACACATTGATGGCGACCTTGAAAATGACACTAATTGAACGCTAATGAAGAAGAGCCAGAAGACATACGTCGCATTTATGACTGGCCAAAAGACACGCTAACCAAATGCCCTGTTATACCACCAACAGAGTTGGACTATTCGACAGATTGGGTGTGAATTATAGTAAATCCATAAGAATTTGCGAACGATTCACAATTTGTTATCAAGTATTTATAGTTGGTTTACAGCGAATTCAATGGGAAACTGGAAAACCCGTTTGGTTATGGTCAGTGAAATGATTGCTTGATGGCAAAAATTCAACACTAAAACAAGATTATCATCGACAATGTTCATACACACACGCACACACACTCACCACACATATACATATATTTTTACAATTGTAATTGGGTCAAGAGAAGCAGGCAAAGTAAAAAAACAAGAGTTTTCTCTGAGAAGAGTGCATTGCATTGCATAAATCATTGATTGTTGTGTTGCAGAGACTTTGAAAAGTGAAAGCAAGTTTGTCGCCTAAGTCTTTTGATTTTGAAACGCATATTATGGTATCTTTTTGTTTTATGTTGTACAAACCGCCAAGTATTGCCAAGTATAGGTAATGGCTTTGGTCCTGGTATCTCATTGTAGCTTAATGCATTCTGCCACTCCGCTGTGGCATGTATTCGTGCCCCAGCTGACTCCTGTTCCAGCCCAAGATGTGGACACACTGTTGAAGCAGTTGCTTCTGTGGCAGCTGCAGAGTTGTCACGTCGTTGCAGTATTTGTGCAGCTGCTGCCTTTGCACCGCCAATCTTGGACGCAGTGCGTCTTAGGGCAGGTGTGACTGTGCTTTTAACACACCGCACGGACCGCATTGGCAGTTGATTCATTTTGTAGGCAAAAGGCTTTTGACGGATTTAAATTCAAAACAGATTTCACTAGCTTTAAATTTTCAATTGATAAATGGTGACACACGCATACACACAAACATAAAACGATTTGAAATGGGAATGCGAGAATAACAAAGAATAGCTTTGCATTTGGCTCGTCAACTGCCGAATGTCAATTGCCAACTGCCAACTGTTAACTGCCGTTTCCCTGCTCACTCAACGGCTGCTCGTCGTAAACTGGTTAACTGAAAAGCTGCGCTTCGGAATTTGGCATCCGTTTTGGCCGCTGAACGCGTCAGCTGCTTTCTAATGAGTTTCAACGTGAGCTTCGGCTTCTCATTCGTTTAGTCTACCTTAGGAATCGTGTTCGAATTCGGTGTGGAGCTACGCCTAAAACAGTTACGCACTACGTCTTAACCTGCTCAACAAGCCTACCATCTACATATGTACATAAAAAAACAACTTTTTTAGAGACCAATCCCACTGTGCTTAACAGATTTTTCCCAAATTCTAATTGCCACTAATACCGCTGACCTTCGCTCGAAAATTTCTCTAAATAAGTTTAACTCATGGAATCTACGTAAAGAAAACATTTTATGAATAAAAAACCTTGTTAAACTTGTTATTTGTCCCTCCGGAATTTTAATATAAAACCTACAAAAGAAAACCAGGGACTGTAAATAATGATTACTTTTTTTTTTATTCGCAACAATCATTCATTAATAGTAACTTATAGAGAGAGAGAGAGAGAGCGAAAAATACGAAAATATTTTTTTTAGGTAGCTTTGTGCTCTGCTAATGATAAAATGAATACATGTATATTAAATGATGTCGAATTAAATTTGGCGGAACATTTAATCTGATTGAGCTAAACATTAGCTACATTTAATACATATCATAAACCTCTGTTGAACTTTTCGTGAGCTTCGCAATGGACATGTCAACTGTACGGTTCTTAATCCTAGTGGTAATGGGATTACTGGCAACTGGCGACTTTAAAAAATCCGTTTCACGTTTCACCAATCTCAAGTGCGAGTTGTACGATCCCGATTTTGCAAAATTCCAGAGCTGTCGACTTAAAGTGATCGGTAGAGGCGTTGTCGCCGCCAATATACACATCAATTTGTTACAAGTACCAATCCGCAATGTGTCTGTTAGTATCTAAGATATAGTTAATTCACTTTATCGGGTATTACTCTTACATATATTTTGATTTAGTCGAACTGGAGCATGTGGCGACGTTACAATAGTTACCAACCATTTCTATATAATACTACCCTCAATTTCTGTAAGCTTATCAAGCAATCGACGCAGTTGTCCTTTGAAGGCCTCATCTTTGATGTTATAGCATCATATTCCAATATAGAACGCCATTGCCCAATTACAGTAAGTCTCTCCTATAAATTAATAAATAATTTCTTACTTATTTTCTCTTATTTTCAGCACGATATCATTGTGGATAATTTGGTGTTCAACGATACATTCCTGAAGTCGTTGCCGCTGCCACAAGGCGATTACAAGATACAACTGCGATTTGCCTCGAAGCATATATGGAGGTTTCAAATCGAACTGTTTTTGTTACGAGACGAATAAAACAATAAAATATGTTAGAATTTAATTGAAACTTTTTAATGAATATGGTTTCGTTCAATTATTCATTCATAGTTAAACATTTAGTGGTCCTACGTAAAGTCACTGCAATTGTTTAAATAATTATGAAAAAAGTTAATGCAACTTTAATTGCCTGCAAATTATAACAACTATTACAAATCACTGACAAGCTTAAAACAATACTCGAATCTAATGAGCCTTGACGGAAATTTAAACTTTATCTGGGCCAGTTTTAAATTTGTTTCATTACTGGATAATCTATGGACGTTAAAGTACTCCGATTTTGTCGATAGCAAAAAATTTAGTTCAAGATTACAAGTCATAAGTGCGAGTCCTACAACGCCAGTTTGGCCAAATTTTGGACATGCAGGCTTAATATGCGCCCTCGATACCAACAACCACATAAGTTTGTTCCAAGTTCCGATCCATACTTTATCCGTTAGTACTTGTTCATATAAGTATTTAACAGGATAATGCATTCATGTATACTTTATTTAGATCAGTTGAAATCTGATTTTAGAAGAATAATATTGCCATATTGCCCATTAAAAATATTCATTTTCCCTGGCGTGACGAATTCAAAGCCCAATGGTTTACATATTTTCCATATTTATTTGTCAAACTTTCACGTTTGCTTACAAAAATAGTATCAAATAAAATTGTTTTACAAAGTTCAATTCATTTTCATGTTGTGCAATGATTTCGATATATGTATTTGAATTGAATTGAGATTATTGTGCATAGAAAGATGATAAAAATCCTGTGTAATTCAATTTGATCAGCTGCGGTACATTATTAATATTATTTAAATAGAACAGGAAAATAAAATAAATACAATGAAACTTTTAGTCATCGAATTTTAAAGAGCTCAAAATATCATACTTATAGATATCATTACTATGCATCTTTATATTATATGTACTTATTAAAAGTTAAATGCTTTGCTGGTAGCTTTACTGACTTTAATATTGAATTACAGTCTAGAATGTTGACATTTAATAGGCTTAAGTAGCTAAGAGTTTTGTAACTTAATCAAAATGGCACGCTTCAAACTCAAAACCAAACGAGAATACAGTCATCATTTACTTATACATTAAATTTATAGATGTAAATACATATATAGTAGACTTGCATTAGATGTCGGAGAATAATCCCTGATTTTAGGGACAGTTCGCACAAAAAAACGAACCAGAAGAGCGATTCATTTTATTACAATTCGATTTACAAGTCTAATACACAAGTACTGGATAAGTCGAATGTTTTTGTGTTTTTGATTTTCTTTAGTTATTACAAAGTTTACGATAAGACTTAGCGTAGGTGATGCATATTTAGTTATATATTTAGGTGTATGTATTGTTCAAGTTATGGGAATAAAGACATGTGGTACCATACAATTTTGAATCTAGTACAATACAAATAATGCCACTGGCTGAGAGAGACTTTCAGATAGTTGTATGCTTGACTTAATTTAACTCTTATTATTTTATTGTTAACTATGCTATGTACTAATTATAGTTAATTATATGTAACTACATACTCGTATTTATATTTATATGGCTTCGTTCATACTTCGTATTTACAGTTCTATTCGCACATTTAACTAAAATTAATTTAATTTTAAATTAATGACAATTGTAAAAAAATAAAAACATCAACTAAAAAGTTTTAATTCCAAAAATTAAAATTAGAAAATAAACCAAACAACATTGTTAAATGTTTATGCCGTGCGCTGCCATATAATACTTTTGGCCAGGTTTCCATTTTAGCCGTGTTAACACTCGAACTCATTTGCCGTTATGGCGCTTAGATCCTTCATCAGCCCCTCTAAATTGGCCATCTCTTGATTCAGCTCCTCGGTGGATGTGCTGGGTGCCAGTCTTTGTATCTCATCGGTGGAATGAGCCACTGAGCCACCGCTTTGCAGGCGATTGGGCGTGGCAGCTGAGAATGACGGCTTTTTGTAGGGAGATTGATTCTGTGGACGTATTGTGACGGCAGGAGCTGGAAAAGAGTATCAACGATTAGCTCTAGTTGGGTTTTCAATTAGGCAGATTACTTACTATGTTTGTTAGCGGGCGTGGCAGCTCCTGTCGGCGGCGGACCTGGCACGCTGAAACTCTTGAGCGGATGTCCGCGTTTAGCGCTCTCAATGGTGGACACACAACCATTGCCAGCTGCCCCATTGCCACCCCCTGTGCCGCCCGTGTAACCAGCATTGCTGCAAGTAGAGAAAATGAGAAACAACAGTTTGTTTTTAGTTAAAGTATTTATATCTTTAGATAAGTACAAAAGAGAGTGAGAGAGAGAGAGAGACTCATATCGAACATAAAGCACGTCAAGTGGCGTCTCGAGAAAAGAAGTGCCGCATCCGAGACTGTTGTATCTGTTGCGCCTTGCGGGCCAACTTTATGTATGGCTTGCGATCCGATATACTCATGCTGCGCCAGGTGTGCACCGCAAGCTCAGTGACAGTCGCTGATGTGCGCATTGTGTAGACGCCTTTGAACTCATGATTAATCAGAATCTTATCCAGACGAAACTTGTTCAAGAAATTAAGAAACGGTGACGGCGATGCAATCAACAACAACTGCTGTTGCACGAATCGCGGCAGCGTTCTCTTATCCAGCTGAACTACATGCTCAGCAGGTCCCTGCACCAGGTCCACCTGAACGGTAGGATCGATGCGACCCCAACGTGTTCGATTGCTCATATTAAAGGTTCGAATTTGGATTGAATCTCTGAGTGCCACGGGCCAAAATGTTGATCAATTTGGAACGGAATTTTGTAAAAAAAATGTGTCAACATTTAAAATGACTAGTCGGAAAGCTTACAGTACAAAAATCAATACCTATTTTGTGAAAGAGGTTTAAGTTCAGTCCACCCGACATTGAGAGACCATGTACTACAGTTGTGGAAAAAATACAAGAATCTAAATGCATTATATATTTTTTTTTATTTTGGTTTCGTTTTGTGCGAGCGACCTCGGTATTGACTAGGAAGACTAAATAGTTCCGCCATTCAATTTAGTTCTTCTATATCGGATGAAATCAGATAAGTAGTTAAGATACTATTTTGTAAAACAACGACCAACAGAGTATCAATATCAAAATAACGCAATATGTAAAAAAATAAGTGCAAATGACGTGTAGCATTGACAATTTGTTGTAGTGTCCAGAAAACTGAATATTTTCTGAAATTCATTATAATCTACAAGAGGGGAAACCACGGCAGTCTTATTTATAGCAGATTTTACGTAATTTATATTTTTAAATCAAATCTAAATTAACTTATATAGAAAATAGGAGTTATTCCGCAGTAAATTCAATTGCCACAGCGCTACAAAAAACCGTTGTCTTAAGTATAATAACTTCGATTAATTACGATTCTAATAAATTTTGATTCTCCTATAACTATTAGCTTGTATCTTTTTTCAAATTGCGATGGCAAAAGGTTTAGATTTTAGGTTAAAATTCTAGGTGTTAGATTTACTCGACTGTTGATACTTAGAACTTAATAGATTCTGTTCCGTTTTGTCGAGCAGAGTCTCTTTTAATTGCACTTTTAATGGCACTTATAGTTATAATTAGTTAAAATATTGCATCAAAAATATTATGTATAATAAAAAATAAATAAATAATAATTCTAAAGCCAACTTACCAGAAGTTGGCATCGTAGCCACCGTAGGGATGCTCCGGCGTCTGGGCCAAAGAATTGTTTTGCGGCTGTGTCAGACTCTGCTGTGATAAACCCGTCTCCATGGTCATGTGTGAGCGATTCTGATGGTTATATTGGGTGCGTGGATATTGAGGGCGTTCCATGGTTGAGTTCATTGAGGTGGCTGCTGGGTGACAGAGAAACGAGGTTAGCAAGGGAATCAGAATGGAATGTGATTTGGAACTCACTCATGTAACCCGCGACATAGGAACGCTTGTCCAGGGAGTTGGTCACATGAGCTGGCACTGGCGTCTCCACCTCATACTCGCTATGGACCACGGAACGTGGTAACGTTAGGGCGCCACTGCTGGAAGCGTTGTCACTGCACACGGGCGTGGCATTATGCAAACCCTTGTCAATGTTCTTCAGCTCCATTTGATCATGATGTATCCATAGATCTGGAGGCTTCGGCACTCCTACATTGTTCTTCTGATAGCTGTCGATGATCATGTCAGAAATAAGCATAATAAACAGTTAAAAAGTAACGTCGTCTTACCTCTTCTTTGTGTGCTCTGGCGAGGATTGCGGCTTGCGGCGACAGAGCAACAACAAACCAAGAAGCAGCAGAAACAGCACCAAGGCTGTGCCTCCTATGATGATATACAATAGGTTCTGATTATCAATTCCCTTGGCAATGGTGTCCGCCTCCTGCATGATGACTGCAGCGCTGGTGGTGAATGCAACCAGGGCGGAGAAGGGCGCGTTGCTGCTGCCCTTGTTGGTTCGAGCCTGGACCTTGAAGTAGTAGGTAGTGTATGGCTTCAGTGAGGGCAGAAGGAGCATTGTCTCCTCGCCATTGAACGCCTCAATCATCCAATCGCGATCCCGTTTTGTGGTGTCTGTCGTATAATACACATTATATCCGATGATCTGGCCAACTGTATGCTTTGGTGGCAGCCATTTTACTATAACATTGTGTGGATTCAGCTCGTCCAGTCGGACGTTTAGTTCCCTAGGCGGTGTCACTGGCACATTCTGATAAGTGCTGTTGAGCACGGACATCGACCATGCCGATTCCCTTCGACCCTTTACCACTTTGACAGCAAACTCGTATTGTGTGTTGGGACGCAGTTCGTTGATCATGCAATTGAGATCGGTAGTGTTGTGGTAACGGTATCGATTGGAACCCGTTATGCCGTAGCTGACCGTGTAATGTCGATTGTCGGTTACGTGTTGATTCTTGTTCAGCATCGTGTCTGTCCAGTAGACGACTATCGAAGAGCTGGACATGGTGATCGCTCTCAAGCCCACTGGAACCTCCAGAGGGACAGGCACGTCCAATGGTTCCTCCTCACGTGTCTTTATATTGTCGTAGATCGGTTGACCTTCACCTTTAACGTTGCGTGCCCGCAAGGAGACCACATACTCAGTGTTTGACTCGAGTCCCTTGAGCACATGATAGCGTTCCGTCTCCTTCAATTCAAGCACATTTTCATCGGGTATACCTCGTCCCCAGCCAAGCACGTAGTTGCGTATCTTGATTTCTGGCTGCTGTGGTGGACCCCAGTGAAGGCCAATGTTGTTGGCACCAGGCTGTATGTTAATCCAGATCGGTTTACCCGGCACCTGTGTCTCATCCAGATCATTTTCGAGCGTATTGGAGCGATACCATTCGGTAAATGGTCCAGATCCATTAACAGTCATCGCCGCAATCTTCACTTGATACTCTGCATTGCGTTCTAATCCATTAAGCTCAAAGTAGCGTATATTGGCCGGCGTGCTCTTCACTTGAGGAGCATCCTTGAACTTACGATAGCGTATCTTATAGCCAGTTATTTGTCCATTGCGATCCTCTTCAGCTGGTGGCTCCCAATGCACTGTAATCGTCTATAGAGGGGAATAAAGATGAAAGAGTGAGCTGCGATAAGATGAAGGAGAAGCAGTTACTTACGCTTGAGCTGGTCACCTCCAGCGTCACATTATTTGGTGGTTCCGAGGGCGTTGATGAGTAGGTCTTAACCTTCAGCTCCGCGGAGGGATCTCCCATGCCATTGCGATTAAAAGGCACCACACTGATCACATAATCCGTATACGGACGCAGGTCCGTCAACACCAGATCCAAGGACATGCTGTCATTATACAGATCAGCACCGCTGTCGTTCTGGAAAAATTCAAACAGAATATTCCCTTTATGAATAACTTTATAACTTGCTTATAATTTATTGCACTAGTCATAAAATATGTACTTATACTATTAACACCCCAAATTAATTATTATTATTTTTTTTAAGATTTTTAAGTTAAAATTTCAATTATAACAGAAGTTTGCCCAATTATCAATATAACAATTCTTAGACTCTGTAAAGTACAAAAGAGTCTGTTAAGTATGAGAAAAAATGTGCGTAATTGGTAGAAGGAGGCGTGACAGACCTTATAAAGCATATATTTTTCTTATTCAGCATCTACAGCCAAGTCGATATAGCCATGTCTGTCTGTCCCTTTTTTGAACGCCTAGATCTCATTGGCTATAAAAGCTAGAGACGCCAAACTTGGCATGTATCCTGTATCTTGCATAGACCAAGTTTGCTTTAGAATTTTGCCACGCCCCATACCGCCGCAGTAAATAGAGAAACAAAATTTTAAAGTCTTTTTAAAAGACCTACTTTAAATTTAGAGCATTGGGTTTTGATACATATGTATAATATACACTATAGTCTGAAGCTGTCCTAAAAAATCTCATTTCGATCGGACAATCAACGAGGAAGTTATTCAACAAACAATTTTACACAGCGTAGAGCATAAGCAAGCTTGCGGTGTCGCCTTTTACCAATATTTGTTTTTACCACTATATTCTTTTCTCAACTTTGTGATCTTTCCCATAAGTACAAGGCCTTCTAGTGTCGAGCTTGCTACAATGTAGCTCAATTTATTTTTGTATTTTATTGGGTTCATTTTTTCTAGGTAATACTAATAATAGGTAATAAAATAAATAATAATGATCAATCTGCTTACCTCTGAGTAGTAGACACGATATTTGAGTATCTCGCCATTGGTCACTGTAGGTGGACTCCAGTGCACATAGATTTCCTTGTGGTTGCGGGCATAGGCATCCACATTGCGTGGCGGACCCGCAATGTTAACCTCGGGCTGTGTGCTGGCCTCCAGTGCTTGTGAGGATTCACCCATGCCAAAGTTGGTGTTGGCCACAACACGGAACTGATATGTTCGTCCTGGCAACAGGGATTGTATGCTAACCTGTTGATCTTCATGCGATTGCGTCACAATCTTCTGCTCACTGTGGACAGAGAAAACAAAGATCAGTTATTGGGCTCCAAGGATCTGTCGGAAGTGGGAGTTCAAGTCGTACCCGATAGCGTTAACCGATTAAAATTGATAACCTTAACTGATACTCAAACCGAAATTACAATTCAGTACCCGATATTAACGGTTAGTTGCGGTCTACTAAAATCAATCACGTTATTAAGTTAACCTGGTTTTTTTTTCTTTAATTTGTTGAAAAGATTTTCTGTTTTTAAATTAAAGAATTTTTTATCAATACGTATGTACATACACTAGGCGGCATAATTATTTTGACATAGCTTACATTTGACTACAAGTCTATTTTACCGAGTACTGTTGTACTTTACGGCTCGAGCAAAATTTTCAAAATAAAGTGCATATGAATAAATGTAAATTTGCTTAATAATTTGCCTATTATCTTTTGTAATTTTTTTTCTGCTGATGAGAATGCAAGCACACCTCGAATTTTGCATGGCATAAGTATTTTGACAAACTTTTCTAGCTTAAAATTCTTAAGTAATCGATTTTGGTACCATTTTTTTAAAAGTCATTTTGAGTCGTAGATTCCAAAGATGTAAATCTTCTTTTTGTCCGAGCAGTAGCTTTCGAGATAAAAATGGCAAGTTTTACAGGTAAAAAGGTTAATTTTTCTTTTTTAATTATATAAAAATTATAAAAAAATTTTTTTGTCGTAGCGTTTACAGTTTTTACGTCTACGAATATGTTAAAAGTAGTCTGACCCAATCCGGACAACAATTAAAGAAGTTTCGTTTATAAAAAATTGGTCCTCATTTTTGTATTGACAATTGTATCTTCGCATTGTTTATAAACGAAACTTCTGTAATTGTTCTGTGAGTAATATTGAGATATCTAAAGAAAGAAACAAGTTCTTCATACTAAAAGTTGATTCCGAACCAATAGTTCCTACGGCAGCTATATGATATAGTGATCCGATCCGACCGATTCCGATATATTTATTGAAAGCATGTATGCGTGAATGTATTTGTTACATACAAAAACTGACACCTTAACGAATCAAAAACCAAATCGCAACCACAACCGAACATATATTCGTGTTCCTGGTGGGGAGCATAGACTTACCGTTCGCTGTTGTTCACCCGATAGTAGACAGTATAGGAAACCACCTCATTGGCATTCAGCTGTGGCTCCTGCCAGCTCAGGGTGACGAAACGTGGCTTCACAATCTGGGCCACCAGGCTGCGGGGGGCACTTGGAAGCCGGGCAAGCAGGCCACTGTCCAGCGGTTTGGGATCACCCGAAGTATCTTCTCCCGCGGTCAAATCTGTTGAGGCAAAATTGGATGTGGGGGGCATTTGTTTTTGTTGTTGGGCTTTCTTGTTTTTATCCGGCCAGGAGTCCAGTAACTTGTCCCCGTTCAAATCCTGCTTAGACTCAGCCTCGTCATAGTCATTTTCGTCGTCGTCATTGTTTATGTCTTCGTCATTGTCAGCTTCCTTTTGGCCCAGTCGACGCAGTGCACCCGCCTCATCTGCCTGCTGCTCAGCAGGACGGAGGAATTTGCGCAAGTTTCGTTGGGAAATCTCTGCAGAATTTCCATTCGCATAATTGTCTTCGTCCGTATCTGGGAATCTGCTGCCACCGGATTTGGTGCGCACTTCACCAGAGTTGTAAGGTCGTCGTCGCTTCAATGTCATGTCAGAGGTTTGCAGGGATTTCGTGATCAGACCTTGTGCCTTACGGTGTTTGAGTTTGTCTTTGGGAATGGAATATGAATGGGTTTGGTTTTGGGTGTGGAAATAATGAGGTTGGAGTTGGGATAAGAAAAGAATAAAAAATTGAATAAACAAAAGGTTACAAAATTACTTAATTAATATAATAATAAAATCATTATCTTTTAATAATTGCAATATGATAAATTAAAAATGTTCTTTCTGTAATTCGCTGTTTCTCTTGATTTTCTACCGAAAGCGGAAGCTAGGATGACGATCTTTGGATCAATAGCCACTTTATTGGCGAAAATATCTCCCTTGGACTTTATTTACCATTTAAAAAAAGTTTATGTTGAGTTGAGGTGTTGTGCAATTATTTTCGCATTATTGTAGCACTTCACAGTTAAAATCCAAGTAACATATAAATTGAAATGTGAAAAAATTTAAGCCTTACGGAAACGGGTTATTGGGCATTTCTAAGTTTCAGAAAGACAACTACTAAAGTCTGATGATATATTATACTTTGTATATAATTCTCAACTGGTTGTAGCAATAACAACCTTAAGTAATTGGCCAGTTTTAGAGAAAGCGAATTAAGAAAATAACTGAATACATAAACAATACGAAATACACACATATACTACTTATATACAAACACATAGGAAATTATTGTACAAAAGCTGAGGGAAACGGAGGGAAAGAGTTGGCGTGAATTTTGGATAGTTTAGATATTATAATACAGTTTGAGGCGCCGATTGTTTAAGCTGGAGAAATACTGGACACCAAGCTAAGAATATGGAGACTACGTCTACTAATTTAGAGATTTCAGAGAATAGCTTACCTCCTGGCGCAACGACACGTAGACGAGCGGAGGCCTGAACACTTCCCGCGGGATTGGTGCCGATGCATTGGAACATGCCGGCGTCAGAGTACAGTAGTCCATGGATGCGCAGGTTGTGACCATTTACGAACTGCATGTATTCATTGGGCGTGATTACATCGCCGTTCTTTAGCCAGCGTATGCTTGGCTTGGGTTTCCCATGTATGGAACACTCCAGATTGAGGACTTCCTTCTCGGATGCGGTCTTGTCACGAGGCGACTGAATAAACTTGGGCGGTACTTGAACCTGCACGGTGGCCTGGGCATCCAGAGAATCGACGATGTTGCTGGCCCGGCATTGATAGTTGCCAGAGTCAATATCCTCGGCACTGGAGATCTGTAGGGAGCCGGTGCCAGTGATGGAAAAGCGCGAATCGAGATGATTAAGATCCAATTCTTCACCATTCCTCAACCATTTGATCTGAGGCTTAGGCACTCCGTTTGCCACACAGTCCAGGGTGACGGTCTCGCCCTCGCTGACCGTTTTGGGTGAGGGTCCCACCAGGAACGAGGGTGCCACTGTCTGATCCATGCCTGCTTCGGTAGCTTTCTTGATGTTCAGATTGGTTTTGCTGCTCAGCCGAAAAACGCTGCCCGAGGTGACGTTGCATTGATAGGCACCACGATCGCTGGGTGCCACCTCGTCGATCTCTAGAGCTCCATTGGGCAGCACCACCATCCGAAGCTTGTCTAGCGGGAGTGGCCTATCATCCTTATACCACTGCACCGTGTGCTTCAATCCTGGTTGCCACACATGCTCTCCAACCATGCAACGGAAGTAGGCCGTCTGTCCCGGCAGCAGATACGTCTCGATGAAATCTTGATTGAGCTCCGGTTGACGGGCAATCGCTACCAGAGCTGGCCGACTAAGGACGCTACCTACGCCTTCGGCACTTAGGAGACATTGATAGGCGCCGGTGAGTCCACGATTTTCTTCTACGGAACTTATGTACAGCGAACCATTCTTGAGCTGTGTTCGGAAAGTGTCTCCGACAACGCCCAGATCCTGACCGTCTGGTCCACGCCAGCGTACGCTTGTCCCAATGGGCGTGGCCTTGCCCTTGCCGGCGGCTTTGCCCGCGCACTGCAACAACACGGAATGGCCCTCGGGCACGACAGAGTCCTGTGGCTCCAGTGTGAACGTGAGTGCTGCAAATGAGGAACAGAAAAGAAGAAGGACAAGTGGTTAACTTGATGTTGTCGCTGTTGTAATGAAGTAAAAGTCACCCCCACGAGGTTGACCTGTACAGAGCACGCGCATCCACTTGACGATTGGAGGAGTCGGGTTGCCAGCTGCAATCTGTCAACTTGTAAGCATGCCTGAATAATTAAAGCTGCGAAAGCACACACACTTCTGCCTTCTACTGCTTTCCTTTCTCTCTCTCTCTCTCTCTCTTCCCTCACCCTCACATAGAAGAATTTCCTCGGGCCACATAAATATTTGCATTTCTACTTTGGCCCCAGTCTCTGTTGTCTCGAATGGAGGCACTGCCAATGAATATCCTAACATTCTTTCATGGTAACAGCACAAAAATCGAATTTTAGCCTCCACGTGTTGCAACTTCACCCAAGCTTAAGCATAAGTATCCCTGAAGCTGGCGACTAAGTCTTAAAGAGGGTGATTGAATGACTCGTTGAGATGTCGCCTTTAACTTCTGAGATGGAGCTTTGCAGCTGAGTTTGATTCAGTTTTGGACTGGTTTTAGCTTTAGCTTACTTGGCTGATAGAAAACTGAATCATTTGGTAGATATGTGATATCTGTTTAGGCAGTTTACTAGCTAAATATGAACAAGGCTTTGGTTCTTAACCAAACATGCCAATTAACTAATAAAATATGTTTTGAAGAGCTATTCATCATTCTACTTGTGAAATTTCAGTATTTATATGAGATATGACAGTAAACCGCTGGCGAACCAGTTAACATTAATTAGCTGAGGCTGTTACTGCTCTTACTGCTTTTTGCTTTGTTTTGATATTTGAACAGCATTAATTAGGCATCCGTAAGGACTCGAGATCCTGGTCTTTCATAATTTGCAGAATTTATCCAGCTGAGCAAATGAGAATAGGGGGTTGACGCAGGTGGATCAGTTTGTCTGGGGTTAATTTAAGACCCCTCGCTCTCTTCCTTCCTCTCGCCAACATTTCAGTATGTTGACCTCAACGAGTTTCAACCTTTGAGTTTGACTTGTTCCAAGTATGCTGGCAATTTGCTTGCTTTTGTTTTGCTTCCGCCACGTTTCAGGCTCTGTTTTGAAGTTTACCAAGTTTACGAAGCGTGCAGCAGACTTTTCTCTCTCTCTCTCCCTCTCTATCGTTGTTCCTCTTCTTCTTTGGGTGCTCCTCAACTTCATTAGGGTAACAAATTCATTTTCCTGCACATAAACAGGAAACAACAGAAGCAGCTACTTTGCTTGATCTGCAGCTAATGCATTCGGCAACCTGAGCATAAGTCCATTGCCTTATTCTCTGCATTTTCAATTTCAATTTCTTTTTGAGTTCCAATTCCATTTCTGGCAAAGCTGAGGTCATATTTCTCTGGCTGCTGGTGCTGGTGAAGTCGTGTGTTTAAAGCCCAGCCCTGTGGTTTTTATGATTATTGCTCCTCACACTTCCTCTCTCTTGTTCTTTAGAGCAGAAAGGGTTTTTCGCGACTCATTGGCTGTCACATTTCACTTGACGCTAAGTAATTCAACTTTGCGATTCAGCCCAGACACACCATACCCTGTACAGCATTATTGGCTACGAAAGGTATGTTTATACAATCTGCTAGAAGTTGATTTCAATATTTTTATTTTAAAGGGCAATAATTACAACAGCTTTTCGCTTTAATTGTTTTTAAAGCTAATGTTACCGATAAACAAGCCAGCTCTAAATCTATAAGTGGAGCCTTTAGATCGATAGCTACGGCTATAGATAAATAACAACAGATCTCATCAGTAGTCTAAGGTCTAATTCAAAAAAATTAACTCGCGCTGCCATTTTTGTCTATCCCAATTTTTTTTGTTATATATATGACTGATTGATCTTACTTATAGACCTCTATTCCATCACTCTACGTTTATCTGCATATGCATTTTGATTGACATTTGCTCTTTCAAGTCTCTTGTTTTGATATTGAATTTCACAAGGCATCAAATTGGGCTCACATTTCGTACTACCTGCACTTTTTACCACGTCTCAATTGTGTGCAGCCCCCGCATAAAGAAATGATGGGGGGAAGGTAGAGAAAGGGGCAGGGGCCTGCTGCATTTTTGAATATAAAATTTGAAAAGTATGCCAAAATCATAAAAAACTAATGGAGCTTTAAATCAAATGAAGACATCGTCACAATCAAAATACGAAAACTCGACGGGGTGCGCAATCAATTAAAATTGTTTTTATTGCTCGAATTGATTTGTTTTGTTTCTAAGTTGTATCTGTAGATACAGAGAAAACCCATAGATACTTGTAACATTTTCCAGAGACATTTCGAAAGGCAAATTGAGGTTATCTCTCCTCTGTCCTCTGTCTGGGAACAGAGCTTCTGAATATGTGTCAATTGGTTTAGTGCTCGATTCGCTCCGTGAAAGTCTCTTATCAATGGAATGCAACTGTCGGCAATCATAAAAATAATCAATAAAATGAGGAGAAGAAGAGGAATGCGGGGAGATGTCAGGGGTTGTGTGGCAGCTGCTATACATTAAATCATTAATCAATTATTTTCATATGTCGAGGAGAATAAACAACCAAAAATCAAACGAGAATTAATTAATTGGTAATTAAAATAATCAATTTAATGGGATATATAAGAATGTAGAAAGAGATAGAAACAGAAATACAGAGAGCACTTAAAGAATATTTTCAACTTCTTATTGCTCTTGCCACAAGTTTAAGTTGCATAATGCAAAAAGTTGCCATGACCCCAAACACAGATAATTTCAGCATCATAATCAAATTTCATAAATTTGAGTAAATTTTGGTAAATTTCGAAAAACAGCCATTAGCAGGGCTTTTTACTTAGTTTCCCCTGCTCTTCTTTTCTTCTTGTGGCTCCACATTCCCTTGCCACAAAGTCGCCGTGGCATACGGAAACTTTGTCCGGCTCCAACTAGTGTCGTTGTCAATTAAATGAGGCAAAAGTTGCTAATATTCCACACGCCTCGTCATGTGGCAACTGATGAGCTGTCCGTCTCCCTGTCTTTTTTGCTTCCTGTCTGACAATAACTACGTATATCTATGTGTCGAAGTTGTTCCGCAATCCACTTAGGTGCATTAGTCCAAGTACATGATGTTTTGCAGTGCAAAAACTGCAAAAGTAGAAGTCAAACAGTCCATGATTACTTTGTTTAGCTCTAAGCGCTTGGCTATAATAGAATTATGCTTTAAAAGCAGGGAATGAAACCGGAACCGAAACCGTTAACCGAAATTAACCGTTTCAAATGTAGTACCGGAACCGGACCCGCAACATAAATAATTTTTTTGTAGAACCGAAAATCGTACCGGTACGAGTTCGGTACATTTAAAAAATATTTTTTTGCTATTTTTGTACGAACATAGTTTTGCACTATAAACAAACGTATCGAATTATATGTAAGACTTACCATACTAAAATGCATCTTTTTGTACGTTTATACATACACATATATTTGTTGATAAAATTCAATTTTCTTTTCATTCTAAAATTTTTAAAAATTACTTTGTCGTACCGGTATGGATCGATACGAAAACCAGAACCAAAAAGACAAAACCGAAATAGAACCTTTTACCGAAATACTCGTTTCGGTACGTACCGGAACCGAAAATTGTTTCGGTTTCATTCCCTGATTTAAAGCTTTCCAAATTTTTAGAATTTTGTATACATTTTATGCATTTTACCAAACGCTTGTTTGGCCTTTGTTTCAACGAAAAGAGTAAAAAAGAGGCAGAGGAGAGAGAGAGAGAGAGAGAGAGAGAAAGACTGGTGCATTACTTTTATTACGCGCATACCCCCAACTACCGCTTTTCCTCCTTCCACCATTGGCGAACTTAGCGGAGTTTTTTTTCGATTTTTTTTTCGCTTGAAAAGACTTTTTTACATTCATCGAAGCGTAGGAGTAGGCTGTAATATTTATATGTAAATGTATAATATACTGACGGCAATACAAATCCCCTAAACATCTATCCCACATTCCCCTTACTTAATATTTTGTTGAAAATGAATTTAAATTCGAAGCTTAGTTTTTCAAGTTGTCAAACAAAATGCTTTAAGGTCTGCAATTTTCTTTCTAATATCCAATCTCTTTTTTAGAGCTACGAGTCAGCAAAAATATAATATGTGGGTTCTCATACATATGTATGTATGCACATATGTGTATGTATGTATATCATATGATGAACCGTCGCAATGCAGCAAATGGAACGAGAGAAGGGAGTGATATTTATTTTAATTAACGAAATAAAAGCATAAATATTTTTACGTTAAAAAAAAATGATAAAGCCTCGTTATGGTTTAATTGAGTTGCCAGCAATTCTTTTTCTTTCGTTCCCGTTCCTCTTCCCCTCACTTTCCTACCCATCACTTTACTGGCCCTCTCTCAGCCTTTGCGACTTTTGAGTTTGCTTTAATTACGAGTGCTGGAACTTGTTTCTTGCTCATTGAATCAAATTAAACAATTATAATTTCTGTGAGATTTGAGTATTTACCCAGAAAAAAAGCCAGAGTGTCTTTAAATTGTGGCCGAATAAATTGAATTGAAATTTTGAGAAAAGAAAAGCAAAAAACATGTGGTCTAGATTATTATTATTATTATTAAATATGCGTTCATCTTAATTGACTGTAATTGTTGCAAACGCAGCAACTTAAACTAACAACAAATGCAACAAAAACACACAAATGTGCAAGTCACGCACATAAAATATAAAATTTACATAATCTCTAGACATAGCCAATCGATTTGAATGGAAGTGACAACAAAAGCACAGTAGATGCAACGAAAGAGAAGATAAAAGTGCATGCATCGAGGGTATTTCACAAGTTATGCAGTTGAGTTAGAGTTATCACTATTGAAGAAACTTTAACGTAGTCATGTAAAAAAAACATTGAAACATCGATTGAACGATTTTTAAGGTTTGTAGCTCGATCTATTTTTTGCCGATTAATCGATTTAAATAAATCGATTTTCATGAAAAATCGTACTCTTTGAACATCCTTAGCAAACGCTACAAAAGTATAAATTTAAATTTAACAAATATGCTACAGTAAGTGTGAGCTATAATATTATTAACGTATATGTATATAAATAACATAATAAGACTATATTACTGATCGAGAGCTGAGTTCAAATGTGTTATGTGTTAAAGTGTTCATGTACTTTTCTGTGTATTTTTATGCACATGAAAAATCGATCAATCGATGTCGAAATTTCCGATGTTTCGATTAATCGATAGTTGCGTAGGCGATTTTAACAATCCGATTTTTAAATCGATGTTCAGTTTGGATTTACATCACTACTTTAACGTAACGTAGAAGTCAGGAAAACGTTTAAGGATATCGCATAATGCGAAAGAGAAACATTGAATGCTTTCACGAGAGTATAGAAAACAAAAAGTGAAGAAGTAAAACTAAAGAGAAGTACGTTTTAGAGACTTTTCCAGCACAATCCCGCTTACCTGGTGATTTTTGTTGTTCGAAAATTCGTAAAACCAACATTTCTAGATTTATAGTAGGGAACAAGTTCACAAAAAATCTCAACGCTTTGATACAAACAAAGAAACAAGCAAACATTAGATTGTCACTGGCTAGAACAGCCGTCCATATTGATGCAGTATGGTATGGCAAAAGAGATTGCATATTTACTTGTAATATTAAATATTGTCAAAGTGTTAGACTTTAAGCTGAATACACCAAGCATAGTTAATGCTTCAAGCCAGTAAACTTGGCTGTGAAAGCAGTCAGCTAGACAGATTAGGCCAGTTCCAGTTTTCCTGGCTAACAGCATGAATATTTATGATTTTCCAATGAATTTGCATATTTTACGATTTTTCATTTGCAAGCGATAAAAAATAGACCCCAACAACACGCTAAGCAGATGCCAAAGCCAGAGCAACAGCTCCATCCCATGTCCATGTCCACATGTCAACATCCACATCCACATCCACATCCACAGCCACATTCAGGTTAAGTTTAGAGTCCAGATCCACCTCAGCATACATACAATATGCAAATGTCAACAGAAGAGCAACAAAAGTAAACGATAAAAAATTAGCAGTTCGTAAGAAAGACGCTGTCAACTTTTTTTCTAGCTTGATTTTCTTCATTGCTAGACACAAAATTGATAGCTAAAATGGTTTCTGCCAACCGGAATTGTTATTCGATCAGCTCCCACTACACTCCTTTTTTTTGGGGCTTAAATCATTTGGGTAATTGCTTGGACAATCCGCCACGCCTCCTCGCACTGAAACGAGGCACGAAAAAGCCCAATCAAATTTACATTTGGGCAAAGAAGAAAACTAAAGAATAGAAAGAAAGTAAGAAAATGCAATAAATGTTTGGGCCGCAAACACGCAAAAGAAGCGCGCAATTAGCCAAAATTGTATGTATGAGCTACAAACACAACAACTGCAAGAAGTCCAGCAGTAGCAGCACCAACAACACTGAATATTTGAAAAGGCAGCCAACAAATGTGGCTATCACCAGGCTAAGATCACAATGGCTGGCCGAGAAAGAAAGAGATAGAGAGAGGCAAAGAAAAGGCCATTAGAGCGGGCTAATGGTAGCACCTTTTAAGGTTAAATTGGACAGGAGTATGAGGAGGACTCGATGTGAGAGAGATGGGAAGGGATATGTGTCGAGTCCAGCTTAAAAGCTTCGTCTTATCGGAAGCAAAATTTATGCGCAGCAGCCGGACTGCTAAGGGTTAAAATGTGCCAATAAGCCAGGCCAAAATACGGGCCAAATGCTTAAATCGTCTTGGCAAAATCTACATAGACACAGGCCCAAGTTCCCAAACCTTAGATCCAGACACTCGCTGTACTCAATTGCATTTGCATTTAGCTAGGGAAAGAGCTCCTCCAAATGCAACAGAAACTGCAACTCTAGTTGCTGCCTTGGCTATCGAAAAATGTGCATCGCACGCTCGCGCCACAAACTCGACCCAGAGCCTTGGGGCAACAACAAAAGACGGATATAACTATAGCCACAACCAACAACCAACAACCAACAACCAACAACCATTTCCATAGTCGCAGACCCACTCCAGCTCCAACTGCGAGCCATCGATTTTGGCCTGGCTTGTTGATATTCCATTTGGTTAGCCAAACGAACTCTGAGCCAAGGCAAGAGCAACACAAAAAGTTGTTGGCGGAAATGTTGCATCGTTAATCCCCGCCAACTACTCCCCATTCCCCTCCCTCGTTGCCTACCTCCATCCCTCATTCCAAAGCTGGCAACTGTTGTGCGTGTGAATTCGATTCGATGACTCCTAATGGGCAGCGGCGTGTGAAATGCAGAAAAAGCCAAAGGCAGCTGCAATTCAAATTGCATCGCCAAGTGCACAGCAATTGCAGTCTACCCTTCCCCCCGTTCCCGCCCACTTATTTAATTAATGCGGAGGGTAAAAGGGAGGAGAGGTGGCACTTCATTGAACTTGGGCAATCACTTAATGAAGTCGAATGTTTAATATTATGAAAATGAATTGAAATCTCTGCATTAGATCGATTCAATTGTTAAATATATGTACATACAACGAGACTGTACAACTTTGGGGGATGAGGAATGAAGTAAAATTAAAAAGTCAAGATGATGGGAATAAGAGTCAACAGAGAGACGCAAGAACAAAAACATAGAAAGCTAAAGGAGAGAATATAAAAGTGTAACACTAGATAGATGAGAAAAATAATAAAGATATAGAAAGAAAATAATATTGTGGTGAGATAGTGAGAGAACCAAAAGTTAGAAATAAAGAGAGAGCGTGAAATACAGACATGCTAAAATATTAAAAAGAAATTTCATGAAGAGGATATAAGTACTATCTTTTACAAAACAAAAAGGAATAGATAGAAACAAAAGAATAAATAAAAGACAATGACAGATATTGCCATTCACAATATTCGCTTTTTGGGTTTTTACTTTTTTTTTTTTTTGTTCAGACGGTCGGCTTTTGTGTAGCTTTTTTTGCTAAAAAGGCAACGCTGCGTGTGAACACACAAAATTCTATTGCCTGGCTTTTTGCTTCGATCAGTCGTCGCCTACTAGATGCTTACATTTTTGTATGAAATTCTACAGAATATGACCAGATTCTGTTAAAACAAAAAGCTATGGCATTTTGAGCACGAAGCGAACATTGTAAATGGCAATTTTTTCGCCGGTCAGAAAATGCCACACAAAAGCCAACCGTCTGAACGGAACTTTAGGACATGGATTCAAAGCAGGAGCTAAAAAAGCTTTACAGTTTAAAGCCCAAAACAAGACTTTAATAGAATGGACGAAAAAAGGAAGAGAGAGATAGAGAGAGAAAGAGAGAGAGAGAGAGAGAAATAAAGAATATCTTAGAGGTGCTAGCTAGATTGCTGTTCACCTTTTGTTAATAGGTGTCTTCTTTTGTCCATTTTCGATTTCGACTTGGAGCGACACTTTTCGCTCTAAAACGGCGACTTGCAGGCGAAGGAAAGCAAAAAAAGAAAACGTGGTAAAACGTTAAATGTCTGATGCCCTCTGGGTGACAAAAACAACACTAACAAGTCGAGAGAGAAAGAGAGACAGAAAAGTGTGGTGGTGTGTGTGTAGCGATTTAAAGTGAAGAGTCCACAGGATACGCAAAGCCGCATGCGGCATCATGATGCCACAGCAGCCATTTTTCCCCCTTCTCCTGTGCCCCTCTCCACCTATCCCCTTCCAGTGCAAATTGTGATGTGTGCGCTTGCCCGGGCGACACGAAATGCTGCACAAATATAATTATAGCCGTCTGCCTAGTGGCCCACCAACCTCTTCCTTTCGCTCCCGCTTCTCCCTCTCTCTGTCTGGCTTCCCTCCCTTACAATGGAAAAATGTCGGATCAAGTGAAAACATGAATGGACATACACAGCGTAGAGAGAAACTGACCAAAGGGCAGCTAAGCTTTGTCATTTGATTTTCCTTTACGTCCCTTTTATTTGCCTCTCTCAGTTGAGAGTTGAATTTGACATTTGCCAGTTGGATTAAAGTCAACTTTCAATTGATTTGATGGCCTACGCCTCACCCTTTTCATCTTTCCTCCCTACTTCCCACTCCCACTCCCACTCCCACGTAAACCTACCCAAAGCAGCTGCTTTCAATCAGTTTCGACTTCTCTTTTATAACATTTCAATTATGCTAATTACAAGCAGCCATCAAACACCTAATGGCTCTTGGCCAGGATTTATGTGCTACCCATGCCAACACCCACTCTGGGTGCTGCCACGCCCCCCTTAATGCCATGCAACTGTCTAACTGTCTGTCTGTCTGCCTTTCTGTTCCTTCATTTTGTCATTGAACAATTGCGGTTTGCAGCTAATTTATGTGCTTCCCAATGCCAATTCCCCAACTCCCTCAATTCCCTGACTCCTACTCTCAACTTCCTCCCCTTCTTGGTAGTCTTCTTCCTTCTGACGACGCTTGATTAGGATTCCCGACTGCGCATAAATAAAATACGGCTCTAGTTTTTATATTCCGCACCACCAAAAGCAGGAAAGGAGCAAAAAGCAAAAGGAGCAGCTAGGAGTAATTCCGCCTAGGAAATATACAACTTCTGTAAGTTCTTATGCATTTCAAGGATATTACCAATCACTTAATGAAGTCACTATATGTTCTTCTTTATAGGGAATTCACAGGACAGTTATACATACAATTTTCAAAGCTTTACAATTTCGCTTTCAATATTATTTATGGAACTACACAATATTCTATTTTAAATATTTTTTGGAAAAAAAATGCAGTAATCTACAGTGGAGCAAGCTCGACAATAGGAGACCCAGTAATTTTTGAGTGCAAGGAGTTCACTACAGATTGTTCTTCAATGTTGCGTACCATACAATAGATGGCGCCAATACGAAGCTAAGTTAATAAACACAGAGGTCGCTAGTGTCTCTACTTCTTCCTTTTGCCCGAAACATTGTTAGTTGAATAACTTCCGCGTTTTTCATCCGATTGGAATGCAATTTTCTTTACAGGTTTGGACCATAATGTATATTATATGTACCAATAATCAAGGCGCTAAAATTAAAGGGGCTCCTTTAATTCGACTTAGGAATTTTGAATTTCGTTTCCGGGGGCAAAAATCTAAAACAAACTTGATCAATGTGAGATATAGATGAACCTACATACCAAATTTGGAGTCTCTAGCTCTTATAGTGTCTGAGATATACATAGATGTTCAAAAAATGGACAGACAGACGGACATGGCTATATCGACTCGGCTGTTGATGCTGATCAAGAATATATATACTTTATGGGGTCTGCCACGCCTCCTTCTGCCTGTTACGCATATTTTTTTTGCACAAACTTAATAGACCGATTTGTACTTTTTTAAAGTACTGGGTCTAAAAAGAATTATTGTTGCTTTCTTTTTCGCGGATTTACACGGCATTTCCTCGTCGATCAACGTCTCGTATAACATTTCTAGTTGCTTTTAAGGGTTTATTTCTTGCACTAGTCGAAAGGATAGCCTCTTTGAATGCTTTTATAGACGTGCATGAAATAGAAGCGAATGGTGCAAATGAAGTGAGAAACAGGAGGAGGATGAGGAGGAAGCCTTTGTACTCGAACAATGACAATACAAAGAAAGCTCAAATTACATAAGGACCAAGGAGCTGAAGTTGTCTACGATTGCCATCTATGGTATATAATTTGAGTAAAACAAATTTTATTATGCACGGCGACAAGTTTATTGTCAAAAGATGTTCCGAGAATTCCGTATAGTTTTTAAAAACGCATAGGGAACAATATAAGTCCAGGAGGAAGGCATGATGATACACGAGATCCCTCT